>JARHVA010001441.1:1915000-2372500 GCA_037957365.1 Torreya grandis
TATATATATATATATATATGACATGAATCATTAGAATCATGAATGATTTCAAAAACATGGTGTCTTTAAGATCCCTACCCTTTAAAATATCCCAAGTATTCTTTTTCATGAATACCAAATTTTTAACTATCTTTTCAACTCAATGAGAGGTTATAGTGGCCACCACAAGCTTGTGGGGAACATCCCACCCAATGTATTTATTTTGGTGAAAATGTACCTAATGAGATTAAATTGAAAATTAAATCTTATAACCCTCATCCTATAATCATATCATAATTTCTTCCTACTTGCAACCCCATTCTTGTAAGAATGAAATTGACAAAATCCCTATAACTATAATTATCCTTAAGAAATATATCACTAATACTTTTCCTCCTAGAGACGTTGTGGTTGAATCTTATAATGTGAATCTCCCCACTCCATAATATGTAAATGGTTATATGTTATATGATTTATTTTTGTTTAGTTGCAACCAATTAAAAAATGTGTAAATTATATGTTACCAATATTCTCTTCGACAATCCCATGAACAAATGTTTTTAAACTCTAGTATTAACATGATTACTCTTTCTTATGTAGACGTGTATGATGTTTCACTTCTTTCAATCTTCCTAGCAAATTTTCAGATGATATTAATAACAATTTATTTTCTTTTTTTAGGTCCCCCACTATGCATACTATTATTCCTTTAGAGATTTTTCCTTTGCATCATGCCCAACAACATTGAATATTTTGATGCATGATTCATGGTGTCATTATTCAGTACAAATGTTTAAATTACATAATTCCCCTAGGAATTTTTTTTGGAACTATAGATAATATAATATAAATTTATATAAATATAAGTTTCAAGGACAAGCTCCTCAATGGATAGTCAATCACCATGTTTGTCCTCCCCACCTAGGAATTTTTTGTCACATTCATGGGACTAATACTCATTTTATAATAGACTATCAAGCCCTTAGATAATAATTAGATGAGTTTCATCATGATTCACCACCTTCATATCCTAAAATAAATGTATAGCCTCAAAATGAAACTCCTTCATACATCCCCAAGAAATGGGAGCATGATTTCATTTGGTATAATTTTTCTACCTATTTCACAGATGTGTGGAGCATATCATCAACATATTTATAGTTATTATAGACTAGAGCATAAGGATCCCTATAAAATTTACATTAGTTTTCTACAATAGAGTAACAACCTCTATTTCAACTAGAATGTACTCTTTGGCTAGAATATTTTCTTCCCCATATATGTTATTCACAGCCAGAGGATCAATATCCTCCCAATTATGGCACATCTACTTTTTCTATTGAGGTTATTTTTAAGGTAGCCTTTGCACAGATATTTGAAAGAGTATAATAAACCATGGTTGAGGCATGATATTAGTTTTAGTAATATATTTATGAGATTATTCATAGTGTGAAATAATATTGTAAGACATTTATGAGAGGTCATATATTGTATCATATATTTTAATTCACACTATCACATGTTTTGATTTATACTTATTGAGAACTTGTGTATTTCTTTCTCTTTAATTTTATTGTACCATGTTATCCACTTCATTTCACTTTTTTTCATAGTCATTCCCTCTTGGGTTTATTCATCCATCACATATTTTATGATTTTTTTTTTATATCTTTAATTTTTATTGTACTTGCCTTCTTATGTGTACTCAACCATCGCATATTTTATGATTCTTTATTATTTTTAATTTTCATTTATCCTCCATATTAGGTTAATTCATCCATTATGTCTTTTATGAATATCTGGCATCTTTATTTTGTCATGGTATTTCCCTCTTGGATTTATACAACCATTACGTCTATTTTAATGTTTTAGTAGTTATTTATATTCTTCCCCTCATGGGTTTTAAAATGATATTTTCTTATACTAAACCTATCATAAGTCTACATGACTCATTTAGTGACATTATTACCTTCCTTCAAACCATGCCCCTCACATCCCTTGCAAGCTTATGCCTAATCCCTAATCAAGAAAAAAAAACATATGTCTCCTACACATTATTCCCATTTGGGAAACATTATTTTATAATTTAAAATAATAAATAAGGTTATAAAATCATCAATAAATAGAATATAGATCATCTTTAAAAATCCCCTTAGCCCTAAATCATAGAAAAATATAAAGCAAAGATGCAAGCTTAAAAGGGTTTCTAATCCCATAAATATCATAATCATAAGAAGAAAAATAAATGGTTAAATTAGATCAAAATAAGACATGAATGGGTGTGAAAAATGTCTCCTTACTATGGGTCCTCAACTTGTATGATAACAACAACCTATTCCACTATCACTTGTTATAAGGATTCACTCTTTCCTCCAAGATTTTTCCCCTCCTACAAGCTCTAGCTCTCCACTCAAATTTTAAGAATGGTAAAAAAGTGTCTAAAAGAATGGATTTTAATTCTATTATAATTAAATATATTAATTTATTTTTCAATTTTATTTATTTACTTCTCTTACAAAGTTATTACACTCTCTCACATGGGCATGTGAGTAACATGGCCCTCTCTTACATTCAATAATTATTGTATGGTTTATTACAAAAAAATATTCTAATACTCCTAAAATTACTCCAATTTTAATTACTTGGTTAGAGGTCTTTGATTCAACCTCTAAATATTTCAAAAACAATTTTTACACTCTTTAAAAGTGGATTACTTTAGTCATTCGAATTTTTAAATTTAACTCATAATGTTGAGTCTTTATCATACCCAATTTAATTCTTATATAGTTTTATAAATATCTAAGGCATGGGTAAATGGGATATGAATAGTGTTAATACACCAAAAATTATCAATTCCTAATTATGCATTTAGATCAAAACTAGGTAATAGAATATACAAGGTGACAATTTATAACTCAGCACAACTAAGAGTTTGGTAAATTAAATGTAAAATTTATTCCAATATACCTCAATTTTCCTCTTTTAATATTTTACATTTGTTGCACACATAAAAATGGTCTACCCTATTATAGTCAAAGTAAGAAAACTAAAATAATCAAAAATAATATGTGTAATCACAAATGACATATGTCTAAAAATATCATAAGAATATTAATATCTAAACATATCATATGATTAATTCCAAATTTTAAATGTAATATTTCTCATATACTTAAACAATATGATATCAACGTGTTAGTTTCACTAGCAAAGTCATCCAAGTGACTAGGTAAAAAATTATTTTAGTTATTCATGGTTTAGGGATAAATAGATTATGCAAAATTAAATAAAACTTATGCACAAAGGATATCAATAATAATTAAATATACTATATGAATAAAAATATGAACAAACATTGATAATGAAAGTTATATAATTTGACACACCTGATTATTGTTATGATTTTATGAGACAAACCAAGATTTGGAAGTGAATGTCTTATTTTATGAATCTATAAGTCAAGTATCATTGGGGATATAATTTAAATTTTATAAATGTGTATCTAAAATATTTATTTATATACTAATTTCATACCTCTAACACTATTGAATGTGTACCTAGGTGCTAATTTTTTACTCTATTAAGTTTAAGAATCTATAAAAATTTTGGTAGATATGTAGATTGATGGAAAATAGGGTTTCATAATTGCTTCATTTAATTAGTATTAATAAATATTTTATTTGTATTATCTTGTATTATTTTCCTAATTTTAAATAATTGGATACAATAGTTATAGAAAAAGTGTAAGTTTATTTGACCCAAAATAACTCAAGATGGAGTTATAACTATATATCAAACACAATTTGAACCAAAGTCAATGTATTTTTCTTGTGCATATGAATGTAATTGTGAATATAGTATTTTTATTCTTTACCTAAGTCAAATAAAACTACATTATCATTCTCCTATTCTTATTTTGGTACAAATTTTATCGAAAACCTTGGTAGTAGTCCTTAAAAGCATAAATATAGTAGTTTAGCGTGTCTAGACTTGAATACTTGATAATGCATCTTGATAATTTTTATTTAAATTCCTCTAAGATTTTTTGTATATATATATATATATATATATATATATATATATATATATATATATATATATATATACATATACATCTCAATTTTTAATTAAAAACTTATTGGCACATAAACCAATGAGATAAAATACATAGAACCTGCTAGCATGTAAATACGAGTGTAAAACTACAAGTTTGGATGTATGTGCCAAATAGACATAATGTTGGATTTTATATTAAATGGTTATTATATTTGTGTCACAATAATATTTATGAAATTAATAGATAAATATAGTTAGAGCAAATCAGGGTTCAATTCTATATATGTTTTTCCATAATTTAATAGAGAGGTTAGACTTGTTGTAATCGATAGATGGTTTGACAAGTAGGTTGGATTCCTTGTGATAGAGATATTTCTCAATAATTATTGTTAAATGTTTTATAACCTATATAATAGAGACTTGGATATGTTTTTGCATTTATTCCCATAGTTAAACAAATGTGAATGGATCCTTTTCATATTTCTATTAATAGTGTTCTAATTCACACATAGTTAAGCCTAATATTTGAGATTATTATGATTTATTAAGTTAATAAACTATGTTTCCAATTTGATGTGCTCTATTAATTTGATTATCTATATTATATTTTATTTCATAATTTTATTCACATGTCAATCCTTGTAATTATCATGTTTTGATTAAACATCAGGAACCCCTACTAACAATGGTACAGTGAGCGTGGAACTCATTGGCTAAAGAGATGCTTCAATCATTACCCAGTCAAAGATAGGTAGAAATTTGGTTAGAATAAAAGATTAATAAATTATTAGATAAGGAAGCACAAAATATAGGATGTAACATGAGATAAATTATACAATAACATAATTATGGCAAGATTTATGAAATATTTTGGTGCGAACTATGTGGACTATTAGTTGTTTTCCTGACTTGATTGGAATATCACTATTTTTAATCTAGAGATACATATGTTATTGTATGGACTAAAGATAATACAAAATTGATACAAAACCTATATACTAGTTGAATTTGTGTGATTGATCATCACATATCTACTACCATTAACAAATACATAACTGAGTTTGAAGTATAAAGGTATATAGCATTTAAAGTGGTAAAGGATATGTTTATTAGGGGGATCAATAGTGAATTTTTTAATTAACTCCCTATGTTGATCAATATTTTGGCTATGGAAAAGGCCATGGTGCCTACTCTAATCAACATGGAGTATTCACTTTGGGTTCCATGAAGATGTGTGTGATAGAAGGTTGAATGGTGAGACAATAAAAAGTTATAACTTGAACATGAATCCAGAATGGAGAACCAAGAGAATAAAAATAGGAAGAAGACTATGGATTAAGAAAGAAAGTTATAGTAATAGAAAAGGTGAAATAAATAGAGTGAGACCCAAGAATTTATGAATTGGAAGAGTAATAATAGCATAGAAGACAAGCAAGAAGGAAAAAATAGAAGAAGAGCTAGGTGATGAGAGAAAGAGTAAAGAGCTTGGGCATAATGTGGATAGATAATGAGAGGGTGATGATGACCAAATGAGAGAGGAAGAGGAAGAAAGTAGTGCAGAAGTAGACTAGGTATTTAATATTTCACATTCGTATAAAATGGTATTCCATGGAGGATAAACATGATTATTATATAGTCACATACATAGCACATGTTCAAACTCTGAGAAATATATTTTTATAGGTATAGATCATTCACCATGGGAACACACATCCTCAAAGCCTATTTTTTTTCAAAATCATATAAGTTACAATATAACCTTGGAATATGATGATTTTCAAGGACTATTCACAAAATAGATTCACAAGAAAAGTATTAAGTCACATAAGGCAACACTCATGAAGTTGCATGTAGTTTTTCTAAATAACAAAAGAAGATTATATAAGCATTAGTATTAAAAAGACACACCCCATAATTATTATGCAAGTAAGGGAGTTCATCACACAAATTTAAATATTGGAAAAAGAGGAAGAGGAAGAGGATACATCTAAGGTTGTTTCATCACCAGAATGATTCAGGACATAACACACATCAAAACCACATGTATCCCCCTCAATCTCACAAAATTCATAGACATTGGTTATTCAATAACCGACATTGATACCAATGAGAAACATAATTATAGAAGCTTAGTTGGGAGCCTCTATCAATTTGGCACCCTACGATGGGTCACAGACCTAGAATAGTACATGCTCACCTATGACATGAAGTGGCATGCTAAAGGAATAACTGATGATGTGGTAAAGAAGTACAAATTGATTAGATCCTTGTGTGCTCATGCATTAGAATTCATATTTTGAAAAGATATTAATCAAGAAAATATGAAATAGATAAAAGACATGATTATAATAGAATTTAAGATCAAGTAATGTTCTATCTAAATCATACAATATTTAAAATAAATCTAAGTAGGAGCAAAAAATACCAGCTTTGAATATGATCATAGATTTTTTGATGTGATGAATAAAATAGAGTTTTTAATAGTAGATAAATATAAATCAGTTTGGTTTGTGGCAGGAATGTGAATAAGAATATGATTCACCATCACTCAGATATAGTTCAATACTAAGATAGATGTAACATTAACTATGATTAGGGTCAAATAGATCAAAGAGTATGAATATACTCTGACGTCAACTTATATAATATATAATACTCCACAAACACTCTTGAAAAGGATGGAACAATATAAAGAAGGAGGAGACAATTCTAAATCAAGGTTATGGTGTATAGAATGTGACAAGGAAGGGCATCAGAGGAATGAGTGCCCAAGAATCAAAATAGAGTTCTAAAAAATATGCATAGTGGTAGGACATTCGATATCTCACTGTCATCTCCTAAAATAGTATGTCAAGAATCCATAGACTCTATATTTTAACTTTTAAAAGTCACCTTATCATGATGAAAAAAGTTTTAGATATCTTCAAGATCTAAAGGAGGATATTGTAAAGAATGTGTTTGTGATCATTGCATAAAAAACATCTACTACAACTTAGATAATTCCCAATCCAAAAATTAGCATGATATGTGAAGCATAGTCAATTGTGACATATATTTAAAAGAAACCATAATATCAACCTTTAGGTATGGCTGAATGGACACCATCATCTTAGACTTGGACATCTCCATCCTAGAAATAGACACCTCCATCAATTTAATACCAATCTTCATCTCATTAGAATCCTATGATTCTATAGGCACAATAGGAAACTTGGATGACATCACTTTCTCACTACCAATAGGGTGGGTATGATGGCCTATAGCAACAAAAAGTTTGGAACACACAATAGGATTATAGGAGATTTAGGTTGTAACATTCAAATGGCTAGGGATTTTAAGAAAACATAGGAGGATATAGGGGAGGATACCGAAGTAGTTCAATTCACAAGTAGATAGTGTAAATAACTCCAAACAACATATAATTCAATATTACTTGTGCAGAGAATTTAATCATGTATAAATAAATTATCCAATAAATCATCATCAACAATCTTATTATGCCTACTATATGGCTTCAAATACCACAACATAAATAACATGACATAAAGGATTTTCCAATTTTATAAAAATAAAGAATGAACAAGGCAATATGGAATGTGAAAATGATTATTTCATAATCCAAATAAGATGAATTTATATAAGAATTCACATGGAAACACCAAGCATAACAAGGATTACCACCTCCAGAGATGCCACAAGATCATAGGATAAGAAAGGCTTGGTAAGATGAATATCCTAAACCAATCACCAAGAAAGGACTAATGCAATAAGTGTAGAGGTTTTGAAAAATATCCAAAAATAGGAAACTACCAAAGATGATGTTACAACCACTAACGTGTAGATGTATGGATATATAGTGCACATTAAGTGACAAGATGGTGTTATCACTGCCTTGACATTTTTAATGAATTTACTCAACATGCCATGTAATAAATATATTTCACAAAATATCACCAACTTGATCCATAATTTTTTTTATTGTGCACAAAAAAGCCATTAACAAACAGATAGAATGTTATGGTATGTTAATACTAAGAAACCTTAGGATGTTGACTCTAATATGGATATCAAGTTGGTAGGGTATGAAATACCCAATGCAGTATTTGATTTTAGTAGCACTGTTAACATGATTTTGAGATCAACATGGGTAGATATTGGGTGACCTACACTAAATTATAGTCTTTTCACTCTCACTATTTCATAATATGGATGAGTTAAACCTATTGTCCATTTGGAATATATGGAAATCAAAGTCGTAGAGTTGAGTCTGCATGGTGACTTTGAAGTCATTGACATGAAAACTAATGAGACTCACTACCCCACATTGAGTGGTAAGAAGTGGGCATATGATGGTCAAATGGACATCAACATATTCAAGAATCAATTTGAAGCCCATCAACAAGATAAAATCATATTAAGTCCACTAAATAAATGTGGTCAAAGACCATATTACATCCCCAAAGAGCTTGATTTGCCATATATTTGTGGGGGAAATAGTTGGATAAAAATTAATGCAGAATATAAATAATAAGTTATATGAGCTACCAATTATCACCTTCTCTATGATAGCACCAACCCATACATATAATCTCTATGTAAAGAACAACTACTTTGTAATCACGTGTTAAATCACATAGAGATTTTGTAGTAGAAATAGAGGATGTGTGATCTATGTCTATAAGGTCACCAACTTGGTCTAACATAGATATCATATACCAAATAGGTCACATGGAAAAATATTACATAGAACTAACTCTGGAAGGCATTCTACCATGGGATATAACTTCTTCAGTGACTGGATATTTTTATACACACATACTCAATTGGGACAAGGGTGATCAAAAAATATGTCCTCTATAATTGGTCTTTGCTACAGGGTGCCAAATGCCTCAATATTTTATGACTGAGGATGTCATCTAATTTACTCTTTGATTCAAATAGCATGTATTATATATTAACCAGAGGGTTAATGTTCTTAATGATGCACTCAAGGGGATTATTACAAATTGGGGGTAAATTCACCATGATGAGTAGTTGTGTTGGGATGAAGAATGTGAAATATTTATATCCCAATTCTAGTTACCAGAGGTCATCAAAAAATATTGGCTAGTGTTACAAGAGGGAGACTATCTAAAGCTTCATATTTATCAATGCATCAAAGTCTATAATACAAAAGATATGGATCTAAAGTACTAGGTACATGTTTTTAAATATACACTAGGTGTTTTCCCAACCACCTGATATATATATATATATAAATATATATATATATATATAAATATATATATATATAAATATATATATATATAAATATATATATATATATATATATATATATATATATATATATATATATATATATATATATATATATATATATATATATATATATATCAGGATCATAGGAAAGAGATGAAGCATTGGGAATAGGTCTAAATTGAGTTCATTAAAACATTCATTTTTAAAGATGATAACCCTTTGACGCATAAGGCATTGTAGAAGTTAAAGATCTTCCTATGTCACGGGTAAGTCACAGGCTTGGATAGTGTGGTTAGGTCATCTTCACAACAAAGCACATCGTGTGACTTGAATGATGTCTTAAAAACTTAAAAAGTAGTAAAATGGAAGGATAAACCCTCATTCATCCTTTCCATAGGATACAAGATCAAGATGATTAGACATCTAATTTAGACAATGAGGACAACATTGCATTAACTGATCTATTTGAGCTTGAATGAGAAGTTGAACCACTTTCAGACCCAATCACAAAGTAGACAGAAGAAGAAAAGTTGTGACATAAATTTTATAGAGTGAAAAACCTACATATATTGCACGACTCAATTCCTGAAAGAGAATGCAACATATATCAAGAACCATTGAAGCAATATGTGGGTAACATTATAATAGAGGTCATTCCCAAATTGGTGCATATCAAAGATTATTGGACTCGAGAAGACATATCAAAAGTTTGTGTATCTCTTCATGGATTACCAGAATGTATTCCCTAAAAAATTCATAGATGTTATGGTTGTGGATCCATCCTTAGGGTAAATACACATTGATTTAAAGGAGTGCACACACCCAATCGATAAATACCCTACCAATTTAAACCAAATATGAAGATTAAAGTGAAAGATAAGTTGGATTTCATGCAAGAAGTTGGTGTTATATTTTTGATAGAGAAAGTTGATTGGGTTATTCCCATAGTCATGCAACCTAAGAAGACTGGTGAGATCTGAATCTATGGAGACTATCACATATTGAATAAGGCTTGTGTCAATGATCCATTTCCTATTACATTCATAAATGAAGTTATAAAAGTGGTCACATAGCATGAAGTGTATTCCTTCACAGAGAAATTTAATGGATATCATCAGATCCTAATCGTATAAGAGGATAGGTCCAATACCACCTTTGTAACTAAATGGGGCTCATTTGCATATAAAGTAATGTTATTTTGTTTAAAGAAGGCACCTACAATTTTATCTAGAGTTATATTCACTACATTTAATGATTTTATCCATGAATTTTTGGAAGTATACTTGGATGACTAGACAATTTTTTATTTATTTAGAAATAATTTGTCTAAAGTTACACTTATGTTGGAGATATGTAGGGCACTTCAAATTGCACTCAATTTGAATAAATGTTTATTTTTCGCATTATTTGGGGTCCTACAAGGACATGTAGTATGTACTAATGGCATCTTAGTGGATCAAGATAAGATCATAATATTTATGGGATTGCCTCCACCTATAAAATTTCAATAGAGATGTGATATTTTTTGGGATATATAAGATACTACTGAAATTTAATTAAGGGGTATGCAGCCATATCTACCCCTTTGGAGAAAATGTTCTACAAAGGAATAAAATTTGTATAGATAAAGGAATTCCTAGTAGCATTCATTGAATTGAAGCAAAGACTGGTGACTATACTAATCTTAGTCTTCCTAAACTAAAGTAAACCATTTTATAGACATGTACATGCATTACGAATAATATTCGAAGACATATTAGCACAACTAGAGAGGGTGGATTGGATCACGCTATCCATTTTACAAGAAATAAATTGTTTGTTATGGATAAAAACTATATGACAATTGAGAATGAGGCATTAGTAATGGTGTTTTCATTTCATAAGTTATAGTACTACCTTTTGGCCACACCCTTTGAGTTATTAATTAATCACCAAGCACTGCGATGCCTAGTTAATAAGTCCATGTTAGGAGGATGCATTTCATGGTAGTTAATGATCTTCTAAGAATTATAATTCTAGATCAATGTTAAGCTAGTTCAGGAGAATGTGGGTCTGTATCATTTGATTAGGTTGCACAATAGTGAGGAGCTAGAGGATATCCCAGATGAGTCTCCAAATGCACATCTATTTTATATGTCTACAATATTGAAACATTTACAAGATATCATAAAATTTCTTAAATAAAGGATATTTTCATAATGTTGTATGGAAAATGATAAGAATCAAACAATTAATAGAACCTTGTCATATAATATTATCAATGGATTTATTTATCATCTGGGCAAGGATGAAGTGTTTCATAGCTTTGTGTTGGAGCATGAAAGGCCACAATTGATTAAGGGGACACATCAGGGGATCATAGGGGGTTACTTCATACGATAAGAAACTATGATAAATATCTTACATAGTGGTCTTTGGTGGACCCATCTATTTTAATATGACCATAGAGTTGCACAACAGTGTGATGTGTGTCAACAAATATGCAAGTCAAACTAGAGAAATGAAATGCCTCTATAGCTGATGTTAGTGCAATATCCATTTGAGAAATGGGGAATTGATTTTGTTGGGCCCATTTTTCCACCCAATAAATTTAATTATGATAGATATATCATTACTAAAATAAAAAAAATTATGAACTGGGTGGAAGTTGTTACGATTCCCAATTATAGTGTTAAGGATGCAACAAAGTTTCTATGTGAAAATATCATTACTAGGTTTGGTTATCCTATCAAACTAGTGAGTGATAGGGGAACCCATTTCTTGAACAAGACTATAAAGATTCTCAATGATGAATTTTTAATTTCACACCACAAAAATACAACATATCATCCCCAAGAAAATAACCCAAGCTAAAGATGTGAATAAGGTGATGGGTAATATGCTCACTAAAATATACAATGTTCAAAGGGATGACTGGGAGGATAAACATTTTATAGTTCTATGGACATATCATACTCATTATAATTGTGTGATAAAGTTCACTCCATTTTTGCTAGTCTACGATTTGGAAGTGGCCATGCCCATGGAGTATGTAGTACCTAATCTATAAATTATAATCATTATAAGCATGGGTGATCGAGAATCATTGACTAATAGGTTAAAAAAGATAAATCACATGGATGAAGATATATGTAGAGTATCTTGGACATAGGAGGTACATAAACATAGCTAGAAATCTTGGCATGATAAGAACCTATGCACAAAAGAGTGTTATGTGGATCAACTGGTCTTATTTTATGATAGTCAATTTAGATCCTTCCCAAGCAAGCTCAACATCATATGGAAAGGTCCATACATTATCCATGAGTTATTGTATCTAGGAATGGTGGTCTTAATGGATTTATAGGGCAGAATTTTACCTAGATGGTGAAATTGCATTAGGATCAAACCTTACTACCAATGATCTATATTTACAAGTATGAGAATGTGTTGGATCACATCATCTAGTTTAGGATTTCTTTCAGTTGGGTTTTTGGAGTAAAATTTGTTTATTTTTAGGTTTTTTTGTGCATAGGTTATAATGCACTCTCTTAGATTCATATAAGAGTAGAACACGGAGCAATGTCATAGAGGGTGCCAATAATGAAGAGTGTATTAGCTGAAAGATATGGTGAGCTAAAAAGGATAATGTATGACTTAAATTAAGTCTAAGAATCACATGGTGGTGGGATATCAAAAAAATAATAAAGATTAATGGTCAAATGTAGCCATTAATGATAAGGTAGCTAAAGATATTGACAAATATCCTGAAATAGATCATAGGTCAGCATCATGGAAGGAATAATCAAGTATAGCATGAGGAAAATATGGTGATGTGATATCCCTTGTACTCCATCTTCCACCAAAAGGATAAGACATCTCAACAAAATTGATACATTAACTAGACAAAATTCTTCCTATTCAATGCATGCATAGGAAATATTGAATGATAATAGGGTAAATTTAAAGTGATGGAAGGTAGTAAAGTGTGTAGGAAGTTATAAAATTTAGGTTGGATACATAATTTGGACATCTTACACCTAATGCACATATTGATCTTTATCCATCTCTAAATTTTTCCATCTCTTCAAGTGAAGAGCATAAGTTTTCTTAGAAAAATAGTTATAGAATTTAAGAGGGTATAATGGTTGCTCTCGATCTTTCATAAATGATTAAACCTCTCACTAATTCTCAAAAGGAAGACCTAGGCATTGTGTTGTCTCTTGATAAATAAAGTTTTCAAACCTAGATGCATTCGAGTGTATCAAAGCCACTAAGCATAAGTTTTTGATCCTAGAGGTAATCCAAGGTGTGTAACCTCTCACTTTGGCATAACCACATCACTTTCACACCATGAATGTTGAATGCCTAATCCATCTATTGAATTTTAACAACCTCAATGAGATCATGCAAAAATTGTTAGGCCACTATAATGAGGGTAAGATTTATATGTATAATGAGGTTACCATATACATCAATGAGGATATGATTTTGTGTGCCATAGGTTATTACATTCATTAAACACCTATAACCTTATAAATCTAAAGTTATACCAATTCTACAAGAATTTCATGAAACCTATTATAGGGGTTCCAAGGGAATCCCACTTATAGATATTATAGATGAGCAAGTTTGAGTGGTTGTAGAATACATCACATGATGATACTAGAAAATGACCAAAAATGCCAAACAATATACAAATGGGGTAATTATCATTATCCATTGTATCATCCATCTCAATGAAGAATTTAACTGGCCTAAATTCTTGGTCTTCAAATTGACTTCCAACATTAACAAAGTCTTGACTTCTGTGAACCAAAATTTCTAATATCAATTTTTGGTTCTCCTATTGGTCTTCACATAGTGGAAGTCCCCTAAAATAAATTTGCATCTATATGTTTATTACTAACATGACATTGGGTTTTAAAACCTTATCAAAAATGTCACAAACTAGATACTTTTCACACCAAGTGAAGTTTTGAAAATGGTGGAAGGAGTTGGTCCAGCTCATCAAATCCAATCCTAGAGTCCCTCCAAATGTAATATAGTACTTAGGATAACATGTCATGGTGACCAAGCTCTACACAGGCATCATAATATATATCCATGAGTTTCCCATATCACCAAGTCACATTCTACCATTGTTCATCAATATGTAGATAGCCCAAAAATAAGTCAATAGATAGAAATCATAATCCACATAACACGTAATGCCATTGTAGATAATACCTCCAGGAGCATCAATACTAATATTAAAGAAACCCAATTCTAGCACATCATAGCCATAAAATGGAAATAGAAAATCCCCAAAAGAAATATAATCCCCTCCTCCACTAAAGATAAAAACACACAACACTTATATGTGGCTAGATAATCCACAAGTGCCAAAGATTCTAGTTCACTAAGACTTGATAATGATGGGGATAAATGAATAGGAAGTTTATCAAATAATGCTTGCTAAAATGGCATGAGACTTGTATGAGAGACAAGATAAAAAGGATTTTTTCTTTTAGAAAGTAGTGCACATAGTGAAAGTGAAAAAATAGGTACCAAAAGAGATGTGGGTTGACTTCCCTAATTTTCCTCCTTATTAGAGGTACAATCACTAAGATGGGGGGATGAATTAGTGATGCAAGATATTTCAACTTCAATTCTAATCCTTCAAACACTTAAGCATTCAATACAACCATTTATGAAGCATACAATATGTTTGGCAATGAACAATGAAGATAATGCAAGATCATACACACAACATAAGATCTATGTGGGAAACCCTCTTGGAGAATAAAACCCATTCTTAAGCTTGCAAACACATAGACTACTTGTTATATAAGATGATAAAAAACATGAGACTAGTCAAGTCTTTCTGATAAAAATTTATTGAAACACCTATTTTCTAAGGAACACCTACCCCTAAGATGATCAAGTCCTTTTGACCACCTTTTGGTCAATTCCTTCTGACCAGCTTTAGTGAACCACTTGTTTCACAAGGAGCACATGCCCTTAAGATGATCAAGTCCTTCTAACCACATTAAATAGCACTATCTTTAACATCAAAAATATAACCTATAGGTTATACACACAGTCATCAACCTAATTTGTTCTTCAATCTATCCTCTGGGCACACACCCTTTCCATCACTCCACAACTCACACACACCACTTCTCTCTAATCTCATAAGTCTTATGCAAAAAACCCATATAAACCATCACATTTGGTTTCACCTTTTATAGAATCTTCATTATTATTATCATTTTCATAACCTTCCTTGTTATCCACAACACATGCCTTCACTCTTAAGGCATCTACATGGGTCACCTTTAAGAAAAAATCTCTTTCAAATAGGCCTATGTCACTTTTTAGGTTCTATAAAGACCCATTCACCTCTTTGACACTTATTTGAGAAAAATAAGAAACATAGGACCAAATATAAATGCATAGGTCCACTCCACATTACCATTATAACATCCTCAAATGATCACAATCTCCAAAACACTCTTTTGCTAAAGCATAATTTGCTCAAACAACATTTTGTCCACACAACCACCATGAATTAACACACAATTAACTTTTAAGCATTTTTTCATACTAGATATGGATTAAAACTTAAAAAATCCATACAAATGATCCTCATGCAATCTAAAACAAGCTCCAATAGCTATCTCATCTTGAAACATCAAAATACCATCAAGATCAACTCAATTACACTTATCAAGTTGCTTGCAGAGCATGAACAAACACATAGTCAACTTTGGAGCTCAATATATTTTATCATATAAACATTCAGACCTTCAAATGAATATTTATAGATGCACCTCAAATTCCTTTATAACTTTTCTTTTTATTTCACCATCAAATTATAAATAGATCGAAAGTTATGGCTCAAAAACCAAGCACTGGTCTTTCCTTCAAAAAAATCATATATTTAAATTCAAATGGTCATAGTTAAACATTGAGCACTTGTTATCATCTCACTGCTTCTTGATAATTTGGAAAAAACTCACTCCATAGATATATTCAAGAGAATATCAAACTTTAACCTGCATTCTACCACTATCCAAACATGTTGACCTCATATCATCAACCCTTAAAATATTGACTAAATGCACACCATCAATCTCTGTGGTAATGTTCGGTCTTTATCTTGCAGTGCTCACCATTAGATCTTGCTCAGAACTCCTGAGATTATGACACTTTTCTCCCTTACGTTCCTTCTAAGAAATTTATTCATAGTCCCTTTCAATTATTCTACTTGGAAATCTCATGTGAATTTTTGACTCTTTGACTTGTCCTACACCATTAATATTTGTTAGTACAAACCACCACTCATCATTGATCATTTACCAAACTACAAATCTTGTGACACTTTTCACCTATGTATATAACCTTTGACATATTTACTCTTATTCACATTATTATATCAATATCATGAATTAACATGCACTGTTAGATCTACTAACTAGATGACTTTAGACTTCAACTAGGTTAATCTTGATGGTCTCTAACCCATCACAGTATACAAGTGCAACTTTGAATAATTATAACTTGAGATAGAAATCACATCAAGACTCCAAATTTATAGAGTACCTTATTAGCACTATAGACAATATCTCCATGTAAAATTTTACCTTGTTTGACATTTTGGGTGATTGAAATAAATGCACAAACATATTGGTTCATGCATATTTGCATGACATGCAGTGACGGTCTGGCTAAGTATGGGAACATAGTAAATTCTATCTAAGAAGAAAACTTTGCCCCTCAATAAATTTTTTTGAACTTAATCATATGACATAAAATTTGAAACATCTGATCTCCTTACATAGGGGAATCTATCCATATATCAAGCTACTCTTGGAACCTTCACACGTGTGAAATATTAAATCATCAATATGCCTACTCAAATGGTTTTGTCACAAAACCAACTATGCCAAAATGAACATAATACCATATGAATACCATGCACTTCCACAATCTATCCAATCATCCTTAACCTCTTATAGGACCCCTTTCATATCCTTAAATCACCATACTAGTCCCTAAACATCCTTAGCCATGCCAAAACTAAAGATCAACCAAGCCTTCTTCAAACATACTAGGACAAGCACATTGCACACTTTGCCAATGATACTTAGACTTATCAAGACACTTCATCCACTCTCTTGGACACCTCCATGACATCACTGATAACTCTCCAACACTTCTATCATAGTTGATACTATAGGACAAGAAGTTGAGTGAGCAAATATCATAATAAAACTATTCAAAGAGAACTAACATATGATTTATGCTCAACTAGACCCATTTATACCACTTATTGAGAGCTCCCCAGAGTCCCTTCACCATCAGAGATCATGAAGGAAGATCAAGATATCTCCAATAATTAGTGATAATACTAGAGGTTTTATAATTGCAGAGGAATAACCTAATAAATGTGAGTCACCACAGTGCATAACAAGGAGGAACAACAAATGCAATCAGAGACTGCACAATAAATTAAAAGAAAACTAGTTACTACCAGTAAGATGAAAGCCTATGTTTATAAGGAAATAGTATATGGAATTATAGTTCAATCATTATAATAAGGGATAATCATAAAAACTAAGGAGCTACCAATAGAGTAACTAAGTACTGAGGAATAATAGGTAGCCTATGAGGAAGTGTAAAGGGACACAACATGCAGAGTGTGAAAGGAATAGAAAATGCAAAAGGATGAGGCACAAAAAATGAGTAAGATGAAAAACAACATAATTAGGCCACTAAACAAAGACAATTTGAGGAGTTTGAGGCTCAAAAATGGGTTGTTGATGCAAAGTAACTTCACAAGAAAATGGAATATGAAGAGTAGAAAAATATAGATGTTGAGGACATATCCAAGAAAATAAAGGCACAAGATGAATATAAGAGAAAGGAATTAGTCAAATAATATAAGAAAGATGAATCAACAAAGGCATAGCATAAGAAGAATGAAGCAGAAGAAAAGGATAAGAAGTAAGCTGAAGAAGAAGAGAAGAAAATATAAGAGAAGGAGAAAAAAGGAAAACACATAAAAAGGTGTATCAAAATAAGACAACATAGGTGGAATAAGCCACTAATAAACAAAATCAAGATGAGGCCAAGATAAAATATAAATAATAAGAATCATTCAAATAAAGGAAGTTTTAAAAGAGGAAGTGTAGGAAAAGGAACAAAAAAAAACTAATGCTACAAAGCAACATGACACTCCTATGACATATCCACTACAAAACATTTGGATTTATGATGTATCTAGTTCATCCTCTTGGCAGGCCACATTTTTTATGCCAATCACACCATTGCACTAGGTGCCTACAAACAAGTCATCCAAAATATTAGCGCTTACCCCACCTACCACTGAGGTATATTTAGATGTTTCATAGTTACCATTAGCTAAGCAGATACAAGGAGTAGCTAATTCTAAGAATTAATTTCATAAAAAGCATAATCATTGGAGACACATGTGGATGCTTGTAGAGGGATAGTGTAGAGTTGAGATAATAGATTCATAGTGCCAATATGATCATTAAGGATGCATGTCTAGGGTTGTGTGCACAATTCATCAAGAGTTAGGTTCTTTTAGACCACCAATAGTTACCACTTCTCCTTATGTAGCTAGTACATGATTTTTAGGCAATGTATAAGGTTCACAAAATATAGGCACAAGGCCAAAAAATCAAATCAGATATTGAGGTTATATTCGTAATGCTTGAAGAATATCAATAGGTTTTGAATATTGCCTCAATCCAAACAACTCAAGTGGCCCAATGGTTTTTTGACTAGGAGTAACATTTTACCATAGTCTGGGGAAGCACACAACATGAATTCATAGAGGTAATCAAATCCAAAAAAACCATATATAATTAATCCATAACATTTAAGGATGTGGATACTACACTACAAGAGTCTATTAGTACACAGGACATAGTCATGAAGTAACTCAAGACATGGTAGAACCAAATGCTGAGAAATAAATTTGCAAGAGTATAGGAATAGCTACATGTCAACAAGGTGATTGATCTCCAGTAAGATATTGTTTAGTGGATCACCACTACCAAAATTTCCATGCCTATCATAGAGTATGATGATATCCAACTGTTACTTCATTTTCTAGGTCAATTGTGAGCTATGTTGCCACTAATTCAGGAGTTTTTTCTTGACTATCACGCTTACAAGGTAGACTTAGCCACTTTTGATAATGCAATTACACCTTTGGTGATTTCACTAAAATTAATTCCTCTAAGTAAAATCCAATAGATTATCTAACACAAAAATATTTATTCACAAATTTTTTTCAAATCTTCGTAGCCTGCATCACACACTTCTTCATATTCAACCAGTCATCAAATGCCGCTACCTACTAGTTAGGTACTACATAGTTCAAATTTTGAAGTTTTATTTTCTAATTTTGATAAAGGATGATTTTTCATGATAAGTGAGGATAGCATGGTTTCAAACCCATAATAGGAAGTCACTTGGTTAGACCAGTTTATTAAGAAACCACAAGGGTGGTAGGCCAATCTGCTACTTAGTTGAAAACTTGAAAGAGCAGCTAAGTAGTGTGCATGGGGTGAAAAGTGGTAAATGACACCTTGAGTGGTTCCTACGAGTCCTATTAATTCCCACATTTTTTTAGTCCAATTTCTAAGGTCAATAAGCTACCTAACTCTATGATGTTATCTTAGGATGAGACAATCGCTTAAGTTTGGGAAAGTGTTAGCAGGTAAATATGAGCACCAAACTACAAGTTTGGACGTATGTTGTAAATAGACATAAAATTGAATTTTTTTTTAAATGGTTATTTTATTTATGTCAAAAGCATATTTACACCATGAATAGATCAAGGAATTTATAAAAACTTAGGATTTAAGTTTATATATGTTTTTCTAGAATGTAATAGTGAGTAATTGATATATGGTTTGACAAGTAGGTTGGATTCATTATGATAGAGAGATTGATTGATAATTCTTGTTATATGTTTGATAACCTCTATAATAGATACTCAACTATGTTTGTTCATTGATTCACGTAGTTAAACAAATGTGAATGGCTCATTTTCATAATTTTTTTAATGGTGTTCTACTTCCTGCATAGTTAAGCTTAATCTATGTAATAATTATGATTTCTTAAGTTAATAATCTATGTTTCTTAGTTGATATGCTTTTTTATTTTGATTATCTACATTCTCTCATATTTCATAATTTGATTCACATAGTTATTCTTATAATTAGCATGTTTTGATGAAACATTAAGAACCTCTACTAACAAAACTGACACACTTATATCTAAACATCAAAAGGAAGTGAATGAAGGATGTAAGGGCCCATAAAAATTAAAGGGATATAATTGACAAGCCACTGATTCAACCCAATAGAAAAAATGGTACAAGTTGAAGAGAAAATAAATATAAAAATCCTAAATGAATAAAGGACAAAAAATGGAGAGAAAAAATAAAAGAAATAAAAGGACACAAGATAGAATAAATAATAAAGAGAATAACAAAAGCACATGGAAAAAAAATCAATAATACCCTAATTCAAACTAATGATCTATATGCACAAAATAACTCTACAAAATGCCAATAATAAACCTTATACCAAAATTATGTTTTTACATAATGCCCCTACTTTGATGTGCATATGTGATGTGAATGCATGCATACATGAAACTAAAATAATAACAAACCGAAGGCATGTGCCTAAATCTACCTAGGGAAGGAAGGATGAAACAACCATAATTTTGGAAAACTTTTTGCCTACATGTATTTTTAGTTGTTTGTAAATCTATATGAGCATAAGAGTGAATAAACTTGATTGTATGTGAACCCCTATGATATAACTATAAATAAAATTTGCTCACACTTTCTATAGAACTATAGAGTTTAGACTAAGTTATAAAAAATCAACTTTGTTTCTTGATTGGGGAAGCAAACATTTATCATTTGGCCATTTCTGGCACCTTCTTTTCTCTCAATTTCACTCAATATTTTCACTTAATCTTGAAATTTTTGATTGTAAATATCTAGATATATGTATCACTTTTAAGGTAATGTTGAGGTAATGGATTGTCAAACTTGGTTTAGAAATTATTCATCTCAAAATAAATAGTCATGTGTGTCATGTATTATCAAGTAATATAGCTAAAGTTATTAAAATATTTTGATTTTTTTCTATAAACACATGTATATAACTATCATAAAATATCACCATGTAAATTTCAATAGTAAAATATGAATCAAGGGGTTATGATGATGTGAAATTGATGAAAAAATTTATGTTCTTCTATGAATAGTAGTATATATAAATAAATAATATGTCCATGTGAAACATATAAAATATATAACATTATGTAAAGTTTGATAAGTATGTGCATCCTCATATGATGATGAGATAGTGAAGGGATAGTAATAAGAACCAATGTATAAATGTGATGTGGAATGAAGTTATCCCCCAATATAAAAATATATAGTAATAGATGTATCATATGTGAAAAGCATCATTTGACTAAGTATGTGTAATATAAATCTCATGTCCTAGTATATTCATTATAAGCTCAATATAAACATGGGTTTAATAGGTTTCATATAGAAAATATGTATCAATAATGCTCATGGAGAATATTTGGGTATGATTCCCATAATGGAAATTAATATGTATAGATATAATTAGTGAAACTCATAGGATGTGTGTGGGTATGATAACTCCAAAATCAATTAAGTAAAATCCCTTGTAACTAGAGCATTACAATAGCAAAAAGTTGTCATTTACATAAGATATAACAATTGAGTAACTCATGATGGGTGTGAATGCATAAGTCTTCTAATGTAAATATGTAAGTCATAATCTTGCTAATAATGAGAATAATATATATGTCCCAATGTGTACAAAATATAACTATGTATGTAGTAAATATGATAACCACAATGTGACAAGTTAAAAGAAATAAGTAGGGCATATAGGCACATCATTATAGGAACACAAATAACATAGGTAATGGTATTCCATACAATTAAAAGAGGATCAATAAGGATCATAGAGTTTAGTTGGACATGATTCCCCTAGAATTAATGAAAAATATATAGTCATATAATGTGTGATCTAAATATCATCTAATAACATAGTAAATCCAATGTGTTTCCCAAAATGGTGAGATATGATCAATGTGTTTAATAATGAAAAGGAATAATAATATGCCCCAATGTAATCTCTATATGCACAAAATTTCTATAGTAAGCTCAATAAGATAGTCAAGGGTATGATTCCCCTGGTAGCATTACTAGATATGGAAAAGTGACATGCCCCAATGTAATGATGTGACCCTAGTAAAGTGAAATATAATAATAACACACACACACATTTAGTAGTAGTAGCACAGGTAAGATGACACAAAATTACAGAAAATGGGAAAGTAAAAAATCACAAGGCATGCAAGAAATTATTAAATACATCCATGTAATAATTATATGTAATAACATAATTTATATATCCATATAACATGCACTATGTATGCAAATAATAGGATATGTTTAATCCATGTTAGTATCTCTATATGATAAATGTAAATCCAGAAATATAGTACTATAAAATATGATATAGAGAGATGTCCTTAGTATAATTTATACCACAAATGTGACAATACCTCCATAGATGTGGGCATTAAATTAGTTTTATAGCATTATAAAATCCATGATCATATATAACTTATATATCATGCATCTCACCCACTCAAAGAATACCATGAGAAGCACGTGTGTAACATGTTTTATTAAAACTTGTAACATAGTCAAATAAACATTGTATATATCAATCAACAAAGATAAAGTATTTTTTTTATGTTTTCTATTGTTTTTTTTTTCATTTGTAATTTTTTACAAAAATTAGTTAGATCACACAAAGATAAATCCAAGTACACACAATAATAAGCAAGCTATCTCAATAAATCAAGAATAAGAATCAAGGAACACAATCAAAAAGAAGCCAAGAGGCACAATCAAGAGGAAAAATAAAGAGAAGAATGTGAATAGGAAGGCCAAGGGGCACAAATAAATTTCAAAATGTAAACAAGAAATCAAGGGGATAAAATATTGAATAAAGAAGAAGAGGAGGATTATAAACACCTTATAATTTCCCTCAAAACCTAATGCATGTTGGAACACAATTTATTGATATATATGTTGTCATCATTGGTAATTATATGAAAGTATTTAGAAATGGGATTATGAATCAAGGGGCAAGACTCATTTCAACATAGTAAACAACATAAACTAAAATGCTAAAAGAATGTAAATGCAAATAGAAGATAAGGGCTAAGATGTCAAATATAGAAGAAATATGAGGCATGTAACGAACTCAAGAGAGGAAGGAACATGAAAGGCCTGTCATATAGAATAAGGAAGATATATATAGTAATAAACTATAGTACAATAATAATATATCAATGAAGCACAAAAGATAGGCTAGCATGACTAAAAAATAATCTCATCTATATTGTCTTAATTTGGACTATGGGAGTCATATGTTTCACTATAAGTATCATAGAAATGGTCACAAGATATTCAATAACAACACTCATCATCACAAAGAGAAATATGGTGATAGTGGCTTGGAAGATCCACATAAACCTCTTGTAAATCATATGTATTATCTTGGATATGTTGTGGTATAGTTGAAATCTTAGTAGTTTTTTTATTAAAACCGATGCAAGAAGTTGTAATCAATATTGGGACATGGATGTTTAGTCATAACAGATATCAATGATGTGACACTAGGATTTTCAACTCAAAGATTCGTGGCATGATAAAATAAAACAAGATTAGTTGTAACTCTAAAAATTAGAACAATAGACATAAATAAACAAATTTAAATGTGATAGAATATAATATGTCTAAGTATCAAAAGATGTAGACGTTGAAGATAAAGATAAGGAAGATGCAACACTAACCAATAATACCATCAATCCCCTAAGTGTTATCATAAATAGGAAGTAGAGACATATTTTATATTTATTCTATAGAATCTACCATTAAATCTTCATTATCATAATTGAAATCCTTAATGTATTGATGTTGATTGTTAATATTGTGTTGATATGTGATTTAATATATTATAATAAGTTTGAAAATTTCTTATTTATTGATTATATCTTGTTGAGTTGTAATTTTTTCATTTTATAAATTGAAATGTATGCAATTTTTGGTATTATCTAATGTTGTTATCATCATTTATAACCATGAAGTTCCAAATACATAATTTTAATAAAATAAATATGGCATAACATAAAATAGAGTCATAAATGATCAACCAATAACTGTAGGTAACCTAATAGTTCCCAATATTGTCAAATAGGGTTATACGTGCATTAGATTTCCAATTCCATATCCAAGTGTATGAATGAGAAGAAGACTATGTTAGGAACTGGAGCAACCACAGCTCTGATACCAGCTGTCAGGAATCTAGAACATAAAGCTCTGATACCACTTATTAGGATTAAGAGCACAATTGATTACCTTGTATAAGCAACTAAACACAGAATTAAACCAGAAGTAACATGTAACTAGAATTCAGAAACAGCATAGAATATGAGAGACAATACAATCTTGTATTAACACTCTTCCAGAAGGAAATACAATGAATAAATAACACTTTTCCCACACCTCTTGGGCATATAAGTAATTCTCCCTCAAGAGTTCTCTCACTTAACCAATTACAACCACAACTCAAACACAGAGTTGTTCCCTCCACCAGTCATTAACAATATTGCCAGTACACCAAGTACTCAAAGTACTCCAAGTAGATCTCTCTGATCTTGCAACAACCTAAAAATTAATCAATCTTACCTACCATGTAGATCTCCCCTGATCTTGCAACAACCTATAGATCAACCTGATCTTAAAATTGGAAGGATTTCTTCCTTGTCCTTGATTACAATACAACCCCATGGGTCTCTTAAATAGATCCCATGAAAACAATAATTCGACTTCCTAATTACAATAATTAGAAACACAGACTCAAGACTAAAATTAGTCTTTTACATGCAAATGAACTGTTTGTCTAAAATTAGACCAATTCTGGAAGCACATGCAAACACACGCACACACAGGTTGCCGAAATCGATTGTTGTCTAATCGATGTCGGCCGACCCCTAACCAATGTCAGTTACTGTGTACACTAAATATGATTGACATCAGTTGATCAGACCAACGTTGATTTCTCTAACACTCAGCAACCTCCTCCATTTTCATCAGTGAAGCTTTTAGCTCCATAACTTAACAATCTCCCACTTGGAGATAAATAGTTGCATCTATACCTATACCTGTACATCATCTAATTTTGTTTCCTATCTTTTATCCCTCTTCAAATTCAATCTTGAAGACCAACCACCATAGCGAACCTTGTGGTGCTACTCCTATCATCCAAGTCACCTGCCATATCCAAATCTACATACCCATGTAGAGAAGTGTTTGACCCTGCATAGCATGTATACCTGCTACTGGTCCCTCTCAGATACTTGAGAATCCACTAAACTTCTTTCCAGTGCTCCTTTCCTGAATTGGCCACAAACTTGCTAACAACTCCCACTGCTTGGGTAATATCAGGTCTAGTACACATGTACTCAACCTCATCATGTGTTTTGGGACACTGTTCTGAGAACTGTCCATCCATAAGTGTGCTAACCGATTCTGTATCCTACATATTGAACCTCTCCACTACCTTATTCACATAATTATTCTAAGACAACATCAACCTGTGATTTTCTCTATCTCTATAAATACTCATGCCAAATAATTTCTTTGTTGCTTCCAAATCCTTCATGGCACACCTCTGAACTAACTTTACCTTTAGGTCAGCAACTCCCTACATGTGTGACCCTGCAACAAGCATATACACCACATACAGTAACAAGATAATGTAGCTAATATTATCCAACCTGGTAAATTAAACACAATGGTCACATTGACATTGACTAAAGCCATGCTTTGTCATACACCTGTCAAACCTTAAACACCATTGTCCTGCAGCCTGCTCAAGACCATATAACCTAGCCTTCTGTCTCACGTGTCCATTCTCTCCTTTCTTTAACCTGGGAATCCATTCATCTTTCAGTGCTTTCTTTCCAACTAGAAACTCTACCAAATCTCCCATTTGGTTCTTTCCCAAGGAATCAATTTCCTCATTCATGCCATGCTCCCACTGTTTCCTAGATTCTACCTGCTCTGCCTCTTTAAAACTTCCTGGTTCTTGACCATCAATGAGCAACAAGTAGTGTAAAGAAGGGGAATAATGAATTTGAGGCTTACTTACCCCTTCAATCCTCTATATGGGCATTTGAGACTCCTTGACAGCTTGCTATCTGCCCAAAATCCATTTTAATAGTGATCAATGTTGATCACCTCTGGCCGACCTTGGTCTACACCCGATCGATGTCGTTGCCTCCTGATCACCGATGCCAGTTCCCTGACTGACGTCGATGTCCACCTAGTCTCTGATGTTAGTTTGCTGACTGACATCGATATCCACCTGCTTGACACCACCGACTCTGGTCTACACATGACCAATGTTGGTACCTATTTGTTCAATGTTGGTTCCACCTGATCGATGTTGGTAACTATATTTTCCTATGAGTGATGACTTTTTACCCGTGAGCTCACCTTGGATCACAACCTTGTCCAAACTACCCTGCTCAGAATTATCCAGCCCCTTGAGCTGATCTCTGTCCATCATCTTCTCCTTGAAAACCAAGGCTTTCCTATTCTTTTCAAAAACATCATATTTCCTCTTCCTACAATAAACCCAATCCTTTCTTGTAGCATACCACTGTGATCCTCTAATAGAATCTCCCTTCTTTGTTGACCCAGTTTCAAGAAACCTCACTTTCTTATGTTGCTTACAGAAATCTCGATCTATGATTTTCAAATCTGAACTCTTACCTTTTGACTCAAGAACATGCATCCCCTTCTTACTCATGTGACCAAGCCTACAGAGCCACATCTTCGCATCTACATCTGAAGTAGATAAACTAGAAGGAGAACTAGTAATACAAGTAGATAGATAAAGAGTACCTACTTTCTTACCTCTTAATAAAATAAGTGCACCCTTGGAAACTTTCCAAGATTCTGCTGTGAGAGTTACTGTGCATCCCTCATCACCCAACTTTCCTATAGAAATCAAATTCCACTTCAGGCCTGAGACATGCATGACCTCCTTCAACACCCATGTGTTTCCCATCTACAATTTCAGCTGCACTTTCCCTTTGCCAACCATTTGACAAGGCTTACCATCCCCTAAATAAATCTTTCCAAAGTCTCCTTGGACATAATCATGCAAAAATTCTCTATTTGGGGTTGCATGGAAAGAGGCACTAGAACTAAAACCGAAGATTCTACTTTATCCAAGGAACATACAAGAGCATCTTGTGCAACAATACCTGTAACATCTGCTTCTTCATTTTCTTCATGTTGATCTTCTACCAACCAACAATCTTTCTTTACATGCCCTTTCTTTCCACAATTCCAGCAAATTATATTGCCATACCTGGATCTGGATCTCCTACCTATCTTTGACCTTGATTTCCCTTGCTCGACCTTCTCTCTTTGTTTTCCCCTGCTTTCAACACTTAAAGCATTCCCTGATGATTCCCTTATGCTTTTCTTGTGAATTTCTTCATTCAAAATTACACTAACAAAATCATCAACTTTCAAGATTTTTGAAGCAGACGCAGTATTACTAACTACCATTACCAAACTATCCCAACTTTCAGGTAAAGAGCATAATATTAAGAGAGCCTTAATTTCATCATCAAAAGCTATATTGACTAAAATTAACTAGTTTACCAAACCATGGAAATCACTAATATGACTATGTACAGATCCACCTTCCAGCATTTGCAAATTAAATAATTGCTTCATAAGAAATACCTTATTCAAAGCTGAGGGTTTTTCATATAAATTTTCCAAAGATTCTATTAACTATGCCATTGTCTTAGCCTGTGATAAGTTGGAAATCACAGATGATGCTAGGCTCAACCTTATAGATCCCAAATCCTTTCAATCAAGAACATTCCATTCTTCATCTTTCATATATGTGCGCTTGCATGCAACCCCACCCAATGGTAAGTACAGATCTTTCTGATATAGATAATCCTCTATCTGCATCCTCTATAATTGATAATTCCTGCCATTGAATTTCTCCATTCTTAGCTTACTTTTTTCTGCCATTGCTTTACTCCCACTCAAACAGAAACCCCTGTGAGTGACCTGTAATCAACAAACACTAACTTGCTCTGAACCAGGCTTGGATACCACTTGTCAAGAACTGGAGCAACCACAGCTCTAATACTAGCTATCATGAATCTAGAACATAAAGCTCTGATACCACTTATTAGGATTAAGAGCACAATTTATTACCTTGTATAAGAAACTAAACACAGAATTAAATCAAAAGTAACATGTAACTAGAATTTAGCACAAAATATGAGAGACAATACAATCTTGTATTAACACTCTTTCAGAAGGAAATACAATGAAGAAATCACACTCATCCCACACCTCTTGGGTGTACAAGTAATTCTCCCTCAAGATTTCTCTCACTCAACCAATTACAACCACAACTCAAACACAGAGTTGTTCCCTCCACCAATTAGTAACAATACTACCAGTACACCAAGTAGATCTCCCTAATCTTGTAACAACCTGCAAATCAACTGATCTTACTTACCATGTAGATCTCCCTTGATCTTGCAACAACCTATAGATCAACCTGATCTTACAATTGGAAGGATCTCTTCCTTGTCCTTGATTACAATACAGCCCCATGGGTCTCTTAAATAGATCCGATGTAAACAATAATTAGACTTCCTAATTACAATAATTAGAAATGCAGACTCAAGACTAAAATTAGTCTTTTACATGTAAATGAACTGTTCATCTAAAATTAGACCAGTTCTAGAAGCGCATGCAAACGCACACACACACAGGTTGCCGACGTCGGTTCCTATCTAACCGATGTCGGCCAACCCCTAACCAATGTCAGTTACTGCATACACTGAATATGATTGACGTCAGTTGATCAAATCAATGTCAGTTGCTCTGACACTCAGCAACCTCCTCCATTTGCATCAGTGAAGCTTTTCGCTCCACAACTTAACAGACTACACATATTTAATTAAGATGTGCTATCTAACATAAAATAATATCTTCATTCTTCTTCCATATAAACATGAATGTCCAAAGGTTTCATATTTAAATAATTTGTCTATAAATAATCATTGGCAATCATAAGTGTAAGTGATACTTACTTCAGAGGTAGTGTTTTTTTATTCTATAATAGTATATTTTTATTTTGTATTTGATTGGCCACCATGTGGCTTTGTAATAGATGTGTCAATTTCCATTAGACCATGATCAACAAGGTCTTGGATTTTATTTTGTAAATATGAGTCACTTGAGCAAGGCATATGAGTTATTTTAGGTGTATTTCTTTTCTTATCCAAAATGATAGATGCATGCATATTAGTTACAAGGCTAGTGGTGTCATGGAAAGGAATAGGATCCTTATATTAGATTGATGTCTCATCCATAATTTTGATACTCATATAAAAAATATAATTGAATGATTGATAAGCTTTTTAAATTAAGTTATCTTTGAAATGTGGTGAAAAGCTAGTGGTAAATATACATTTTATTTTGAGATCTAATGGTTGGTAGACTAAGGACTGAATATGATGTCAAAATATAAAGATGTAGTTGTAAATATATTCATTGTGAACTTTTTCAAAGGGTAGAATACTCTAAAAAATGACATGAGGTCTATTTTTGGTGATAAACTGATCTAAGAAAGCTTCTTGCAATGATTGAAAAGAATGCAAATACCCACAAGGAAAATCATTAAACCATGCTAGGGCATCACTAATCAAGATTCTAGAAACAACTTAAGTAATATTAAACCATAATTATCATAGTGTCTGATAGGTAAACAAGGTTTGAAGGTGTACATAAGGATCTCCATGGCCATCAAATAATTGGAACTTTGGTATAACCAAGCCACATGGAAGTGGCATGTCAAATGTATCTCTAGGAATTGGGTTTAAAGGCATAGCATTAGAAGCAAATATAGAATTATAAGACTCTATATGAAGGGATAAATCACACACTTTCCTTTTTAATTAATTTATGTAATGCATCATGGTCACTATCTTATGGGTAAGAACAATTAAGTATGTAAGAGGTTCATTCAAAAGATAAAATTGATTATGAATTTAAAACATGGGCATACTAGAAGAGATAGGATTAGAATTAAAAAATCATAAATACGTGCATGTGCATCACCATTAATATTAGGATTAAAATTTACCATAGCAACTTCAATTTACATTTTTATAATTATAATAAAATAAAGAGGATAGTGTATAATATTATGTCTAATTTGTGTATGCATATCCTAATATATCCTATTATCACATGTAACATCAATATTTGTATCATTCATAAAATTTTCTTATGCATCGCAAGATCCCATATCACATTCATAAGCCATTAAATAATTTATATGAGAGAACAAACTATAAAATAAGCAAAGACAGGTCTTAACAAAGAAAGTGTTGAAAATTAAATTTTAAATAAACATGACAAGCATTCGTAGGGGGGAAGGAGGACATGCAACACTAGATTGAATGATAGATAAGATTAGTTTCACATAAATCTGAAAATAAGATTTAGCAGATATGAAATGTGAATGAAAAAAATATGCTAAAGTTAGATTCATTGAAATAATCTAAACAAGATGCAAATCTGAAAAATAAGATAGAAAGATGTAAAATAAGAAATTAAACTTTAGGAAGAAACCTTAGAAGGTGTAAGCATTCAAATAATGAAATGGTTTACCTGTATATTTTAGTTATTTGTGGTTTAAAGATAAATAATGCATGAATAAATAACTAATAATTTTTCATAAGGGAGATCACTAATAATTCAATCTAAAAGAGTAATTAGATCTACCTTATGGTTAAAAAAAAGAACAAAAGGAACAATTAGAAGACAACATAAGCAAAAATAAAGGAAAGATAACAAAAGTTATAGAATCTGACTCATTTGGTTGTTGTTCTAATTTTTTGAGATTAAAAAAGAATTATAAAATTGATTACCTTGTTGTTATATGATTTGACAATCAGCTATCACTGGGATAGAACCAATTTTGTGCCAAATGTGTACCAAACAGAATCAGCAGGCTACTGATTATATTCCTCTACTATTGTTGAATGTGTAACTAGGTGCCAATTTTATACTTTGTTAAACTTACAGATATTTAATTATTGTAGTGGGTGTATGAACAAATTGTGAGTTGGATTTTTTAAGCACTTAACTCAATTGGTAGGAAGAAATGCCTGATTTAAATTCTCTTGGCTTCTTGACTTAATGCACCAAAAATAGATGCAAAATGAATATAAAAATGTAAGGTTAGATAACTCAGGAAACCTCATAAAAAGTTATATCTACATATCTTAGATGTTTGGAATTAGATTTAATGTAATTATCTTTTGAATGTGAATGGAATCATGAGTAAGGGCTTAACCTTCTCTCCATAAGTAAAGTGCAACTACATGAACATTTTTTTGTCCTTATTTTGGCATAAAATACAGTAAAAACCTTGTTCCAAGTCCTTAAGATCATAAATATATAAATTTAGAGTGTGCCTAGACTTGAATCAACTTGAATGCTTGATTATTCATCTTGATACATGTTAATTAAATGCCTATAGGAGTATTTTAAAATATAGATATATCAAGTTTGAGATAGGAACTTATTGGCCTGTAAGCTAACCAAAGAAAAGACAAAAACTCGATACACACAAATTCAAACACTAAAAGGAAGTGAAAAAGGGTATAAGTACCCACAAAAACATAAGGGACATAATTTCCGAGCCATTAATTCTAACCCAATTGAATAAATGGAAAATATCAAAGAGAAAACAAATATAGAAAGCTTGCAAACACAAAAAATAGAAAATAGAAAATAAAAGGACATGGGATCAGGTAGAGAAGAAAGAGAAGGATGAAATCACATGAAAAATTATAATAAGACCATAATTTGAAACAATGATCCATATGCATAAAATAACTATAAATGCATTCCAATATTAATCATTATATCAAACTTAGGTTTCTATAAAACTAATAATGTCTTGAATCAATATAATAATAATGTCAACATTTCATATCTCCAAAAGTGGATAAAAATTCCATCATAGATAATAGGGTTCCCATGAACCAAAAAAACTAACAAATGTTTGCTAGTTCAACCAGTTTGAGTTCCCATAATGTTCATGTAAAAATCACAAGATATATTCATGATATATTAACTATCCATATGCACACATAAACCAATTCTTCAAGAGACACTAATAAAATATTAACACTTTGTGCCCTCAAATTAGTAAAAACTAAGTCTATCACATAGTGTAAGTATAGTGAAAATGGGATTATTGTGGTAAGGTAAAAATTAATCTAGTGAATTAAATTAAATGATCCCTTACCATGCATAATAAGTGTAATGGAGGTATATTTATGGCTATAAGCACACATTAGACCATTGTGTGTAATTGTTTTGTTTTCACATTTCCTCTATATGCCCAATCATGTGAAACTAGGGTAATGGAGGTTGATTTAATGTTATGAGATACATTATACCACCATGGGTGTTTTTTAATTTTTTCATCACTTTAAATTAAGGTAGTTATATTCATGTGAATAACATACGCTAAATTATGCACTTGAATTATTGAGATCTGATCGAGACAACTGACATAATGGATGGATGATGGGTCAAACTAAGGATTGGGTTGATTACTTGGTGGAATGAGATTTAGAATGATGAATGGCAAAGTATTCTCATGATGTAACAAAATTATTTATATTTCATCATGTTTCTCATTAAGATCATATGATAGAGTAGAAATAGAACTCCAAGGTCCCTTAGTATTGGTGATGACAAGGAGGTGAAGCTCATGATCAATGCTAGGAATGATAAAATGGGAATAGTTTAGTTGAATGAATCATGTAACGTGTTTGAATTTTTTGGTTTGTCTATGCCCTATCAATTTAATACTCAAGTTTTAATGATATATGATGAGGCTAGACTTGAGGAGAAGAAAGAGGATAGAGATCAGAACCTAGGCCTAGATTGCATTATATTAATAACCTCAATTTTGGGGGAAGATGATGTTATGTGGGTCAGGGATCTACTCTTTATCCTTTAGGTCATTTAGATCATTGATAATTATATGAGGTATAAGTGTGGAACAAAAAATCATAATATTAAAGTCAACATTGATTTATGACTAGGTGTTGATGGTAGGGCATGATGCTCTACCTCTGATAAAAAGACCTACTATGTGGAGGTATGGGAACTCATGGAGTGACATCCAACAGGATAGGTATATAAATTTATAAGTTTAATATATTTTTTTGAAAGTGGTAAGACTTGCTTTTTTTTAAGAATCAAGGTTTTAGGAATGCTTATTAGTACAAGGCTTTGATTGTTGATTTGTTTTTGTTTTACAATGTTTTGACTAAAAATAAAAATAACTACTTGTTGAGATTAAATTAATAAAAGTAAATAAAAATGAATAATTATATATAAATTAAATATTTCTTTCTTTTTTATTTTTTATTCACTTTTCAATGCATGAGATACTAAAAATCAAAATCTACGCTTACAATGCAAGTGTTGTTTTCTAGATTTTCTACGTGCAAACTAAATTAAATTATCTTTGTATTTTAATATTATATATGAATGAATATATTATGAAAATTATTAATTTATAACATTCAATTAAATAAAAAATTGGATTTATATCCTGAGTAGCAATACTACTAAGTATCTACCTATTCTTCTGCATATACAAGCTAGAACTACGTTTTGGTGTTTCTAAATGAATGCAAACTAAGTTTGAATGATTTGCATCAAATGATGAATATATAAGTTATTATTTTTATGATTTATTAAAATAAAATCAATATTTTTAATTTATTCGATCAATTAAAATTAATATTAAGATAATACCTTTTGCTCTCCTAGGTTTGGCTAGCGTTTTCTACCTACTAGTGTGTTTGTTTGTGCATGAACAAGAGCTTGTTTTAAACTGAAAATTAATTGTGGTTGAAGCTTAAAGTGTTTTTTTTTTTGTTTTATAATATATAATTTGGGTTTTAATGCAAATATATATGCTTTGAAATAATATATTGTATGGCTACAAATATCAAAGAAACTAACTAATATTTTTCGTGCAAAGATGGGAAGAGAGAAGAATTCATTTTCCTATCTATTTGCCTTTACAAAATAGAGATTTAATACAATGTGCAAAAGGAAAATAAAACTAGAAACCCCCAACCTGATCAATATGTAGACCAACTAGAATCAAGTAATGTATTTTTGATATGGTCTTCAATGTGCTAGCTCCTCCATTCAAAACAATAATTGTAGTAACTCTCTGACCAAGGAGAATGATAAAATAAAAGTAGCAAAGGAAGAATATGAGAGTGACACAACTCCAAACAAAAGAGTAGTTGATTATGGTTGGTTGTTACACTAACTTCAAAGATCTGGTTACAAATTCAATGACCCTCTTTGCTTTAAATTATGTAGTTTAACATGAAAATGATCAAAGGTAAAGCTCAAAATCATTGATAAGCATGTTGTGGTTGTAGAAAGCTTCAAAAATTCAATATATAATGCAAATTTTTTGATCTAAAAGACATATAAAATTGATATACTTGTAAAAAAAGCATGTATATTGTAAAGGGGAGTTTAACTGAGTGGAACTCATAGTAGAACTCATAAAAAGATTAATTTTTTTTTAAAATAATAAAAAATAGAAGACAGAGTGGACTGGACTAACATGGATCTGAAATAAAGGTGAAAAGAAGAAAAAATGCAATAATAAGTATGAAAAACATGTGAAATATTGAGTTTTGGAAACTAAAATTAGAACATGGACCAAAGGTGATGAAACTACCCCTATTTACAGGGATGGTTATGCAACCGTCGGTCGGTGTGCACAACTACTACTCATGATAACATAACCACCACATAGTAATATGAAACCACCTTGTTAATGACAATTCCATCATAGTACTTTCTAAAACCATTGCAGTGGTTCCATCACCTTAGGATTGGTTTCATAATGGATCATGGTAGTTTTGTTACTGGGAGGAGCAATTTTTACCTATATGGAAGACTATTAAAACAAGATGAAATAAGCTTTAAAATTTAATCAAAAAGAGAGTTTGAGAGGCTCAAGAGAGAGATATGGAGGGAAAAGAAATAAAATGCTAGAAATAACTTGCATTAAATGTAAATTAGGATATCATTACATCATCACTAGACATCATACCATAAATATCACACCGTGTATACACACATTATATCACAATGTGTCTTTTTTTGGTGTTCATATTTCATTTCTAGAGTTAATTCAACTAAACAGGACCCCTCTCAGATGAAATAAAGGCAACAAATATTAACTTAGGGATATGAGCACACACTAGACCATAATGTGTCATTTTTATGTGTTCATGTTTCCATTTTAGAGATAATTTGATTAAGTAGGGCACTTAACACATGAAATCTAAGTAACTGAGGTAAATTTGGGGCTATGAGCACATATTAGACCATAATGTGTTAGTTTTGTGTGTTCTTATTTCTTTTGTAGATCAAATTTAATCTAATAACCTATAAACATTGAATAATGAAAAACATGGGTAATTTATATGCACATAGTCATAAATTACTCTTCATTTATACACTTGATCATAGTTAGTGTCTTAGTTTGTCAAATTCAATCTATTAATGAGCTAAGAACATAAATAATATTAAATAAGGGTCAATTGTGTGTGTATATACCTAACCTAACATTAATTATCATTATCAAACTTAAATTAGGTATTTTTGTCAAATTTATTTTACTAACGACATAGGAAGGGTAAATAATGATAAACAAACATCAATTATGTGCACATATGCCCAAATCAGCCTTCACTACTCCTTAATTAATACATTAGGTTTTTAAATCCAATCTAATAATGATTCTAAGAACACTGTATAAGGAAAAACTTGGGTCAGTTATGTGTGCATAGTCCCAAATTAACCTTCACTACTTTGATATTTCCTAATTAGGGCATTAGTTTGTTGATTTAACTCTAATAATGGTTTAAAACATAAATTAATGACAAAATTAAGTCAATTGTGTGTACACAAAATTGACACTCATTTTTTTCATCACACCAAATTGAGGTCTTAGTTTTTAAAATTTAGTCTAATAATGAACTATGAACATAGAATAACAACACATATGGGTTAATTTTGCACGCATGGCCCATTATCAAACTTAATTGTTTCAATATCTCTTAATTTTGACCTTGATTTGTCATTTACATTCTAATAATAATCTATGAACATTAAAAAATAAAAATCATGCACCAATTGTTCATGTGTAGCCCCAAATTGAACTTGATTTCATTGATCCCACCTAATTACGACATTGATTTATTGAATTTGGTCTAATAATAACCTTTGAACTTCTAAAACAATAAAAAGGGGTCAATTATGTGAAAATAGTCCCAAATTATCCTTTATTGGTTGAATCTATCCTAATTAGGACATTATTTTTTCAAATACAATTTATTAATGCCATAAGATCAGAAAAATGATAAAGAAGGTCAATGTGTGTGCTCGCCCCATTTCTCCAATAAATTTACTCAATTGACTCTGGGTTGGTCATAATTATCCCTTATTAGTGAAAATATTGGTTGATTTAGGGATACTCATACTCTTTATTGACCTTAACTGGTCATTATTAGTCATGATTAACACTTGTTAGTGCAAGAGTTTTGTTGAATTGGGGTTAATTACACCCTATTAATTTTAATTGATCATTATTCATCACAATTAAACCTTTTTAGTAAAAAATATGGTAAATTTAGGGGTATTGAACCTTTTATTGACCTTGATATGTCCTTATTGGTTCCTTGTTAGTATAAGATTTAGACATTTTGAGACTTTGATAGTCTTTATTGGTTGAAATTAACCCTTATTAGTATAAAATTTGTTGACCTAAGACTTGTCATACTTAATTGACCTTAATTTCACCTTTGATTAACCTTAATTGGTAATAATTGGTTATAATTATCCCTTACAAGTATAAGATAAGTTAACTTGGAGATAATTACACCTTTGATTGACCTTAATTGGTTATAATTAATCACAGTTTAAACCTATTTAGTACATTATTGGTTAATTTTGAGGTAAAAAACATATATTCCTACCCATGATTTTTCATTATTTATTATACTAAGAAAGCCAATAGTTAATTTTAAAGGCCCTAAAAACTAAAAAAATGGACCATTAGTTATCCCAAAAATAGATGTTTGGGTGCAAAATCTACACTTTAAAAACCTTAGGTTCAATATTTAAAATACTAAAAAATGACTACATGTTGAACTGATTTGATTTTGAAAAGCTATCTTTTATATGGTTTACTCATGGAGCTCTGATACAATATCAAGGTTCAATTTTAATCCTACATCAACCAAAAAACACTAAGATTAGAAATAATCTTATTTTTGTTGCACACATAGTCTTGTTGTACATATGTTATGATCTCCATGCAGCCATGTTGGTATGTATAGTTTGTATTCAATTCCAAGGCTTTATGTAAGTGTCTTGATTAAGGTATTTATTTTTGATTTATGTGTTGATTTAGTTCCCTTACAAATCATAATACTTGGAGTTTTTATAATACCAAAAAAAATCTAATGAGCAACTTTGCCTTAAGAAAACTTGTGATATCTTAAGCAAGATGTTGGTGTTTAGTGGTGTGAATATGAGGATAATTGTGCAAGGAGTGTTTCCATTCATATTTTATTTGTGAATTTATGTTACTTGACATGTGAGGTTCTTATAAAATCTTGTTAATGTTATCATGTTATGATGTGTTCACATCACGATGCTTTACATTGTGATGTGTTATGGATCATAGGGAATGTAATTTTTATTTTAATGATTGTGGTGCAATAGTGATATGTTAGATGCATGATGTGTTATGAGTCCTTAGGATTATATATTATATTAAATATTTGTATTTGGTTATTGGGTTAGTTTTGATGCACTATTTTAAGTAAGTGTGTCTTTTTGCCTATATAAGCATGCCCCTTGTGTTTGAAGTGAGACAATTTTCTCTCTCTCTCTCTCTCTCTCTCTCTCTCTCTCTCTCTCTCTCTCTCTCTCTCTCTATCTCCTCTCTTCATCTCTCTCCTCTCTCTCTCTCTCTCTCTCTCCCTCTCTCTCTCTCTCTCTCTCTCCTATCTCTCTCTCCTCTCTCTCTCTCTGTGTGTGTGTGTGTGTGTGTGTGTGTTGTGTGTGTGTGTGTGTGTGTGTGTGTGTGTGTGTGTGTGTGTGTGTGAGTGTGTGTGTGTGTGTGAGAGAGAGAGAGAGAGATATGAAGGTTATAATGTTGTAATGCATCTAATTTGAGATTACAAGATGTAGTATGTGTGAAAGTTGTATTTCCATTATTGAAATCAAATAAAGGATGATGTTAAATTTTATTAGATTGTGTTTTACACTATATAATTTTTAATTTTTGGTGGTCTAAGCATCTCTCCATTGAGAGTCATAACCATGAATTCATCATTTGGTATCAAAGCAATAATTATTCTCTATAGGTAACCTTTTAATTATCTATTTTCCACATTTATGAGTGTGAGTAGAAAATACAATAAGACATTAAAACAAAGAGTGTTGGGTAGAAGATGTAGTGATTGTTCTTTGATTTCATAAAAATGGAACATCGAGTGTGTTTTTTCTAAAATATCACCTTGAGTGGCATAAAAAACCAAGAACCTGTAATCTTGGCCAAATTGATGATAAATATGCAAGGATATTTAGATGTTATGCACATCATGAAACTTTGAGGTGTTTTATTGGATGATGAAAATGGCATTGAATTTGTATAAAAATTTATTGATAACTAGGCATAAGAAGAATAGGTCAATGAACTTGAAGGTATATTCCTACACACAATAACAAGGATAATTAGTAATCCAAATTTAGGCACCCCTAGTTATTCAAGGATTTTGATTCCAAATAAACACATTGATTGGATCACTGACGTAGAGAAATATTTTAAAGTATGAGAGTATATATTATCCCATTAAATTCAATCCCACATGTACCAAGTTTAAGTGTCATGCATTCCTTACAGTGGGAATATGTGCAGATAGAAAGAATTCATAGAGGTAAATATAAAATCAATACTAGGATAGTTAGGTTATGAATTGGAAGGATTATTTTCTACCTTAGTATTACTAGTTATGTTTATTCAATAAATTATAAGACTTGCAACAAAAATATATGAGTGTAAAGGAATAAAATGAAGAGTTATACACAATCACCTTCATAGTGGGTCATGTTGAAAATGACACTGAGAATATCTCAAGATACATGAATGGATTATGTATTTCCATTCAGGATAAGTTTGGTATGATTCATGTGCATTTAATTGAGGAAGCATATAAATGTGTGTTAATGGCTTAGGAAAAGTTTTCTAGCATGAAAATAGGTGAATCACAAGGGAAAGGTAAGTATTTTCATGTGTGAGTACAAGGAATCAGTGGAATAGGTTACTCTTTACAAGAATGAGAAACTATTACCTCTCAACATAATGATACTAGTGCACAAATAAGTAGATGAAATCCTACCAAAGGTAGAGGATCCTATGGATGAGGTAGAGGAAGATGATTCATGGGTACATGTTATAGATGTGGTGAGATGAAATATATAACATTTGATTATCCACATGCACATGATGAATGTTTTAGGATAATTGATGTGAAAGCACAAATCTCATAAGTAGATGATGAGATTATTATGTCAATACATCAAGGTGAAGAACTAAAATATGGGGAAGCTCTCATGTTGAATAAGATGTTGTCGATACTTAAAAAAAAGTAATAATCCATTCAAAACCATTTTAAAATGTGTAGGTAAGCTTTGTAAGTAGATTATTGATTTTTGTAGCATAGATAATCTTATTTCAAAAGAGATGGTTAATAAGCTTGGTTTAAAGAGTATTGCATAGATAAATCTGTATAAGGTATATTGTTTGTTAAAGGTGTCATGTAAAAAAAATTACATGACTAAAACATAGACAAAAACCAACCAATTATTTTTTAGTAAAACACTACATAACTTACAATATCCATCTTCTAGTTATCTTCATGGAATCATTGTGCAATGCATCAAGATAAAGCACACATGTCTAGATGACATGAATAATAATTTTCAAGTGGTCACACAGTCATTATGTACCTGATATGACCCTACCAGCCCTCTATTGACATATAACTAATTAAGTGGAGCAAACAACCCCTTATCCCAAAGTCTAAACTAAGAAAATGATTAAAGGGATGCAATTCAACTTGGTTAAGAAGCAATTCTAACAATCATTGTTTCACCTAAAAGTTTATTTAAAATGTCAATATTATTTCATAAAAAAATTTCATAAAGGTTCATTTCATTAATCTTAGATGAATATCAATGGATAAGAATTTTAACCTAACTCAGGGTTTAGTGAAATCACAACCCTAATCTATCATAAGACCTAGACCTAATACCCCACCTCAACATGGAAACCTACATATTTTCTCCACATAATTAGGGTCAAATTTAGTTATTTTAATAGCTTTTGAAGAGTCTCTTCCATGATACGTTATCATGATAGTGGTTTTCAATCTAATCCAATAAGGGATGAATTTAACATAACCTTGATAATCTTTTTTATAAGATCTAGATGGTTAAGAAACAAGTCTAGCCACACACTCAGAACAAACTCTACCACCCTAAATTCTTAATGTGTGAACACATACTCAAAATTAGTAACACACAAATGTGCAAGCAAGTAAGATAAGGATAACCAAATTCCTTTAATTATAAGGAGAAGTCTCAATAATCATCACAATAAACAACTCACATCTAATGCACATTTATTTGGACTAAAAATGTCTAACATCATTCTCGTGATCTTATACATTATCATACTTATGGCTATGACCACGTAAATAAGGGTTCCTATAACCATGTATTTATGTTGTTGTGATCACATAACATTACACCACTTAGATACATAAGTGTAGCACATAGAGATAACATGGTTAGCATAATCAAAGGTACCCATTGATATGTTGAATATAACTAGGTCAATCTACTTATTAGGGTACATGTAGGTCAATTCCTTACCATTGATTTGATAGCTAAGTAGTTTTATCTCTAACTTATTTATTCAAAATAATGCCATCTTTCTCTCTCACACATTCGACATAAAATAACAAAACATCTACTAATTATATCAAATAGCTCAAAATGTAAGGATTTAATTACAACACATGTGTCACCCAAATATACCTCAAGGTAATAAGTGTTTGATTAACTCACAAGGTCAGGGAGGTTTTGATTATTTGTCATAATTTTCCATGCCAATGACTAGGATCACCTAAGTTTGCCTTTCCAAACATAATTAAAGTATAATTAAACACAAAAAAAGACAAACTATTTAATTCTTGCATGTCTCGAGGTATAAATAGATAGTGTCTAAAACCTTAATATATGTGGTAATAATTTCCACTTCAAAAACAACTACATCCATTCATTGTAACACCCAAGGTTAAAACATAATACTATTGAGTTTAGATAACCATATATTTCTTTTTATTTATTTATTTATTTTTGGTTCTTTTGCTTAAATCATAATTGATAGAAACTACTATAGTATTTCAGTTGTGTCACTATACAAGGAATAAAATCAAATGTATTATAATAACATAATAAAATGACATCTATAATAATTATAGCATAGTTATACATAACTCTAGGCTATTTTATTTGTTTTTCTAATTGATATTGCTAGTAATAGTTTTACCCTTGTAAGATCATCATTTCAAAAACTATCAAGGATTAACTCATAAATTTTTTGAATAATTAGTCAAGGATACATCTTGTCATAGAATATCCTAATTATAGTAAAAATAATACATGGGCATCCTTATGAGGAATTGACACCTAAGCAGTTGAGTGACTTTATTATACATGAATGCAAACTATGGAAGCATACACAAAATAATTCAACTAGATGATAAACTTCTCAACACATGGAAATCAATATGCTTTAAGAAGTTGAGAGTAATTTCCTCCCAGCATGCATCAACATGGAAAATTTTAGAACAAGAAATTGAGATCCATTAAAACAAATTGAAAGTAGGTTTTCATCATATGGTTTAGTTTTTACTAACTTAATAAACATGTATGAAAAATATGTGGGTGTATGAAATCCAAATGATTATTTTTAAAAGGTTCAATGAGATACAACCTTAAAAAAAACTATGATTGTTAGATATGCAAAAAATGGGTTTTTCCAGGAAACTTGAATAAATGAAACCAAATGTAATTGAAAAGTTTAAAATCTAAATTGCATAATATTTGCTAGCTTCAAATAGGGAGATATATTTATGTGAACTCACCGTTGAAGTGGAAATAAAATAAATCAATATGGTTTATTAATGTATGACCAATTATGTTGGTTTGAAAGAAAGACAATATGATATTCAATTTTTTTGTTTTCTAAATATAGATTCATTACATGTTAAAATATATTATCCTCACCTTCTTTCCACCTACCACCTACCCAGCTCTACTCTTCTACAGTAGCTACCAAACAAAATTAATTTTAGTTATTTTAAATTCGAATTCAACTAGTCGTTGGAGTTGAGTGGGAATGTAAGAGGTAGGTAAGGATAAGAAATAAAAATAATAATGTAAGATAAGGCATAAATTAGCATAGTAGTAGCTTGTATAAAAATTTGAGAGCTAGAGAGTAAACGCAGCCTAGAGAAGAAAAAATAGAGGAGGTAGAATATAGGAGTAGAATAATAAAGGAATGTTTGTGTGAGATAGTAGTCTTGAGAATATAGTGACCAACAGTTTGACTATCTTTAGAATAATAGTCAAAGGAAGTGTATATATTCAGATGATATAGGGAGCAAACAAAGTTTTAAAGCAACCAATAACAAGGAAAAAGGACAAAATAGAGTTTTTTTAAAGAGTTTTAACAAATGCAATTGTGTAGGTTTATGAATTATAATCAGATTTTAATAAAAAATTTATAATCAATATGATATATGCATTTATGTGTTTTTATGCTTCAGCTATGCCCTCCCCTATTTTATAATTTTAGCATATGGTTTTGTGCATTTTAAACACTAGTTTATAGCTCTAGTATAAATATGAAGCTTCAGTATTAGGCCTAGCATATAGATTCATGATTAGTCCAAATCTTAAGTTTTACATTGCTTATTATTCAACTAGGTCTATTATATATTTTTACCAACAACTAGTATCAGAGCTTCCTAGGTTGATAAATCCCCTTTAGACATGGTAACTACCATTTCAATCCCATGGTAGTAGCCTCCTTCATTTTATGGGAAGAATTATGATGTGTGAAGCATCAAGTTGAACACTATATTTAACTCTCAATAGCTATGGGAGTTGATTAAAGTTGGATATAATGAGGTTATAGACTAAGTAGCATTTAATGCTTTATCTCAAGCAGATAAGAATGCATTGAAGGAGAATATGAATAAAGATGACAAAGCTCTTAGCTACATATAAATGGCATTAGTTGATTTAATATTTACAAGGATAGAAGTAGATACCCATTCCAAGAAAGCTTGGTATATTCAATAAAATGCTTATCAAGGTAGTGACAAGGTTAAGCTTATCAAGTTGTAGCTATTGAGAAGGGACTTTGAGACTTTGATGATAAAGGAGAATGAGTCTATTAATGACTTATTCACAAGGACAATGAGTATTTTCAATCAAATTAATACATGTGGTGATGGAATTTAAAATCATAGGATCATAGAGAAGGTTTTTAAAATCCTTCTAATCAAATATAACCCTATAGTGGTTTCAATTAAAGAGTCAAAGGATTTGAGACAAATGATGGTAGATGATCTAATGGGTTCCTTGAAAACCCATAAACAATGGTTGAATAGGTCAACTACCTCTTCCTATGAATACGCATTCAAGAGCAATGTGAATGTGATAAGAAAGGGGAGAGGAGCAAACAATAGAGGAAGAGGAATAACTTGTAATCATCAAGAAGGTGAAATTCATAATCATCAAGAGTCACATGGAAGAGGAAGAGGAAGGAGAAATAACACTTCAAGAGGAGGACCTACACAAAGGTATGAATAGTCTAACATCTAATGTTATTATTTCAAGAAGTATGGACACTATGCTCCTGAGTGTAGAAATAAAGAGTATGATTTGAATAAATAAAACTCAAATTTATCCCATGCACAAAAGGTTAAACCTAATAGGAAAGAAAAAGGTGGAAATTTATTCATAACATGCAACATTGTTGAGCAAAGTGGTAAAGAGATATGGAATTTGGATAGTGGTTATGGCAACTATATGAATGGGAATAAAGACATGTTCAACCACATTAATGAATCTATAAAATCAGAGGTGAAGATGGGTAAATAATTAAAAAAATCCGGTCATGGGCAAAGGCAACATTTCTATTTACACCAAGCAAGGTGACAAAAGGCAAATTCAAGATGTTTACTATTTACTCGGGTTGAAGAACAACCTTATTAGAATTGGGAAGCTTGTCTAAAATGGATACAATATTAGATATGAATATTGAGAATGTATTATTTATGATAAAAGTGGCTAAAATAGGCAAATTTTAATAGTTAATATGACAAGCAATCAAATTTTTCTTTTGAGAATGCAAAGTGAGCTCGTATTAGTGTTCAAAACTATGGTAGTAGATGAGTTTGCTCTTTGGAACCTAATATATGGGAATTTGAGATTTGGTGGGTTAAATTTTATTTACAAGAAGCAAATGGTGAGATGTTTTCCCCTTATAGAATAACCAAACAAATCATGTGAAGGGTGCATATTAGGGTAGCAACATAGGAGTGTATTTCCCATGGGTAAAGCATGGAGAACTAAAGCTCCTCTTGAGATAATACATTTAGACTTGTGTGGTTAAATGAAGACCCCCTCCTTATCCAAGAATGTCTACTTTATGGCATTCATAGATGACTTTAGTTGGAAGACATGGGTCTATTTCTTGAAGAACAAATCAAACACATTTGAGACCTTTAAGTAATTCAAGGACATGGTGGAGAAATAAAGTGGACAATACATAAATATTTTGAGGATGGATAGAGGAGGAGAGTATATCTCTAATGAGTTCATGATTTTTTTAAGGATCATGGGATAAAGAATCAATTTACATCTAGGTATACACCATGGAAAAATAGAGTGGTCGAGAGGAATAATAGGACCATACAAGAGATGAAAAGGAGTATGCTAAAGGCAAAGGGTTTTGCTAATAATTTTTAGGTTGAGAATATAGAAATATCCGTATACTTTATAAATATTTTTCTAATGAAGAGTGTTAGGGATATGATCCCTCAAAAAGCATGGAGAAGTTAGAAGCATAGTGTTGAACACCTTAGAGTGTTTGTATGTGTTGCACATGCACATGTTCTTAAGTAAAAAAGAACAAAGTGGGATGATAAAGGTACATTAATTGGGTATAGTGACCAATAAAAGGCTTATATATTATACAATATGATCACCAATGAACTCATAATCAATCGAGTTGTTCAATTCATTAAGCATGCAGCTTGGGAAGAGAGATGAGAAGAAGAACATGCACAAACAAGGGCTAGTAGAACCTTTATTGAATTTGAACCAACATGAAGTGCATACTTTCATGTACCAAGTTAGACCATTATTCCATAAAGGGTTGATTCATCTATTGGCATCATCCATCAAGGAGGTTAAGGAGTTATTCATGAGTTAGAATCATCCTCCTTCAACTCAAGCCAACACCTATCAAGGATAAGGAGCTTATAATAAGTCTATGAGAATTCAAGGTATGAATAAAATCACTATGAAATAATGAATTATGCTCTCTTTTTATCAAATAATCCTATCTACTATGAGGAAGCAATCAAGGATAGCAAGTGGTATGAGGTAATGGATGAATAAATACATGTCATAGAGAGAAATCAAACATAAGAGTTAGTTGAAATTATAAAAGGAAAGGAAGTCATAGGATTCAAGTGGGTGTTTAACACAAAAACCACCCTTTAAATCAAGATATAGAGGCATAAGGCAAGACTAGTAGTGAAGGGATAGAATCAAATGCCTAGACATGACTGCAATGAGATTTTTACACTTTTGGCAAGGCTAGAAATGGTGAGGACAAAAGGTGTATCAAATGGATGTCAAGTTAGCCTTATTGAATGGAGCACTAGAAGAAGAGGTTTATGTGGGAAAACCACCCATATATGATATTAGTAGGCATGAGAATAAGTTATATAGGCTAAAATTCATTGTATGGTCTCAAGAAAACACCAAGGTCATAGTATAGCCAGATAGATTATTATTTTTTGAACAATGGATTTATAAAAAGTAGTAGTGAGCCCACACTCTACATAAAAGCATGTAAAAAATGTATTTTAATTATTTTTTATATGTAAATTATTATTATTTTTTTGGAAATGCAAATCAATCTATTGAAGAGTTCAAAATAACCATGAAGAAAGACTTTAAAATGACTGATTTACATTTGTTGAAGTACTTTATTGGTATAGAAATCAATAAAATGGATAGTGGAATCTTCATATGATAATATAATTATGTAAAGGATATTTTGGAGAGTTTTAGGATGTTGGATATCAAGCTAGTATCTACACCAACTAAGATAAGTTTGAAGTTGTGCAAGGATAATTGTAGCAGCAATATAGACCCCACACAGTATAATAGCTTAGAAGGAAGCCTAATGTATTTTACTAAAACTAGGTTGAACATAATATATATAGTTACCCTCATATCTAGATTCATGGAAATGTCAAAGAAGACACATTGGTAAGTGGGCAAAAGGATTTTGAGGTATGTGAAGGGCATAATAGATTATGGAGCTTTGTATGCAATAGCAAATAAGTTTCAGCTAGTGGGATACATGGATAGTGATTGGTCCAATAGTATTGATGAATAAAATAACATTTTAGGGTATGTATTTCATCTTAGTTCATAATCCATATATCAGGATTTAAAGAAACAACCCATAGTTTCACTTTCTATAGATAAAGCAGAGTATATAGCAGCCAATGCAATAACATGCCAAGTTATTGGTTAAGAAGGATACTTTCAAATTTACATAAAGATCGGTAAGGAGATTATACAGTCTATTGTGATAATATATCATCCATATATCTTCCATATCATTGTCAAATAACCCAGTCTTTAAAGGTAGTAACAAGCACATAGTAATTAGGTATCACGTCATTCAAGAATTTATTGAAAATCATATGATAAAGTTAAGTTTTTTGCTAATTAGAGAAGCAACTAACTAATATTTTCAATAAATCATTGTTAAAATATATTTTAATGTACTTAAGAAGAAGGTTAGGGGTCATTAATGCAACAACATTTGGCCTAAAAGGCTTTATGTTGGTTATAGAGCCTATTAGCCAAGCTCTAGAGTCTCATAACAAAGCTCTAGAGTCTAACAATGAAGATCTAAATTTCATCATTGAAGCTCCAAAGTTTAATATTCAATCTATATAGTTCATCAATTAAGTTTTGGAGTCCGATAGTCAAGTTCTGGAGTTCACCATTCAAGCTTCTAACATGCACAAAATGGTTCCAAAAAGATATAGGCAGTTGAGAAGAAGTTATAAAGATGTTTTGAGGATTGAAGAGATTTTACCAAAGCATAGAAATAAGGTTAAGGGTGAGTGTTAAAATATATTATCCTTGCCTTATTTCCACCTACCACCTACCCAGCTCTAATCTTCTATAGTAGCAACCAAACAAAATTAATTCCATCTATTTGAAATTTAAATTCAACTAGCCATTCAAGTTGAGAGAGAATGTAGGAGGCAGGTAAGGATAAAAAATTTAAAAAAAATGAAAAATAGAGTATAAGATAAGGTTTAAATTAGTATAGAAACATCCTATAGAAAAAGTTAATATGTAGAGAGTAACTGTAGTCTAGAGAAGAAAAAGACAGAGGAGGTAGAATATATAAGTAAAACAATAGAGGAATGTTTATGCAAGACAACCGTATTGAGAAGAGAGTGAATAATAGTTGGATCAGCTTCAGAATAGTAGTCAAAGGAAGTATATATATAGTCACCATGATATAAAGAGAATATAGAGTTTTAGAACAGCCAATAGCAATTAAGAAAGAAGGAAAAAATAGAGGTTTATTGTACGAGTTTGTAATATTTGTAGTTGTGTAGGTTCATGCATTGTAATAAGATTGTAATAGATGTTTTAGAATCAATATGATATATGCATTTGTGTTTTTTTATGTTTTAAATTTGCCCTTCCCTATTCTATTATTTTAGCATATGGTTTTGTGCATTTCTAAAACTAGTTTATAGCTCTGGTAACTCTAAAGCTCATAGCTTCGTGATTAGTCCAAAATTTAAGTTTTATATTGTTTATTGTTCACCTAGGCCTATCATATATTTTGACCAATAGTGTAGACCTTTAATTTTAAAGTATATGTGATTCCTATAAAGTCTTACAACCCAAATTACAGTTCAAATTCTACTTCCTTTCTTTCTTCATTGTACACTTGACAACTCAAATTCTATATGGGACACTCAGATTTATTTCTATTTAATTTTAGAATAAAAATATATGTACAAACTTAAGAGAAACTCACCACATTTTTATTTATATTTCTCCTCATATTCTTTAATATTTAAATTTATAAATATATGTTGATTCACAAATTCATAGGAAGAACAACCAAAATGAAATTAAATAGTTTTAAGACTTTTTCTTATTAGTAATTTGGTACTAGACTACTAGTGATGGATTATAAATTTGTAATTTAAATAATGTAGCTTTGTAGTGTTACATACACACTAGATGTTAAATTAATACTTCCTTGTTTAGGATTGAGGATGGAACTTTAAATAATGAAAATAATAAATTAATTTTATTTATATGATGTATTTATTAAAATTTTAGAAAACAAATAAATGTTTACATAAATGTAATTAATTTGTTTTATTAAATTATAATTTAATAATATTTAAATGAGTGAAAATTTTATCTTATATTTGTAAGGTTAGGGTGGAAAGATTCAAAGTGGCATGAGGCTACTCTTATTTTGTATTATTCTAGCAAGGAAAATGAATGGCTCTCACCTCAATTACAAATAATATTATAATACACTAAATCTACTAGCATCTAGAAGTTCCTAAAAAGCTACAGAGAAGTAAAAGTGTATTTGACTGAAAATCAGATATAAAACCTATTTTCACAACATTTCACTTTTTGTTAAGAGTTAATTAGTTATATGAATCTTCTAATGCCAAAATAAACACAGCAAATCACAGCGAAAGAGTGATGAGTCCATACAACTCACAAAAGGAAAACTATGATCAAAACAAGATCCATAGTAGCTAAAATTTTTGAAATGCCACTTATATGAAGGCATGTACATATCCTTCTTGGACTGATATCAATCGGATTATTAATCTAAATGTTTATAAAATGTATAATAAAATAATTTTTTCAATTATTTTTGAAGTGTTAAAATTTTAAATACGTGTTCATTGGATATAAAAAAATCCATCTTAAATTTAATTCATCCACATGGTTGACTAGTTTCAAAAGTCAACCAAATTCATTTAAGTGATAGGCATCATCTTCTACAGGGTTAAAATCTAATTTTCAATCTTTCCAAACCTATATTTCATTAAATGTATATTGTTTTCAAAAGTTTCATCTTTTAATAATAATAAAAACCAAAATAATGGTAGTATATGACGATGACTAATCAAACCATCATTTGAACTAAAAAATAAGCAGGTCGACCAAAGATTAAGTTTGATGATTGAAAATAAATATAATTAGTTTTGACCATATGAGCTGAAAGGTAAAATTTTAGGCAAATTGGCAACACAAAAAAGATGATAATAATTTTTTTTTTCTAATGATTCTTTCTTTTACAATAAATTAGATTAGAATTTGAAAGGTAAGGTTGAATGGATACTTATTATCATCAAATTCATGAAAGACCAAGTAAAATCAATTTAGTTATATTATTGACTTGGTTCAAGATCCAAAGTATGCCAAAATGCATTATTGTTCAAGTTATTTATCCCAAATAGGTCAAACTCGAGGACACTGCTTACCATAGCCAACATGGTAACATGCACAATACTTACGTACAAAGAAGTCGAAAATGCATTAAACACACTAGATAAGTTAAATTATTAATAAAGGACACATGCTTCACACGAGTATTATTATAAAAGGGATGTCATTTTTATATAATGAGTAATGTATATTAACTTTCTATATTAACACATACAAAGATGAATTTATATGTAATGTGATGCCCATGGGAATATGTGATGCATTACCTAAAAGACCTTGGTAGTTTCACAAGAAGGTGAAGCATAATGGCCATGTAAACACTTAAACATTGGGTTAGATATGGGATGAAGTAAAATTTACTTCCATTAAAGGATAAGTGTGAAAAAGTGGACAAAGGTCTAAGAATTTTGATAATTTTGCAAAAAATATTATGAGAAAATTGGAATGCATGTGTTATACATTAATATTAAAGCTTTCACAAGTTTAAAATGCATGCACACCAGAGAAACTTCCTCACTAAATGAAATTTATGTTGAGTGAGTTTTAAGAGATTATTTTAAATGACCTACTAGATGAGTTGTCACCCATGAGGAGTATAAGTCATCACATAAATATAAATCCAAGATCTTGTTTTCCAAACAAATCAACATATAGGTTGACACCTAAAGAGAATGTAGGGGTATAAAGATAAGTTTATGAGTAGTTATATAAAGGGTTGATAAGAGAAATTTTGAGCCTATATGTACTTCTAATGGTATTAGCACCTAATAAATGTGGATAATGGAGATCATGCACTGATTCTAGAGCCATCATCAAGATTACTATTAAGTACAAATTCCCATTGCTATACATGGATGATATGATGGATTTATTAAGTGGAGAACAATACTCCACAAATATGGACTTGAAGAATTGATATCATGAAATTCACATAAGAAAAGGTGATGAGTGGAATATTTCATTCAAAATATTATAAAGATTCAATGAGTAGTTGGTCATGCCACTTGGGCTAGCTTACGACCAAGTACATTCATGAGACTTATGAAAAAATTAATGAAAATATTTGTACATAAGTTTGTAATAGTATATTTAGATGGTATATTAATTTTTATCAAGATGAATGGAAAACACTTTAGTGAATTTTTGACAAGTGTTGGATTGGTTATGAGATGAAAATATTGTATTCATTTGTAATAAATGTAGCTTCATGAGAAGTAGTTAGTATACTTGGGTTTTTAAATTTCTAGAGAAGGTTTAAAGACAAATACGTAAAATGTGTGTGTTATTCTTTAGTGGTCTTCACCTAGAATAGAGAAAATAATTTATGGCCTTGCTATTTAAAAAATAACAAAAACAATTTTAGTGAAATGTGCAAAGTGATCACCAAGGTGGTGCATAGATATAGAAAATATTTTGTATGAAGTGTAGAAGAGGAATATAGTTTCTAGAAGTTAAATAAGAAAGTGACTAAGTAGCTATGTTGGCAATGCCATATCTCAGTAAGGTATTTCAAGTAGATTGTGATGCAAATGGTGAAATAATAGGAACTATAATGAGTTAAGAAGGTATACCTATCACTTGCTTCAAAGAAAAAATAAATAAGGAAAAGAAGAAATATTCAGTGTGTGATTAGGAATTCTATGCCATAATGCAAATGCTCAAAAATCAAAGGCATTACTTGCTTCCTAAGGATTTTGTGTTGTTTATAGACCATTAAGCACTGAAATTAATAAATATTAATAATTAAATTGAACCAAATACATATGGAATGGGTTGAGTTTTTATAAAGTTAATCATTTGTGTTGAAACGTAGATTCGTAAATGCACTAAGTAGGTGTCTCTTATTGAATGAGATGCAACTAGAATTCATAAGATTTTATTCTATTAAGGAATTGTATGTAAAATATTAATATTTTAAGGATGCATATAAGGCATGTGAAAAACTAGTAAGTGTGGGAAAAACACCTTGGTAAGATTATTTCATGCAAGAAGGATTTTTGTTTTGAGGAACATAGTTGTGCATACCTATACATTCAATGTGTGAAAAAATGATTAAGGAGAAACATAGTGGGGGTTTAAAAATTCATTTTAGTCATTATAAAACATATGCAAAGTTGGTTGAAAAGTATTATTTACTAAATATGAGTGTGGATGTGTGAAAGTATGTACAGGGGTGTAGATTTTTCCACTTGGTAAAAGAGAGAAGTTGAAATGCAAGGTTATATCAACCATTGACTATTCCAAAAGGACTATGGGAAGATATCAACATCGATTTTATTTTATAATTACCTATAACACAGAGGACATGATTCCATATTTATGATTTTGGATAGATTTTTTAAAATGGAACTTTTTTTTCATGGAAGAAAACTAATGATGCTACACATATTTCTAACTTGTTTTCTAGGTAAATTGTGAGGTTGCATCGATTATCAAGAAAAATATTGTCTAATAGAGATAAAATGTTTTTTGGATATTTATTGAGAACATTTTGGAAGAATATGAATAGTGATTTATAATTCAATTCAACATATCATTCTTAGACATATGAATAAATAGAGGTAGTCAACATAAGTCTTGGTAATTTTCTATTATGTTTGATTGGAGGAAATTTTGGAACATGTGATTCAATTATGTGCAAGATGGGTTTAAATATAAAAATTAAATCAATAGGAGTACTGAATGGAAACCATTTTAGATTGTGTATGGTAGTAGTAAAAAAGGAGCTACATAATTATACAACATTAAAGATGAGGGAAGGAAAATTTTTGAAGTATAATATTTATCTAATTTATATGTGGCATATACCAACAATTATGTGAGTAGTTGGAAAGAAGCACTGCATAATATAAGCAACATGTTGACACAAAGAGAAGATAATTTAAATACCAAGTGGGAGACATGGTCTTATCACTTTTAAGGAAAGACGTATTTTTTAAAGGAACTTATTACAAATCAAAGTGGAAGAAAACTAGACCATACAGTGTGTTATGAAATCTAGGGATAAATGCATATGAAATTGAGTTACCTAAAGGAATAAACATATCACATATTTTCAATGTGGCATGTCTATATTCATATGAGGGTAAAAATACTAAAATCACAAGCATGTCTTCTAAAGGAGTTTATTGAAGAGTGTATATTCCTAAGATGGTGTCAGAGGAAGTATAAATGGTGATTGATTCCAAAGTCATCAATCAAACACATGAAAGAGTATAAATAATATTAGATAAAGTTTATAGGCCTAAACATTGAAGATGTGACCTAGGTGAGTGCATCAAAAGCTTAAAATATGGAATATTATCAACAATTATATCATGAAAACCTCATGAGTGGGAGCTCATGTTTTTATTTGTTACTAGGAGTGTATGATATAAGAGCATTTAGATTCATTTGTAATCCTACATCAACTAGAAAACACATACACTATAAAATGAGCTAATTTCAATTGTGCACAAGTCTTTTTACTTGCATGTTGTTCATTCACATAGCCATGTTGGTGCATGTAGTTTGTATTCACTTGTGAGGCTTTACATAAGTGTCTATGCAAAGGTATTTGTTTTGGTTCGGGCCTTGGTTCAGTTCTTTGAAAAGAAGAAGACTTGGATACTTTCTATGCCAAGAGTTCTAATGTGCAACTTTGGTTTTAAAATATTACAACATCTTAACTAGGATGTTGGTTCATAGTAGTGTGATTGTGAAGATCATTGGATAAGGAGTTTTCGATTTGAGTATTTGACTCGTCCAAAAAGACAAGGGGAGCAATCCCTCTTGTTTTATGGTTAGAAAAGGCAACATAAGGCATGAGTTTTAGGTGTATAGTTTCATAGATAATCAAGTGGTGGAAATAGTGTGATTAGTTCAATGTAATTGTTACCTATTAGATATCATCTCTCATGTAATCAAACTAGCCTAATCTAATTAACAATCATAGCTATATATAAATTCATATTTATAATTATTATTTTATAAAGAAGTAAATATTTAAAAATAAACATAAAATAGAGAGAAGAGTAGAGAAAAAAAGTGTATCTTTAAATTTTATAAAGATATATATTTTGTCAAATTTTGGGAAACTAGAAATGTTAGACCCTAATTAGAAAAACCACTATAAAAAATTAGAAGCTATAGATATGCATTAAATGACACAAATTCATTTAGAACTTACTAAATTTGGAAATATAATAAATGAGAAAAGTACAAGGGAAAATATAAAACTTAGCTTAAAAATTGGAATGCATATTATATTTGAGGTTGAAATTGACTTACAAGTTATGTTGACTAAGTGTGGATCGAGAACAGGCCTTTGTAAGATTTTTATATGAAGCATTATAACTAGATAAGAGAGTAGTGAGTTTTTGTCCCTAGGGAGATTTAGCATCCAACAAGTAGTATAACTCTAAGATTTCTATGTCAATCTCACCTTCACCTAAGTGTTTTGTGGATTATGTGAGTGCTTCTGATCTATTGTGAAAACTAATGTGTATCTTATTTTCACTTGTAATTCTAGCCTAATAGACCAAGAGGACAAATGAAATCACAGGGTAAAATGGATTTAGTGATTGAATTTGTGCTTAAACTCAACACCCCATGTGTTGAGTGTTGCCCACATGCCAATACTATGAAGAGGGATCAAACTTCATGTAGTTTTCCTATGTTATATGGTATGTAAAAGACTGGTGAAAATGTTAGATGCAGTGTAATCCTAATGTGTTTACATGCTACAACTATGACTTGTGATCCTAGAAATGTATTTATATTTTAGCTCAGATCTACTATGGTTGCATGTAATTATAATTATGATAAATATGGAATTTTTTATCAATGTGCAATTATAATTTTGATATTTTTTGATGTGGAATCCTCCTATGTGCAAAATGACCTAAAATGTGTAATTATAGTGATCAATAAAGAAATCCTTTAGATAGGGATGTTTGAACTTGTGGTATGACCAACTACATGAATTTAAATTTGGTAAATTAGTCATTATTTGGAGGGATGATAAGAGGCACGGAACTGGACACTCTGAAGGAGCATTATTATCCAATTATGGCATTATTATTCAAGGGGCACAAATAGTTAATCTGAGTATAAGGAACAACCTATGGGTGAGTGTAAATTATTTTTTATTTGGAATAGGGACATTTTTGGGTCATTGGTTTGCTTAGAGGAATGGGTCATCTGATCAGAAAGTAAAGGAAAGTGATCAAAAGGCCCTTAAATAAGGTATGAGATAAGTGTGTAAAAAGGGTGCTCATAGCTGCATTGTTTTATCTTAAAGATTAATTTATGTTTCTACATTTTCCCCCTTTTATTATATTAATGCACTAAAGTAAAATTACTATAGTAAAAGGAAAAGTGTGTACCTAAATTACCTATGAAGTGTAGTCTTGAATGTAGGTTATAATGTTGAATTGTGTTTCACGTAAATCTACAATGAAACATGTATAAATCAATTCTTAATTAAGATAAAAATCAAGAATTAAAGATAATAAAACTTATATATCTCATAATAAGAAATGAATACATGTGATTGGTTACATGAACTATTATGTTTTCTGGAGTAAGACTCGTGACTATAGAGAGTAGGAACTGTGGATGTTTCTTCTTTATTAAATAGCTTGGATTGGACATTGCATGCCTCAATCCTTATTAAAAGGTGAGTGTGCTTAAGAACTAAAGGTGTGCTTAACTCCATCATTTCATATCCAAAGTAGTGAAGTATTGAAGTAGTTATGAAATCCCTATATGAATTCTAATAGATTATTCTGGTGAAAAAAATGGTGTTAAAAAGGTGAACCAACTGCTGTAAATCGAATAAGGTTCATTTTTAGTGAAAATTTGGTATAAAAATGGTGCTTAAAGATATTATGATCTTGGTATAGTGTATAAAACATGGAAAATTGCATGGATTGTCATTCCATCTATGAAATTAATGTAAAATTGAGTAAGGATGTAATAATATATTGTGCACATGCCTCCAATATGATATCTAGTGTATATGGATTTTGAGACTGATTAATAACAATTGATATTATAAGTAACAAATTTTAATTTGGAACACATGTCATGCATGATACTCCCAAATTGAATAAATCTGAGATAAAATCTAGTATTTTTCTTTAAACTATAATTGGGTACCTATTGCTAACTATCTTATACTAGAGATTCTAATAATTTTTGTAAGTGATTATTTTTTGCTTGTTGGGATAATAATGTACTATTCTGGAAAAAAATGGGATGCATCTTTATCCAAATGAATCTCCCCTATTTGAAATAGCTCTCTGGGTCATTTCTTAATATGGAATTTATCCAACTCTATAATATTTATAAAACTATATGTATACTATACTGTACGGGCTTGGTCCCTAATATAATCCATTGTGTATGCCCCCTTTTTTGAGGTGATTTGTTGATCATGTGCAATAACTTAAATCAAAATAAAAATTTATGCAATATATTCTATAAAAATATGTAAATATGAGTAGTAATGATAACATGGAAGATCATGGCATCATTGTATATATAAACTAATCAAAATAGTAATGTGAGATGCATGTAAAAATAATCCTACATAGTGAGTTTGTCAAGATAGATGTTATCAACTAAGCACATAGATAAGTGATCAAAATTTAGTATTGAAAGTTGAATATAAATTTTAGGAATATATACATGATATCCATCATGGGATTAAAATATTAGGAATATGCATGATGTGCATCATGGCATTAAAAAACTAAACAAACAAATATCATGGCCTTGATGCACACAAACACACAAAGCACATAAATCACATAATAAAAGACCAATGGCCCACATACAAGGGACATGTTAAAATGTCACTCATGTGCATAAAAACATATAATGAAGTCTTTGATCTACATGCAAGGACATGTTCAAATGTCTACAAGCTAAATAGAGAATACACACAAGACATGAAGTGGAAAAGTAAACATGAAAATCATGTATGAATACATGTAGTTGATCAACATAAGAAATTTATAACACTGGTATATTTAGTAACTTAGGTAACTAGTAAGATATAAATATGTGAGGAAGTGAGTAATATCAGTAGATGTTATGCAATGTAAATAACTAAGATATGAATAATAAGGGATAGCCAAAGAAGGATAAAATGTATGTAAAATATGCCTTTAGTGAGCTTGATAATGTATAGACAAGATGGAAGAGGCATGTTTCTAGTTTGAATCTGGAACTGGCAAAATATGCTCATTATGATAGGACTAGTGGAATAAGACAACATAATGCACTCTTATTTACTTGTTTGTTTGTAGTTTCTAAGTTTGAGACAATGAAATAACCTACGACTGTGTCTGGGAATTACAACTTGTATGCTTTACACTCACTCATTTACACTTATGAAGCATATATGATATTAAATTGGATATAAATAATTATTTAATATTTTTTCACAAATTAATCTATGTATATGAACTAAACATAAACATGCATAGTAGTTAATTTCTGAATTTTTCTAGAACATCTAATTTTTTTATTTTTTTGCACATATAAACATGATAAGCAATATATATATATATATATATATATATATATATATATATATATATATATATATATATATATATATATATATATATATATATATATATATATATATAAGAAATAATTCCACCATATGGGAAGGATCTCATCAATGGGATTTATCTATATAAGTCATGTGTCATTGTCATACTCATATTTTGCATAATCAATATCATTGAGAGCATACCAATTTGTAGTATTGGAATCATCGTCATCTCAATTTTGATATTGTGGAAAGCCACTCTTGTCTTTTTTGTATATAAATATGTAAAACCAGTTGTTCCATACTATGGTATTGATTTTTTTTAGTTTCTCTTTTATAATATTTAATCTATATTTTGCATTTTTTATTTCATTACTTGTATGTTAGCTAAATATATGTTTTCTTTTTTTTGTTCTTGCTCAAAATAAGTCCCACCTTTTGAAATGAAAACGGCATTGCCTTCATGAACAAAGGAAATGTAACATTTGTTTTTGTCAACCATTTTTCCTATTAATTGTAACCATGATTATCCAAGCACAACATTATATGCACTTAGATTTGAAATAACACAAAAAATAAGATAGCGCTATTTTCAAGAAAATGAAACCTTTAACTTAATTTATCCCACATTTTTTGTATATGCCTTAGTTTGATCTAATTATTTAAGTTTATTTTGAAGAGATATAAGAAATAACATAGAACAAAAATTTATTTCTTGATAGTCCATAACTTTGACATATGTAAATTGCTTGCCATCTTTATGAGCAATGATAGTGAAAGGGTATTGATATCAAGAAGGGCTTGTAGTTTCCCCCTTTTAAAATACATTTGATCTTTAGATTTTGTAGGTATCTCTTTATTTTGAACCTCTTTTTTTATGAACCATTTCTTAAATATATTTTCTTTCTTAGGTTGCACTTATTTTGGCAACTTCTCTTTTATTAACTACTTTATCTTGTTGTAACTTTTGTAACCTTTGCTTTTCAAATTGTTCCTTTTGTAATTTCTCTTTTTCATCTTGTGACTTTTTTAATCTTCCGTGATCTAATGTTAATTTTTTGAATCTTTTCTTGGTCTAATTTTACCTTTTGAATCTTTCCTTAGTCTAATTTTTCCTTTTTTATCTTTTCTTACTTTGAATTTTCCTTTGGTATCTATACTTGTTGTCTTTGTTCCTTTTTCAATAATTCTAATTTTGTAACTTATTCTATTTGCACTTAATCTTCTGTGGGTTGATTGATTGATGTATATGTTTTAGGATCACCACTATCAATGATAATTTTTATTTTTGTATTCAAAGTCAAACAACTATTTGTATGATGCCCATGCATTCTATGATATGCACAATAGTATTTTTATCTCCTTAGAGGATGTATAGGAGGTAGTTTGATCAACTTGATTCTAAGAATTTCTCTTAGAAATCACTTGAAATCTTATTATCCTTTTACACACTTTTTTAAGGATTAGTTGTAGATATATTCTATTGTAGTTTTTTTATTTTTATGAAGTCTTGTTAGGCAAAACATTGCTAGATGAAGATACAAATGCATGATTAATAGTGGCATATTTTGGACTCTTTGCATATGTGATCTGAATTCCAAATAATGTGATCTTTGAACTAAAATTCAAATTTTTATTGTGTACATTTTCTATTTTCTTTTTCATGATAATCATTTAATCTTTAAAGGCTTCAAAAACACAAACTCTGGGTACTTTGGATTGAATATTCATACACACAACATCAAGAGGAGATGTAGGAGGTGGAGGATTTTGAGGAAGGATGTCGTGGTTACCTTATTTTAGCACTATAGGATGGTGATAGCATGGACATGGTTAGATGAAAAGGAACTATCACAACCTTGAGGATTAGGAGGAGGAAGATATTATTTGTTAGCCATTTTAAATTTCACAAAAACTAAAAGGATAACAAGAGGAGACAGGCATATTAATGCCAAAAAACACTCTAACATGATTAGGAAATTTAAAAATGTAGATTTTAAACACTAACACAAAAATTAGAAGGAAAAAATCTAGGGAAATCTAGGGATTTAGATATTCAATCAAAATGTGGGTTCATCAAATGTTTTATCAAATTTTGGGAAACTATAGATGATAGACCCTAATTAAACAAACTATTGCACAAAATTATAATGCTACACATATGAAATAAATGACACAAACTATTTTGGAACTTATGAAATGTATAAATATGTTAAATGATGAAAGTATTAAGGAATATATAAAACTTAGTTGAAAAATTAAAATGTAAACTATATTTGGCACTGAAATTGATTAAGAGCCTATGTTGATTAAGTGTGGATCTAGAACATGGATTTACAAGATTTTTGAACATGATCATTATAACTAGACAAGAGAACAGTGTTTTTTGTCCTTAAGGAGCCTTGGTGTTTGACAGGTAGTATATCTCTGAGATTTTTTTGGTAGGTTTGCCTTCACCTATGTTATGTGGACTGTGTGAGAGCTTATAATCCATTGAAAAAACAAATGTGTATATTTTATTCACTTGCAAACCTAACTTAATATACCAAGAGGATAAATACAATTACAATTTTAAAATGAGTTAGCAATTGAATTTGTGTTTGACCTCAACACCCCTTATGTTGAGTGATGCCCACATACCAATACTCTAAAGAGTGATCAAACTCCATGTGATTCTCCCAGGATATAGTGGTGTGTGTGAAAGACTAGTGTCAAATGCTAGATACTGGTGTGATCTAGGTGTGATTAAGTAATTCAAGTTTGACTTATTACCTTATAAGTGTATTCAAACTTTAGCTCAAGGATATTAGGGTTGTATGTAACCCGTATTGTGATATATAGGGAATTTACTCTCAATGTGCAATCAAAAGTATCTTGCTTTTTGATGTGGAAGCCTCATGTGTGAAAAATGACTTGAAATATTATTTATAGTGACTAATAAGGAATTCCTTCAAATGGAGATTTATAAACTTGTAGGAAAACCCATTACATGAATTTTAATTTGGGAAAATAATCATTATTTGGGGGGAGGATAAGAGGGGTGGAACTAGACACTCTCATGATTATTGTCCAATTATGGTGTTGTTATCCAAAGGTAAAAAATAGTTTATCTAAGAGTAAGGAATAGTATTTGAGTGAGCCTCAACTATTTTTAATGAGGAATAGGGACATTATGCAGTCATTGGTTTGCTTAGAGGAATGGGTCATCCATGTGAAAAGTGAAGGAAAGTGATCAAAAGGGGTGGTAACAAGTGCATTATTTTAGATCAAATGTCAATTTATGTGCCTACAATATCTTAGCCCAAATAAACCATTATCTAAAATTTTATGTGCCTGTTAACGAATATCTTTTTGAATCAAGTAAAACTCATATTGAAGCAAACACAATTGAGAGTATATGGAGTAATTAGTTGTGAATAATTCCCATAACATTACTTTTAAATATAATTGACTATATTGAATTTATATATAACACATCCAAATATGAAATCAATATGATAAAAAAATCTTAGTCACATAAATAGTTAAACCACTTAAAATTTTGATTTAACTAATTCATGATGAACAAATGAACTTCATATAATGATCAATTCAATAAAGGAATATCTATTGTGTTACTTAAATTTTGAAATATCAAAACAAAACAACTCACTAAACATCCCAAAAGATTTTTGAGCTTCTTAATATGTTGATAATTATTTCTCCTTAAAAGAGTTTGATACATAGTGTATTTATAACATAGTGTGGGCACTACCTCATCCAAAAGTAAAGTTTGCATGTAAATGAATGATATCCTCCTATTAGTGTAGGTTTTTTATACCATCATATGGTTTTTATTACACATGTTTTTTAGCTTGTTTAGTGTCATATTAGGTCATTTAGGAAAATATGGTGTAACCTATTTTCTAATTTTGAGTTGTTTTTTGCTTATCTATAAATGTATCTTTCTTAAATCTATTTGGCTAATGAATGATTATGTAACTTATTTTTCCTCCTATTTGATTTCACTTCTATAGAAAACTATCTCTTCTGCATATTTCCATTTGCATGTTTCATGGATTTGTACATCTGTGTCCCAATCTTTGATTCTAGCCCACTCCAACATGGTATCAAAATAATTTTGATAGCCAAATGCCATAGTTTTTGTTGTGAAATCCTGATTTTTTAGCTTGCATGTTATAAATCTAGAATTATTTGACCTTTCATACTACATATTTACCATTTCTCAAATTTTGCTCTTCTTTTGGGCTCTTTTACTAATCTAGATTCAGACAAAGAACGAGGAAAAATGTATTTTTTACAGGTAATCTCTCAACCTATACTTTTTATGAAAAATAGATTGTGCCATTGGATTTAAAAGGTGCCAAAACCTTAATATTAGCTATAAACATGACCTAGCTTTATGATAGTTGATTTCAACATTTTTTGGAGGGTTTGAAAGGGTTTTCTTCAAATCTGCATGAGAAGGGACTTGTACGAACAACTATTTTTTGGATTTTCTAGGTTTTTCAATAAACTTGATAGGTTTTTAGTGGGTTTTAAATTCTAATATTGGCTATGAATATTTTGGGAGTTTTTAAGACTTGGTAAAATTTTGCCTATGGACAAATATCATCAAATTTAGGCCCCTACATAGACATATAGTAGATTTTGACCCTTGATTGGAAACTATGAGGATTCTAACCATTCCTTATGCATTTTGCAGATTAAAGGTTGGTTAACATTTATCCTTGCTCAAACAACTCTCAAAATTTGAGCTCTACCTAGATGGATGTCAAAATTTTAGCCTTACTCAGATAGGCACTACAACCTAAGTCCTAAGTAGAAGTCATTATAAATCGAGCCCTACTTGGACAAGCATCATAATCTGATACATACTTAGACACCCATTATAACCTGACCCATGCCTAGAAACCTACTAAAATCCACCACCTATTTGGACACTTGTTGGAACCCATGACCTACCTAGACACCCACTAAATTTTGCTTCCTATTTGGACACTCCATTTTTTAAACTCCTAGTTTTTACCTCCTCTTGTTTATGCCTCTCCCAGATTCTAACACTCCCTTGTTTGCACATAGTGATGTGTGTGCATGCATCAAATTTAGGCCAACAAGTTGGAAGGTGACATCACTCCCCTAATCCCATCACAGGGTAAAGTGACATCATCAAAGAGTAGGGGGTACTCATCTAAGCCCCTGGTCATATGGTATTTTAGCCCTTGGTTACAAATAACCCAAGGGGGCTTAAATTTTGATTGAAAATTTTGGTCTAATATTTTACAAGCCTAATTTCATTTTCAAGGGGAGGTTTTTTTAAGAACTTCAAACTCACATAATTTTTAGTAGGTTGCTCTTTTTTAGGGGTTATTTTTAAAAAATATAAGTTTGTTTAGATCTACGTGTTGGAACCATTATGAAGTCTTGTAAAATTTAACATTAATAAGTTAGGGGGGTTACATTTACTTATTTCTTTCACACTATCAGTTTAACACATATCTCATTTTTGCACCATGAATCATAATCAAGTTTCGCTTCTTATATCATTCAACCATAATGAATGGAAAACTAAAGTACAAATGTTCTTTAGGAGTAAAGGTTTACATTAGATCATTATTGGTATCAAAACAAAACTAACACTAGATGTAGAGAAGGTAAAGTGGCTTAATAGATGTGATGAAGCATATGGTCCATGATGCCCATCAATTTCTCCTAACTTGCTCTTTCACATTGAATTTATAAATACTCTTAATAATGTTTGGACCATACTATAAAAATTATTTAGAAAGCATAATGTGAGGGGTCATGAGCTTGAGAATAATCTCATCACAGTCCAAGTAACTTGACACTATATAGAACTTCACCAAATTCAAATCACTCAGCTTGTTGTTGTAATTGTGAGGCATTGACAAAAAAGATGAACAAATGATTCTTTCAATCTTTTCTACATTAGGTTATAACTATTATATCTTCGTTTATACCTTCTACACCACCAAGTGTGCCCTTGGAGCTACATGGACCATGACAACCTTGGATGATTTTTCTATTGACTTGACTCGATAGCAAGATAAGCTTATTCAAAGGGGTACACTGGAGTCCTATAAATCACATGCCTTAATTATGAGTCATGACAAATAAAATGCTTCCAATAATAAGAATAAGCAATAGATCAAGGACTATGAGCAAATAAAGGGTTAGCAAAGTGATTCTAAGTCTAAAACATCAATTAAGACCTCCTCTTCAAGTAGGAAACCCAAGAAATAGATGTTCACATGTGCCTACTATAAGAAAACTAGGCATGATCAAACCAAATGTATGAAGAAACAAACTGATCAATTGATAAAGATGCTTGAGAAAAACAAAATTTGTCTCCTTGATTCAATCAAATAGAGCTCATTAGTAAAAGAGTCTTCTAAGGGAAAATATAGTAGTAAGGGAAAACATAAGGGCAAGGCACTTGTTGTAGTTACATCATAGTGTTCCACATGGGTGATTAATTTTGGTGACTCACACCACATGGCTTCATCACATGATATTTTCTCATCCTTGAAGCCCTATTCTATGCCATCTATTTAATTGGGTGATAACACTTTAATAGAAGTTAGTGGGAGAGGGTTTATTGAATTAAGTGATGAGACATTTCAGAATGTTTTGTGTTCCCTCATTGTTAACTAATCTTATATCTATTTATCAGATAACTCACATCAATTGAGGTAAACTAGTTGAGTTCACACCTAATTCTATATTTACTAGGGAATTTAATAGTAATGTTACACTTGTAGATAGGAAATCAAATCACCAGTCACAGTTATACACTTTCTCACATTTTTCTTGTGATCAACCCTCTACTATGCTAATCACTCATACATATCGGGTGACTAAATTATGGCATGAACGATTCAACCATCTTAACTATCACTATTTGGAGCAACTTAGTTGCAATGACATGGTTTTAAGGTTACCTCATGGTGTTTTTTATGATGGAGTTTTCTAAGTTTGTGTACTTCGTAAGCACATAAAAATAAGTATGACAAAGGAAAATCATGTAGAGATACACAAATTTTGGAGCTAGTCCACAGTAATATTTTTGGTATTTTTCCACAACTTACATTTAACAAGACCAGATATGTTCTCACCTTCATTGATGATTTTTCAAGGTATAAATTAGTATATTTTATTAATCAAAAGTTTGAGGACTTGGATCACTTCTAAGACTTCAAAGATCTTATAGAAAAACATTCAGGTAAATTCATCAATATTTTACACACAGATAATGGTGGTGAGTATGTCAACCATTATTTTGATCAATTATACACATCAAATGTGATTGAACTAAACTTTACAATTCTATACAATCCTCAGTAAATGGTGTTTCAAAACACAATAATAATTTCTTAAAGGAAATGGAAAATTGTGTGCTACACTCTAAATCTCTTTCACCTCAATATTGGGTTAAGGCCATCAACTACACTTGTTATATCCAAATTTGGGTTCTTCATAAGGCACTGAAATGGGTCACTCCTTTTGAATCATGGAGTGGTCAGAAACCCATATTTAAACACTTTCAAGTGTTTGGATCTCTTTCTATAGCTCGCATTACATAAGGTAATGGAACCTCAAAGTTAGCCTTGATTTTTTGTTGGATATCCTGAGGGAGTTAAAGGATACAGTCTTCACCATCCTACCACTAATGATTTATTCATTGAGAGAAGTGTTTATTTTCAAGAGGGTCCTTCAGAATCCAAACATGACACTTTTCCCTCTTCTTTGGACTCACTAGGATTTGATGACAATGTTGATGATTCAGATCCACCTAAACAGCTTCCTAATGATATGGATTCTTCTTCTAGTTCTGATAATGAGAGTAGTAATAGGAACTCACCTCAACCTTTTCTTATAATATATTTAGAGGATGAATAATCTCCTCTTGACTCTATAAATTTTGGTCCTCTTTGGGCTAAATAAACACTACAAAATTCTAGTGATTAGGTTTGAGATCCATCAGACACCCAGTGAACATGTTCATAATTTTAGAATGTTCCACATGCATTTATTGCATCTAATTCTAATATATAGTAATTTCATGAGGCATTTTAAACTCTTGAGTGGGATACTATTATGGAACATGAGTATGTTTCCTTGTGAACAACAATTGGGATTTGGTCCCTCTTCTTAAGGGAAGAAAAATTACTTTAAAATAGATGGATCTATCAAACAAAATTTGTAGAAAATGGGTTTATAAACAAGTTCAAATCACATTTGGTACCAGAGATTTTTTTCTCAAGTAATTGACATTGATTATACCTATTGTGACCAACACACCCCACCTTCAAAAAATTTTGATGGGGACCCATTTTCCATGTAACACTACATGCTCATGTCTTATCTATTGCATGTTTAGATATAGCTTGCATGAAAATGGCTTTGTTTTCTCAATGGCCATTTAGCTTTGTTACAATTTTTATGAGAAAGAATATGTTCCACAATGTTAAAGTTTTAAAGGTTTGTTTATATATTTTGTGTCATGTTGGATTTGGGATAGAAGATGATTTGTATTGATATCTTAGACTTTAGCTTTTAAAATTTTAAAATAAGACCATTGAAAGGATAAATTATGTTTTCTAAATCAAAATATTTTATAATTCATTCATGCCTTTAACATCAAAAGTTAAGAAAATTTGGCTATGTTTATGATTTATTTTGATATTTGACTAATCTAATGTCTTATCCAAATTTTTTCTATGCCTGAACGTGTAGGTTGGCCCCAACATCATGAGATCTTGATATGTGTCTTCATCTAGATTCCATACTCAATATTTTCTAAACTCTAAGTATAATTTTCACATGATCAAGTGAGACTGATTCATATATATCAATCCTACCTATTTGTGGATTTCGAATCCAAGACATAGTCTATGGAGCCACCTGGGCACCTATGCTAGTGAGATCATACCACATGTCTTCATCCCATTCACCTATAGATCTTTTAGAAATTATACATTTTATAATACTTGATAGTTATATAGAGTAACATGGGTCATTTACGTGTCACCACCTCATTTATTCATAGATGACATCATCAAATGTATATATCATATGGTCATTTAGTCCATTGAACAAGCGACAACCACCCACTTGGCATGATCCCATTTATCCATGATTGGCATGTCCTTACACAATTTATAAAGCTTCACTACCCTCTAGATGAATGAGATTATTCCATGTGTCATAATCTTTATAACCCATATATTTAAAGATCAAAGTACATAGTCAAAACTAGAAGATCTTATGGATCAGTATGAGTCATCATCTTGACAACCCATGACCTGTCAAAGAAAAGTATAGAGGTCATATCTTGGGCAAGGAAAAACCATCCATGTGAAATAATACTAGTGACCTATGGCCTATCAAATGAAGTTACATAACTAAAAACTCAAAATCCTTCTGAATAAGAGAGATCTTGCCAAGTGTCACAATCTGGGTAGTTCATAGCTAAAACATCAAAGTATATAAGTCAAAGCCCTACACATAGCAAGTAAGTGAAAAGGAGGCATGTGTCTCTTTAAAATAAAACCATCATAAAGACACAAAACCAAGCCCTAGAAGCATGGAAAAGAGACACTTTTCATAATAATATGACTAGTCATCTAAAATCAACGTAAATATGCCATGTGGTAGTCAGATCCACCAAAGTTGATGTTGATCAAAATTCAAATGAAAGAGAAATAAATGGGTAATAATTCAAAATTCATTATATACAATTAATGGGCATAAATTGGAAACTCAATGCATTCAATTTTTGATCCCAATAAAATATTTGTAGTATATTTGGCTCTCAATACAAAATTAAACTATATGGTATCAAACATATTGTATAAATTGTGAATTTGAGATCTTAACTAGCTAAAGTCCCTAAGTTTTGCATAAATATTATGATAAATTTGTGGATACTTTACTAATTTTCAATGATGTCCTCATCTCACATTCCTCCTCCATTTTCATTTTCCATTGGTGGAAAAATAGAATTCATGGACACATTGTTCAACCTAGACATGTTAAAACACAAAATTCAACATTATTCAGACATTTGGGATAAGATTAATGTAGTCGATCCATATAGGGTAGAAGACCAGTTGTCCATAGTCATAAAGATATGCATTGATGATGTACATTCAATCAAAATAGTAGGCCTTCATAGTGTTATAGTGAAACCAAAGGTAAAGCCTTATATAGAATTATTATATGATTTATTTTTCAATGTTAAAATTTTAAGGAGTATAGTGCATCATAGATGTAGCATGACCCCTATGGATTCCATTATTGTTAATGCATTTTATAAATACTACCAACTCCCATACCCTAAAATGACCTATAACCATCTCTTTGTAGATCTGTGGTTATCAACCAACATCATCCAAGATAAGTTGAGACAATGGACCTTAAACCCTAAGAGTATTTTAATCAAGGGACCAATTTCATTTATTCCCATAATTAAGTTTAGACCAGGGATACGAGTAGTTATGGCACTACTAAGTAGGTTATATGGCTTCCCTAGAATTTTTTACATCTATAAGATATGGTTTCCCTTGTTACACATTATCCTAATTTCTAATAAAATTATAAGATTAAAAGAAATTATTAGTGCCAATTTGAAGTTTCAAATGTCCAAGATAGAGAATTTACCATATGGAAATTTTTATATGATGTCATATTTGGTGGATGTCATGAATGTTATAGTGACCATGTCACAAAATGATCCTTGGGAGTTATCAGAGGAATACCCAAAGAATGGGATTTGTGATGATTTCAGTCTCACACATATACAGATTAAAAAAAAATCCAAGGAATTGTAGATGTGTTTTATCCAATGGTTTACATGTCTATTTATGGATAGGTTATACCCAGGTTATCAAAATCAATCAAAAGAAGCATCCAAAATATGGGGGGAAATTGATTCTACCTTGACCATATGGTGATAAGAATAGAAGGGACCTATTTAGCCCCATTATATATACCAAGCTAAGTCCTAAATAAGTTGGTTGAGTAATAAATTGCTTTCTAATTATCTAATAGTGTAAACATCGATTTGAATAAGGCTCGTTAAGGAGTTATTCACAAGGTCCCTCTAAGTATTGGTTGCATACAATACACAAAATGGGAGCATTTATATTTTGTGGGAAAGATCAATGTTAATTATGGCTTGGGAAAATCTCCATTAAGGTGTTGGACCCAAGCCATAATATCAAGAGTACTCTTGAGAGGATTGGGAACAAATTTCATGTTACATATGAACATCAATGATTTAAACATGACCCCATATTTTTTAATGTTGAATATGACATTGATGTTATATTAAAGATGATAAAGGTAAGTATGTCAATGATAGTGATGAAAATTATCCAATATGATCTTAATATTACTGAAGAAGATGCCAAGAGTATAGACAATGAGGAGATAGCTCCACCATAGTTGCACACTCCTCCTCCTCAAATGGAAGCAATCACACCTATGGAGACTAATCAATAAATTAGGTCTAATATCTTTATGGGTCTCCCCATACTTCCAAATGTTTTATTTCTTCCACTCATTTCAAACATGGGAGTATTAGTAGTTCATAGCATTCTCATGGGATCACTTTATTTTCCACCCTTGCCTCTATTGATAATAGTGAATTAATTAAGTCTTCCTTATTCTTTTATACAAGTTCCTATTATTCCTACATTGCCATTGCCCACTACTTTGAAATCCATGCTAATTATTCCTATTATTGTGTCTCCCTTATCATTGTCTTCCACCATTGCTATCACTAACTCATCATATACACTCCTTATGCCTCCACCATCAAAAATTATTCCGTGTCCATCCATAGAGCCAATTGTTAATGTTCTTAGGTCCTCTACCACCACTATCACACTAATTTCCACTATTTTTGCCAATTTCTATGTATTGACTTATAAGAGAAAAGGGAGGACTATGTCAGTCTCTCCTCAAATCCTACATAATAAGAAGAGACACATGTAGAATACTCAAGTGTTTTGTTAGGTCCCATTTATATAGAAATAAGGGAGGAACCAAAAATAAGTGGGTAAGAGGATGAACAAGAAGAAGAAGAAGCAGAGAAAGAAGGACAAAAGGGGGAAGAAACATAAGATATGCTAGTAATTACTCAGGGAGTTAAAATAATTGACACCATTATGAGTATTATTGCATAAGTAGTAATAACATCAATTGTTATTCAAGGTGATAATGTTATTGATACTTCAACTAATGCTTCAATTGACACTAGTATAGTGGACCTAACTATTGTTGTTTTTCCTTTTTTTGCTGTTGACACTGGTTACCTCTTCATTTATTATAGAATATCTAGCAAATTTTCCTTCGACCTTAATAACATAATCATTCTTTAGTACCACTTATCCATAGTTTACTAAGATAGAATCACATTTTTAAGAGTTAGTGTCATCCTCCATTTTTTATACACAATTATTACCATTAAGGTCATTTATCCAATTGGGTATGTAATTATCCCAAGTCATTTTGATAGATTCATCCATTATCTTTGAATATTAGAAACCAAAAAAAATTGGGTATATTATTAATACACCCCCATAAAGAAGAGTCATAGGGTGGAGGAAGGATATTCCTTCCTTTCCATGTCCATCAACATCTTGTTAGGATTTAATATTCATAACATTATTAATTATTGTAATGTAAATTATTACACGAGTAATAATTGACTAATAGGTATAGTTTGTTATTGGCTTGATTGAATATATTGTTAATAGTAAATAATATATCATGATTAATATTTAGGAGATTTGGAGGTTTTTAGGAGAGATTTTATAGGGATCTCAGAATCCATAGTTATAGGAAATATCATCCTATATATTTGTAATGTTTGAATGAAATAGTATGATAATGAATAATTAATTATATGTGTATTTCATATCTATTTGTATCTATTCGGCTCTGCATGTATTAAATTATTATTTCAGCTCTTTAATTTTCCATTATTGGTATTAGAACGTTATGAGGTCCTAAGCAGAATATATGGGGTAGACCACTCCAATTATCAGTCACCCCTCTCATGAGAATAATTTTAATATCATTTCTAAATTAGTTTAGTTTAGAGATAATTTGTTTTACAGGATTGTAATGATATTTGGCATAGTTATCACAACCAAATCCATGGAAACCAATTTCAATGTTTGGTAATGTTAAAGATTTTTTGGTTCTAAAAATCAATTTTCATCTACAGATCTGATCAGTTCATAATTATGGGAATAGTAAGGAGGAGAAGTGCATAGTTGGCATAGTAACGTTGTTCACTATTTTGGTGTCAAATCAAAAACCAATCATTTTCTTCTCACTTAACATATTCATAAAAAATTTGGTGTCATGCAAACTACAAGAAAAGGTGTAAGAAACCAAACATAAAGATAAAATTTAGACCTGATTGTAACACCAAGGATCAAATAATTCTATAATTATGTGATGTTTATCTGATCTTTCTATTGTCTATGAATCTAATCTCCAACTGACACTTGTATATTATGTTGGATGGCCTATTGAGTTATTTAGGTTTAGTTTATCTTTATTTGTCAAAGTTGTAAGTCATAGTTTAATTTGGAGTTCATAGTTTTATAAAATCTTGTATATTTAGAGTTATTTTGTCTTCTATAGAGTCTAGTCTTATTTTGGGTCTAAGTAGTCATATTATTTAATTTATGTTGTAGAATGTCAAAAATAATAATTCATAAGTGTCAAAGTATTTGTAGCAGAGGTATGTCTTATAAAAAATCATTTATGTCATTTTCTCATCAAAGTAATAGATTCAATATTAATTGTACATGATGTCCAATGAGCTTCAAAATCTATTTTGCTAGATAAGCAATTTTTTCAATTGGAGGGCAGAGGTACATGAGGATGGAGGCCATTCAAGCCTCTCACAAGCCACTAACGAAGAGGCCACTTCTAATTTAGTGGCATATTTTTGTGGTGTGTGTTTAGAAGAATAGAAGCACATTCCTATTCACATGCATTTTTCTAGTGTGTTGGTTTGTAAATAAACCCCTTTGTAGATATTCAATAAAAAATCATTTTTTTAGAAAACTCTTTTTTGGGGAGTAGGAAAATATTTTGAGGTAAACTTGGGGATGGTTACCCAGTTAATGTCAAGCTTGTGGATCTTAGAGATTCAAAATTTGGGCACCCAAGGAGGAAGGGAAAGTCCCACAAGAACCTAAAGAGGAAGGGATTAGTCCTGCATAATTTGGCTCACCACTATGACTTCATGAGGGTAAAGAGATAATTTATAGAGTTTGCACCTGGTCTAGTCGATGCTTTTAGGAGGTGGTTAAATCTTTTGAGAATGTGATTTTATCCCAATGTTCACATTAATGGGGTGCTCAAAATTAATAATGTTAAGGGGGTAAATGTTAGGATTTAATATTTATAACATTATTAATTATTATAATGTAAATTATTACACAAGTAATAATTTACTAATAGGTATCGTTTGTGATTGGCTTGATCGAATATATTGTTAATAGTAAATAACATATCACGATTAATATTTATGATATTTGGAGGTTTTTTAGGAGATATTTTATAGGGATCTTAGAATGCCCAATTATAGTAAATATCATCCTATATATTTATAATGTTCAAATGAAACAATATGATAGTGAATAATTATTCTATGTGTATTTCATATCTCTTTGTGTCTATTCAGATTTGCATGTATTAAATTATTGTTTCACCTCTTTAATTGTCCATTACATCTTCTCCCTCCATTTAGTTTCCTTCATCACAAATGCTCCCACCACGCAATTCCCCACTTTCCACTTATGTACATATGGATCAAGCTACAAAACAAGTCATAGTAGACATTCTTCCTTAGATCTAGAATATATAGGAAGTGTAAATAGATAGGCAAGATTTGATCATCACTGAGCTACTGAAGGTGATTTTTAATTTTGATAGATAGACAAATACAATGAAGAGAGTCAAGAAGAAGATCGTGTTAGATGAAGGTAAAGCTATGGAATTAGATCAGAGGGAGGATATATTCTACATAAAAAATAAAATGAAGACTCATCCAAGAGGATTAGATGAGTATAAATAATATCACTACAACTTCATAGATGAAATTAGGGGAGTTATTAATCATATTTTCTAGAGCTATTATCAATCAAATAATAATTTTTAAGAAAGAAGTACTATTAAAGCTCCAAGGGACATTTTGGATAATGTACAGGTTGCATTTAAGACCTTATGTAACATAATTAGTTCAATAAAAGCTATGAGAGCCATGTATCACCCTCAATGGGGAAGAGTATCTCAGTATAATAAAACTATGAATGATTTGGAATCCAAGCTTAAATTTATAAACAAGGCTACAAGAAATAAAACTTATGAACATTTGAATTTGATGTTGGTGCCAAATGTAACACTAACCCTAAACCATATAGCCACAAGAAGGGAATTTTATTGGAGTGGCATAAGAAGATGCATACCCTAGTATAATATTTTATCAGTCGTGAGCAATGGTAATTATATATTTTGAAGGATATGAGAGTTATTGGCCTTTACACTCCTTTGGGAAAATTAGTCACAAGGCTAGCTTTTGAGATCCTACTTTAGGTAGTTGATTAGAATTTTTGGGTTGAGATAAAAGGGTCTCTATATAAGACCAATGAGATAATAATTCAAATGATAAATTTTTTGAAAGACAAGGTGGAAAAATCATACACACTCAACGTAGCATTCAAATCCTCTATGGTCATCTATGGAAGATTGATGGCTAAGCTTCCCTAGCTATTTATAAGGCCAATAATCAACTATGATAAAATCAAAATATATTTTGATTCAAGTTATGATCTATATCAGAAGATAGAAGCAATAAAGTAGGCAAATATTTTAGTGGGTAAACCATTTGTCCCTTTCCATTCATTTGTTGTAAATATTCTCATTGATGTCAAAGGTCTAGAATTATTAGTGATAAAGGCCCCATTGCATTTAATGATGTTTGTAATAGTTATATCTTGGCTAATGTGTGTTAATATTTATTTAATGTTAACAAATATATTTTTGGTTGCATATAAGACAAAATAAGGGCCCATGGAGAAGTCAAAGAGTCATGAGGTAAAGATAAAAGAAGAATGGGATGCATTTTCTCATGAAGAGTTATCTTGGGGAATTCCAAGAGTCACCAAGTAAAGACAAAAGAGGAAGGGCACAATTTCTCATGAAGGGACACTTTGAGGAATACAAAAAATCACCAAGATAAATAAAAAAGAGAAAAGGATGCTTTTACTTATGAAGGATCACCACATGACTTTTCAAATGCAAGGATATGAAGGGTCATGCAAGTTTGGTGCCATTTTCCATGAGGATTGAAGGGTGACAAAGGGGGAATGCCAAAGGTCATTTGGAAAGCTATAAATAAAGGCTTGAGAAGCCATTTATAATGTGGGAGATAGAGTATGATTTGTAATTGTTATATCTAGCTTAGAAGAGCAGAGGAGAGAGAGGAAAGAGATATTGTAATGAACTATCATTTGTTGAGATAGCAACATTGAGAGATAGTTGTGTGGTATACACAAAAGGGGTTGGTGCTCCTATGGGTTGGTACTCATGAATAGTTATTGTGTTGGTACTCAGTAAAGGGGTTGGTGTTCTTGTGGTTTGGTACTCAAGAATTATAGATGTTTTGGTGCTCAGTAAAGAGGTTGGTGCTCTTGTGGGTTGGTGCTCATGAATTTTTATTGTGTTGGTGCTCAGCAAAGGGGTTGGTGCTCCTGTGAGTTGGTGCTCATGAATAGTTGTTGTGTTGGTACTCAGTAAAGGGGTTGGTGCTCCTACAAGTTAGTGCTTGTGAATATTGTAGTTTGATTTGGTGCTCATTCATATACTTGAGATTTTTCTCCATGGTTTTTCCCACATTGGGTTTTCACCTTAAATCTGGTGTCTCTCTCTATCTTGTGTGGTGTTTATTATTTTAGTTTTATTGCATATATTGAATGTATGTTAAATTGGAATTTTATTAAGGGAAAGTTTATAAGATTTATGATATATTGATTCACCCCCCCCCCCTCTCGGTATATCTCATGCTTAATAATTGGTATCAAAGTAGGTTCCTTTTGAAAAAGTTTTACAGCTTGAAGGTAGATCGGGAAAGCATGATGGTTGGATCACATGAAGGATTTTTTACAAATAAGGCACCTTTGTTTGATGGGATGAATTATGTTTTTTTGAGTATAAGAATGAAGACTTATTTGATGGCCCTTGGATTTGACATATGGCAAGCAGTGGTGGAGGAATATGAAGAGCCACAGACACTTGTAATTATTCCAATAGAAAAGAAGACAAGTGAATGTAATGCTAAAGCTTCAAATTTTATTTTATGTGGTTTATGTGAATCTAAATTTGTTAAAGTTATGAAATGTAAATCTGCTCATGAAACTTGGGTAAAACTTGAGAACATTTATAAAGGTGATGGAAAGGTTCAACAAGCTAAGCTTCAGACTTTTAGAAGATAGTTTGAAAGTTTGAAGATGGAAGAAGAAGATATAACAAGTTATCTTTTGCGAGTTGATCAAATAGTAAATTAGAGTCAATGTCTTAGAGAAAATTTGTAAGATTCAACGGTGGTACAAAAGGTTTTGATATCTCTACCAATGAGATATGATGCAAGGGTTTTGTCAATCGAGGAGATGAAGAATTTAGCCAAGATAAAGATGGATGAGCTTCATGGTATACTCACGGCATATGAGATGCAAACTAAAAAAGATAAACCCTCTAAGAGAGAATCAACTTCAAGACATCAAATAAAAATAAAGATAAGATTTAAGAATCAAGTGATAGTTCTAGTGATGATGAAGATGACAATGGAGCTCTTTTCATTCGCAAGTTGAAAAGGGGAACAGGTAAATATCAAGAAAAATTACCTTTTAAATGTTTTAATTGTGGAAAGATTGGAAATTTTTTATCTAAATGCCCAAATAATGGTAATGATGATAATGAAGAAAGAAAGTCTACATAAAAGAAGAAATTCAAAGGTAAATTCAAGAAGAGATTTGAGAAGAAGAGCCTATATTCTAAAGATCCTAGCTCAGCCAAAGATAATGGAGTCAATGATTTAGAAGAAGAAGAGATTCTATTCATGGTCATATATGAAGATGCCTCTACAAGAAAAATTATAGATGATCAAGAAGAAGAAGAGGATGAAGCTGAAGTGAATCTAGAAGGAGAAATCATTTGTGCCTTAGAAGAGTTAGAAGCTGTTGAGAAGAAGAATCAAAGATTGAAGCGCCAGATCAAGAAAAATGAAAAGGAGTCAAAGGAAATAATTGATGATCTAACAACACACTTTGAAGAAGATAAAAGGAATGAAAAAGATCTAAAAACATAGTTGCAAAAAGTAAGAAAAGAATGTGAAAGGTATGTTATTGAAATTGCCTCTTTAAAATAAGATATTGAGAAAGCAGTCAATGATAAAGTAGTTAGTGATTCAAAATTTGAGGATAGCACTAACATATTGAATAAGATATTAGAAAGTCAAAAGACAAATTTAGATAAGATAGGTATCAGATTTGAAAATAAAAAGAGCTATGTTGAAGCTCTTACAAAAGAGGAAACAAAAAAAGAAAAAGTGAAGAATACAGAGGACATTTCAAACAAAGAAGGTTGGAGGGAACAAAGCTACAAAAGGCAATCAGGTTAGAGATACACAGACAGGTCTTATTTTTATGGTTACTATTTTTATTGTAATGGATATGGTCATAAGAAATTATAATTTCAAAAAAGAGATAATAGTTTCATAAATAAGGAGAAGGAAAGTCATGTAGAGTCAAGCAGAAACCACAACTCTTTTGCTCCTCTATCAATCTTTGATGAAGATGCCATAATATGTTACAAATGTAACAACTCCAAACACATAGCTTGGTACTGTAGAAGCATGTTTGAGTCAGTCAAGAAAGACCATAGTTTCAAGGCTCCATTCATCAAGAAGAAGGTTTAGACATGTTCATGGCAGAAGAAACAACCTAAAGATTCTATGTTGGTACAAACAGCTTTGCATTCAAGAAATGAAGATCATCCATGGTTCATTGATAGCAGATATTCGAGGCATATGATAGGAGACAAGAGTAAGTTCAAAACTCTAAAGAAGATCAATGGTGGCATAGTGAAATTTAGAGATAAAACCACTGCTAGGATAGCCAAAAAAGGTACTTTGAGTTTGGATAATGGTAGAACCAAGACTAATAATATTTTGTATGTAAAAGGTCTTAAGCATAATCTATTGAGTGTAAGTCAAATATGTGATCAGGGATACACATTAAAGTTTTATGTATAAGGTTGTGAGATTAGAATAAAAGATTCAAATGAGTTGATTGTAAATGCTTAAAGGATAGACAATAATTTATATGTATTATCATATATCTTCTCAAAGGCATGATCAAACGACATATTCAAAGATCTGCAAGAGGAGTTGGGAGTAATTCCTTTTACTTTCTGCCTTTGAAATTTAGCATCAGTTGAGGGGGAGCTAAGTTTTATCTCTAGATAGGCCCTTTGCCATTGATGTCAAAAGGGGAGAATAATAGGTACAGGTACAAGGGCAAAAATAGGTACATGGAATAGGTACAAGTTACTATAGTAAAGGGGAGTTCCTGTATGTTTTCAGATGATAGTATATGCAAGTTTCAAGATGTGGCAGTTTCAAGATTGAGGTTTCCATCAATGACAAAGGGGAAGATTGTTGGAAATATTATCATTGATGTCAAAGGTCTAAAATTATTGGTGATAATGGCCCCATTGCATTTAATGATGTTTGTAATAGTTATATCTTGGCTAATGTGTGTTAATATTTATTTAATATTAATGAATATATTTTTGATTGCATATAAGACAAAATAAGGGCCCATGGAGAAGTCAAAGAGTCACAGGGTAAAGACAAAAGAAGAATGGGATGCATTTTCCCATGAAGAGTCATCTTGAGGAATTCCAAGAGTCACCAAGTAAAGACAAAAGAAGGGCACAATTTCTCATGAAGGGACACTTTGAGGAATACAAAAAGTCACCAAGATAAAGACAAAAAAGGAAATGATGCTTTTGCTTATGAAGGGTCACCACATGACTTTTCAAATGCAAGGATATGAAGGGTCATGCAAGTTTGGTGCCATTTTCCATGAAGATTGAAGGGTGACAAAGGGGAAAGGCCAAAGGTCATTTGGAAAGGTATAAATAAAGTCTTGAGAAGCCATTTATAATGTGGGAGATAGAGTATGATTTTTAATTTTTATATCTAGCTTAGAAGAGTAGAGGAGACAGAGGAGAGAGATATTGTAATGAACTATCATTTGTTGAGATAGCAATATTGAGAGATAGTTGTGTGGTATACACAAAAGGGGTTGGTGCTCCTGTGGGTTGGTGCTCATGAATAGTTGATAAGTTGGTGCTCAGTAAAGGGGCTAGTGCTCCTGTGGGTTGTTTTTCATGAATTTTTATTGTGTTGGTGCTCAGCAAAGGGTCTGGTACTCTTGTGGGTTGGTTCTCATAAATTGTTGTTGTGTTGGTGCTCAGCAAAGGGGTTGGTGCTCCTGTGAGTTGGTGCTCATGAATAGTTATTGTGTTGGTGCTCAGCAAAGGGGTTGGTGCTCCTGCAAGTTGGTACTTTTAAATATTGTAGTTTGAGTTGGTGCTCATTCATATACTTGATATTGTTCTCCATGGTTTTTCCCACATTCAATTTCCATGTTAAATCGGGTGTCTCTCTCTATCTTGCGTGGTGTTTATTATTTTAGTTTTATTGCATATCTTGAATGTATGTTAAAGTGGAATTTTATTAAGGGAAAGTTTATAAGATTTATGATATACTGATTCACCCCCCCCCACTCTCAATATATCCCATGCTTAACACCATTGACTTATTAATCTCTACTTTTGGGGTATGTAGTGCTATAAATGGAAAAGGGGTCTATTTTTGTCACACTTCCAGTTATAGTGCCACCATTTCCTCCATTCACTATAGTTAAAAATCCAATAGGTAAAATTACAATGATGACATCAACTCTAGTTGTAACTATAGTGATAATGACCCAATCTCTGAGCATGCAGGCTTCATTTTCAAGTGGTGCCACATGAGAACTATAGGTAGTCCTATTTGTATCATTACATGCCTGAGTTGTGACTCGAGTCTTTTGGATATTTTTGTATATATGAGTTATTTTTGGTGAAGGATTATTAATTATATTATATATTGTAAACATGTGTGGGATATATGAATTTTCGACATGATCTTATTTTAGAAGTTATAAATTTAGGGTTTGCTTGATGGATGAAGGACCCCCATCCCAACCTACATATACTTGTACCTTCTTCATTTTCAATGGAGGAGATTTTTTTGAAATTAACGTGAATAATAAATTATGAGGATTGTTCTACAAGTTCATCGTGATGTGTATTTCTCTTCTAAGTCTTTTGAATCATTGAGTAAGTTCCATCATGTTGGTTATGTAGAAGTGGTTTTAATACATTTATTTAGATTGTTTTATTAGCTAGTTTGAATGCTCTTTGTTAATTAATTATAATATCCCACTGATAGAGGCTGTGAAATATAAATCTTGTAGTGGAGACAAACTTTGATTATGAACATTGATTATTATATCTATTTTTTTCACTCTTAATTGTGTTTGCGTGTCTTGTGTGTTGATAACAAATTTTAACAAGCTTTGGTTTTCAATCACTTTTCCAACCCATAGAAGAAATACTAGATTAGAAAATTTTCATCTATCTTTGAGTCATAAAACCTTCTTTTATTCCCTACCTTTGTTTTTTTATACCTTTTTTATCCAATACACTTTACATTAGAATTCATCCATCCATCTCTAGTAGACCTTTTAGTTTATTTTAAGCTCTATCTCATTTGAACCATTTGAGGTAAATAATCCATTGTTCACTACTATTACACCACATGGTTATTTACAAAATTGAATACCCTAAAATTCATACCTTGGAGTGAAATTCTTCATTGATCCTAAAATGTTAGAGGCTACCTTGTAGGATTATGTGGTGAGCGTAAAATTGACATCAACATGAACTCTTTTTGGTGATAAAAGGAGGGCATCTTTTATTTCATAAGAAATATAACTTGAGTAGCAATGAATATACCAAGAAGATTAACAAGGTCCAGTTCTAGCATCAATATACTATCTTCACCCTTACAAATCCATAAAAGACCTAAGTCATACAAAGGCACCTCAAGGGTACCCCAAACTCAATGTTATTCTCTAATCATAAGATATCAACTTATTCCATATACTTTGGCCCTAACTTGGTTAGTTGGTTCTACTATTTTTGTACTTAATGATGTTCATGACCTACCTAGACATGTGGAAAAATATCTTCCTTCCTTTTTCTCCCTCAAGAGGAAAGACTACATAATAACACATAAAGGCCTTCAAAACTAATTTAGGGTTATTAAGAATAGTCTATGAAGATGTGTCATGAAAACTTATCCCCTTTACATTTCAATATAATGCATATGATTAGTTTCTTAATATCCTATAAAATTTAATTGCTTCTTGGGACCAATGTTAAAATACCTTTTTGGTACAATTTAGACAAGTCACTAGCCCAAATATCCTATATCATCATTTTATAAGTATGAGGAGAGAAACTAATGTCCCAATCCGATCCTTTAACATAATATTTCAAAATATGTATAGTTTATTAGATGTTGACTATAATCCCAATGATGTGTTAGCCTTTGAGTTGTACAAAAATGCCTTAAACTCTATAATCATGGTCTTCTTATGCATAGCACTAAATATTATCTCACTACCACTAGCCTATGTTTAAGCTATCAATATTGATAGGTAGTTGAATCCCCAATTATAAGCTTTATCCATGCCCAAAATCATTTCAAATTCCTAGCCCTCAATCCTATTATGAATGCTAATCAAAAATTCATGGCTCATAATCAGAACCATGTATATACACATTTACCTTTGGCCTATACTCCATCTAATAAAAACCTCAAATTTCTAAATAATCATGTGTCAACACTTAATCATAAAAATAAAAACCAAGCCTTGGTCTTGGTTAATGTTTCTACCACACATGGCACTACTTCTAATTCTATAAAAGTATAATTGGATGTCATTTAATGTATGGTGCAGAAACTTAGCAATGAGTTTCTAATCATGTAAAAACATTTTAGAAATACCATAGGATAAAAATTCAATAGTAATTTCACATTTCAAATATATAATTTACCCTTTAACTAGCCAAGTAAAAACTCTAATACATATCCTAACAAGATTCATGAGATAAACATTTGTAAGGTTGTTTTGCTTAATTGGTTCAGAGTTCATAGTATTGCACAACATGGTGAACTAGAGTACATATAATTCTATATAGCCTTCAATCTATTTCAAAAGGATATGGAAAAGTATGAAGTTTTCATAAATCATCCTAAGTCATTTACACTAGGCACTTCTATTTTAACCAATATTACAATTATGTTTGAGGCATATGAATTCTCATTCCCAGTCGAGGATGAGAATACATATGAGATCCATGTTTTTCAGCAATACCAAAAAAAATAATTATAACCTGAGAAGCGATGGCCAACAGCCTTTCCTAAATTCCACACGTCCAAACAATATTGTATTTATTCCTCTAGATCCAAAAGCTAATAACAATCCACTTCCTTGAAAAGGTAATGATCAGCAATAGGTTTTTGATTCATAGAATAAAAGTGGATACAATATAGTTGAGTATATGAAGAAAATTAAGGCAAACATTAATCAACATGAGTTGGCTCAAATTACTAAACAAAGAGGACTATTATTAAAATCATTGACTAGCAATCCATTTACTAATAAATCTAGAGTTATACATACTAATGTGGTTATTCATCAAGAGAAACCTAAGTACCACCTATTATGTTGATTATCAAGATGTTTGGCAAGAATGTGTATAATTATTTGGTAGACTCAAGTTCCTCGGCTAATGTAATGCCCATAGCTATTTGAATAAGATTAGTTGACTCCAAACAAGTCTATGAGATTAGTCTTATAACTAGATACGACTACAATCCCAATTATTGGGGAATTACTAAATGTTCACATGTAGATGGCTTCAGAGCCACATGTCCAATAATACATATATATTTGGTTCATTGACATTATTGAGGCTTATGGCCTGATTCTAATTTGTAATTAGTACAAGACATTAAATGTTACATGGATACCAATGTTTTGCATATGTGGTTGTCATGGAAAGGGGTAGTAAATCATAATTGAGTGGACAAAGAGCCAAAGATGAAGTACTTGATCATGAAATACAATGCCAAGATTTAAAAGGTTATTTTTATTCTATTTCATTTAGGTGTTTACATGTTTAATACAAAGCATGAATCTCATGAACGACAAGATGAAGGTCTTTCCTAATTTTGGACCTTATATTTTGATGGTGCTCATTCCCAACAAGACTCATGCTTAGACATAACATTGATCAATCTAGACATGAGGTAGTAACTTATTTCATACATGTTATAGTTCTCATGCATCAATAATCGAGCTGAATATGAAGCTCTAATTCTAGGCTTACAGTTCACACTGAAGCATGATGTTAGACAGTTACATATACTTGGAAATTCATATCTAGTTGTCAACCAAATTAGGAACAAATATCAGTATAAACTTTCATACTTAAAAAAAGTATGAAACATGGAACATGGGACCTAATTGATTTATTTAAAGCATTAGACATTAAATCCATCCCAAGGGAGTAAAATCAAATAACAAATTCACTAGTATCTTCAGTTGTTAATTTAGCACCACTCTAGGAGTTCCAGATGTATAAATTTTTGTGGAGTCAGTTCCCTATCCTCAGTCCCTAATAATGTGGATATTTTTTAATTTTTTAATGATGATTGCCAAATTATACAATTTTTGATCAATTTTGATACTTTTGAATCTCAGATAATTGATAAAAAGGATTTTGATCCCATGAACACAGAGGAATTGGAAGATGATGAAATCCTACAATGGAAATAAAATTGAATACCCATGGTGATGGTGTCACTAGAGTGAGTGTTTGATATGGATCCTCAAGTTGAAAGATATAAGTGGTCCAAAATAAATGAATATAATTTTACTAAATATAACCTAGGAATTGATGAACATCCACAACATGCCAACATTAGACTAAGTTATTCTAAATCCAAAAGGTAGAACTTGAAGGACTTGTTGACTGAATATAAAGATGTAATTACGTAGGCATACAAAGATCTAATATTTTTCTACCCCATAGCCATAACTCATACTATACCCCTGTAGTAAGGGTGTAAACCATTCAGGTAATGCCAAATATAAGTGAATCCAATTTTATATCCTCTCATTCAAAATGAAGTCTAAATCTTGTTAAAATGGTGATGGTGTCACTAGAGTGAGTGTTTGATATGGATCCTCAAGCTAAAAGATAGAATTTGTCCAAAATAAATGAATCTAATTTTAATAAAGAGAACATGAGAACTGATGAACATCCACAACATGTCAACATTATACTAAGTTGCTCTGAATCCAAAAGGTATAACTTGAAGGACTTGTTGACTGAATATAAAGATGTAATTGCCTAGGCATACAAAGATCTAAAGGTTTTTTACCCCATAGTCATAACTCATACTATACCCCTGTAAGAAGGGTGTAAACCATCCAGGTAATGCCTATTAGGATTTAGTTTTACACCAAGTAAATTTGTTATGGCTTATTTACCTTGTGGTAAATAAATATTTATTAATATCATATAGTAAAATATAAATACAATGATATGGTTTGTTATTTAACCAAAGCATGTTATTGTTATGAATGACAATAATAGTCATGAATAGGTTATTTGGTTATAAATTTGAGAGTTTATAAGGATTTGAGAATCCCTTATTACACAAAACATTATTCCTATATATTTATATTATGTCTATATTCAGTTTAAGGAAAATTTAGAGAGTGGAATATATTATTTGTATTTAAATAATTCATCTATGTATCTTCAGCTCCTATACTAGATAATTTGCATGTGATAATTTTATGTATAAAGATCATGCAACCACTTCATGTGGTATTAGACTGGATCAATGCCCTGTTAGAATTGTCAAGGGCTAGATTCTGCTACTAAGCTTTGCATTTCCATTATGAATGAAGAGAGAATTATTTTTATGTTACAAATCATAAGGAATAGCCATCAATTTGCATAGAAGTATCAAGTTTTTTGTAACCTTGATGAACCACTCAGCTTTGACAATTTTGGACATGCATAAATAAGTTAGTTTGCACTATTGAAAAATTATAGAGTTGATATTGCAGTTTGAATTAAAGATCAAAGGAGTTAATTTTTTAGTTTATTGTTGCATTACATTGTCAATTTTTAGGATTAGCTAATTACACCTACCATGTTGAAATGTTTTTGTAAACTCTTTTGAGCATTCTTATCTCTTTATAGATCTATTAGACTCTCAAGAATGATCATACAAAATTAGTTACTATATAACCAATGCTTATAACCGATGTCATTAACACACATCCATTGACAACTTCATTCTACTTTGATCTTTCCACAACATTAGAATTATCAGATCAGGCCTTGTGCATTAATTTTTATTAGACTTTGTGTTGTATTATCTTTGTTCTGATACATCTCAATGACAAGACCATACAAAAATTGTGCCATACATATTTTATCTGTTGTTCATGCTACATCTGTCAAGACATTTAGCCATCCATATCCAACTATTAACAACTCATCAAAGACATTCCATGAGTTCTCTGCATCTATCTTGGCATCACCCATGTATCACAGATCTGGTTCACTGGTTTGAAGCTCAATGTCTACATAATAAAATCTCATAGATGGTATTTCAAGTCATTTTAAAAAATTTGTAGTTCTAGTTTTTAATTACATCGTGATTTTAATGTTTTTTGAATTCTATGTATATTTTGTTATATGTCATAGTCAAAGTATTAAATAGCTTGAAGTTTAATTATTCTATTGGTCAATTTGTGTCCTTTAGAATCCATTATATTTAAGTCTTGGTGTAGGATTATTGAGTTAGTCCATGTCATTAAAATATGTGTCTTTTTTTTGTTAATAGTATGTTATTTGATTATTTTAGCTTGAGTTGTTGAAGACTAGAGTTTAGTATTTATGTCTAATTGGATTTAATAAAATAGGTTTGTATCCATATGCCTAAATTATTATTTGAGTTATTTTATAATTATTTTTCAAAAATTGAAAGTGTCAAAAAGATGTTTTTTGTCAATAATAGAGTCGGTTCTATGTCAAAAATCCAAAGTATCTATATATATCAAAAGTTCAAAGTCATATTGTATCATATTGGTTGTTAAAATCAAAATGTCAAAGTTTTGTAATTGGTCCATTATCAAAAATTTATTATAATGTCAAAAATTGTAATAAAAAAATTACCTTCCAGATGCATTTTAATGTTTACAGGATATCCGTATTATGGGGGCGGGGGGAGGGGGGGGGGGATTTCTATCAGAAAAATCATGAGCTTCATCGAGATATCACCTAAGTAAGTATTGACATACTAGAGGCTAGAGTATACATAGAGGTTGGAAGATAATTGGCATCCTCTCGTCAGTCACTAACAATGGGGATGCATCAATGTTTTGGTGACTTATGTGTGTGTGTGATTTTCATTTTCACTATGTGCTTTGAAAAATATGAATAGAAGAATAATCCATGTTCATGATATGTAATTTGTGTGTGTAATTACAAACATAATTTCCTAAGGTGAAAACATTGTGAAAGTATAAAAACACCAATGTAAGTCAGTTCATAGATCTTGGAAGGGTTTGTGGTAGATCCAGAAAACCACATGAGGTGAACAATGTTTTGGCAACAATTAAGAGAGCAGCTATTGTAGAGATCCCATGACTACCTTATTTATGGAGATGACCCTTAGTGACACATTTGTTTTGGTCATGTAACGTAAACGTGGGATGCATTTCTTTGCATATAGTGATCATGTGCAGCAAGATTATGTCATTAGTATGTAGACCTAAGAGTATGTGGTGGCATACATTTCTATTTGTTTTGTTCATGTCAAGGTTTTTGGTAAACCTATAAAACCATGGGAGAAGTGAGGCTCTCTTTATATCAAGGGCTTGAGCCACATATTTTTTCATGCTATAATGGGTGAGCATACTACAGATAAGAGTGTGAATATTTTTTTACCATGTAAAAACTATGGGGAGGAATGTTAGGATTTAGTTTTACATTGGGTAAATCTATTATGGGTTATTTACCTTATGGTAAATAAATATTTGCTACTGCCGTATATTAAAATATAAATATGGTGATATGGTTTGTTATTTAACAAAAGCATGTTATTATTGTGAATAACAACAATAGTCATGAATAGGTTATTTGGTTATATAGTTGAGAGTTTATATGGATTTGAGAATCCCTTATTATAGGAAACATTATTCCTATATATTTGTATTATGTTTGTATTCAATTTAAGGAGAATTCAGAGAGTAGAATATATTATTTGTATTGAAATAATTCATTTGTGTATCTTTGGCTCCTTTGCTGCATAATTTACATGTGCTAATTATCTGTATAAAGATCATGCAACCACTTCAATTCCAAAGATAAGTGAATCCAATTCTCTCATTCAAAATTAAGATGATATTAGACTCTAAATTTACTTCATAAACTTAAATAGAGTCTCAGACAAGGACAATTATCCTTTTTTCTCCTTTAATGAATTAATTTAGATGGTTAGTGGATAAAAAATGATGTCCTTCTTGGATGGTTTCTCAATTTACAATCAAGTATTGGTAGAAGTTGAAGACCAAAGGAAAATTGGTTTTACCACTAAGTTGGGAACCTTTGCATATAATAAGATGACTTTGAGCCTGATCATTGTAGATGTAAATTTCCATCATGAGATGGAATTTTCCTTTCAGGGATTCATTGGTAAATGTATAATCATTTAAATGGATGATCTACCATATTTTCAAAGAACATGGCAAACCATTATGCTCACTTACAAATAGTGTTTGATACGTGTAGAAGGTATTGAGTATCATTAAATTCAAATAAGAGTGTCTTTTGAGTCATAAAGTAAAAAATATTGGGCCACATCATTACCAAATATGGAATTTCTATTAACCCAGAGTGAGTTCAGGGTATCTCAAATATACCATCTCTTAACAATAGAAAAGAGCTTGAATATTTCTTTGGAAAAATAAAAATTTGCATGAAAATTTATTCAATGGTTTGCAAAGATTGTTAATCCATTTAATGTTATAATAAAATAAGATACCAAGATCTAATGATAACTAAATCCAGAAGAGCATTTCATGATATTAAGACTATCATCGCTCAAGCTCTAGTTTTGATCGACCTTGATTTCACTAAGGATTTCTTCCTGTATTATTTTACATTGGAATATACTATATCATTTGTGCTCACATAGAAAGTAGATGATATCAAAAATCTAATTACATTTATGAGCACTAATTTGAAAGATACATAATTGAAATATTCCATGATTAATAAGCAAATTTAAGTCATGATTAAGGCACTGAAGAAATTTAGACACTACATCCTACACAATAAGATATATCTTGTTATCCCCGACCCAAGTATCAAATTAATGATTGGGCAAACAAGTTAGTTGAGAGAAGAAGTAAATGGATGGATAAGCTATAAGAGTTTGATCTTGAAATCAAACCTACTAAAATGGATAGAGGATAGGGTATTATTAGACTAATAACTAAAATAGATCCATGAATTTTTATTGATAAAATCAATGAAGTTCAAATAACTTGAGGATTTTGGTATATCCATACCATTCACTACCTGCTCATAGGGACATGTACTCTTGAATTGAATAGAGAATAAAGATGATCAATTGGGCTCAAATCAACTAATTACATGAAAAAGAAAGGAGTGATGTATCATAAAAACTATGAAGGCATATATTTAAGGTGTGTATCAAAAGAAGAATTCACACACATCCAAGACAATTTCCATCAAAATATTATCAGTGGGCATCTTTCTAAAAATTCTACAAATCATAAAATATTAAAGATGGGATACTAATGGCTTATTATCTTCAAGGATGCTCACAGCCATGTCAGATCATGCCACTAGTGCCAAGTATTTAGTAAAAGAGAAATACACATAGTAATGCCTTTGAAACCTATAGTTTAAGGATTTCCTTTTACACAATGGTGTTTAGATTTTATGGGAGTGATCAATCCTAATTATTTTGTATTGATGGCCATGGATTACTATACTAGATGGACTAGGCCATAGAAATAAATAATTCTACGAATCAAGATGTGATCAAATACTTAAAGAGAATATCTTAACTAGATTCAAAACCCTAGTTTCCTTGGTATGTGACAAAGATCCAGCCTTCCAATCTATAGAATTCACTGAATAGCCCTATAAAAATTAGAATACCATCAAGCTTTCTTCAAATTACTATCCACAGGGAAATGGAGTTCTAGAATCTACTAATAAGAACTTGATGGATGGCATAAATAATTTATCAGAAGACAAACCAAGAGAATGGTATATGTTTTTTAATTATGCACTTTGGGAAGAAAAAATGAGACACAAATAGGCCTTCAAATCTTACCTTTTTTGCTAGTTTATGGGTAGTATCATGTGTTTTTTATTACTCTCAAGCTATTGACATATCAATTCATGCAATAGTATATGTAAGAATGTTAAATAATTTAGTCAAGGCTACTAGACAGTATCCAAATGGAGCATGCTTGAACTGAATCTCTACAAAGCTTCAACAACACTAGGATATTATCAAGAGATGGTTTGATAAAAGATCTAATATCAAGGTTTTATAAATTTCAAACTTAGTGCTCCTATGGGATAAAGCACACCAAAATAAAGGGCAGCACGATAATTTCACTCTCTTGTGGATTGGGTCATATCAGATTTATAAAATTATAGGTAATAATTCTTTTCACTTGAAGGCTGTCAAAGGTGATGATTTAACTTTTCCAATCAATGGGTGGTTTTTAAAACATTATTTTATGGTTGTTCCAACTAGAGATATTTTAGAATGACTTTGAGTTATACATTAGTAATAGGATTAAATTAGATTTATAGATTTATTAAATTAGATTTCCATATTTCTTAGATTATAGTCCTTACTTTAGAGATAAGTTTCATGCTTTCATAAGATAGATTTCTTGTTTTTCAACATTTTTTGCTTTCTAGAGTAATTATTTTATTTTCATATACTCATTTATTTAAATTTAGAACAATCCAATGCTTTTCTAATTTCATCAAACAAGGGGTGGCTAAAATCACATTCAAATGATCTTTGGGTAGATTATTCTCATTTCATTTGAAGTCTCTAGATCAAGGTATGTATCATGTTTGAATATAAAGTTTTATTTGAATTGAATAATTTTGTAAGACAATTGGAATTTGATTTGATTTCTTCATACAAATTTTAGAAAGACTTCTCATTCTAAAATATTAACTACACATTCACATATTTAAGACTTGTGTGAGAGGAAATACATGTTGAGTAAGGTAAAACATGAATAAAATGTTTGATTTAAGATAAATTCAATTCTCATAAACCCAACCAATGGTGGTTCCTAACCTTTCATCCAGAAAGGTTTAAAAAAAAATCCATGTAAAAAGGGTGATTCAAGTAATCTCTATCGGGGCTATGGGAATTTGGATGGAAGTAGAGAAAGGCTTAGAGTGGAATCAGATGTATCTATATCGAGGCTATGGACCCCTGGATGGTAGCAAAGTAATGCTTGGTTCCTCATACTATAGTAAGTAAAAGATAAATATTCTGAGAAAAATAAGAACAATATAATCTTAAGCTTTTCCTAATTCTTTGCTAAAACTCTCATAACAAGCAGGAATGAATCATCATAAGGTCACACACAATCCAAATAATTATAAGGTTAGTATATTGCATGATTATGTTTGGAGTCTCTTTCATGTTTTTGGTTTGTTTCTTTATTTCTAGTGAGGTTTGAATTTATGTATGAGCTAACCAATATTTTGGGTTCTCAAATACTCTAGAGTATTTCCCCACTGAGTCACCATTTGTTGTGACCAATACACCCCAACTTAAAACAATTTAGATTGGTACCCATTTTCATCTAAAACTGCATGTTTTGTCTTATGTATTTCATGTTCAAATCTAACTTACATGAAAAAAACTTTATTTTCTCATTGTTTATTCAATTTACTTACAACTTTCATGAGCAAGACTCTATGACATAATGTTAAAGTTTTCAATGTCCATTTATGTCTTTTGTGTCATGTTGGATTTGAGCTAGAAAATGTTTTTTATTGATATCTTAGAATTTAACTTTTAAAAATTCAAAATATGAAAGTTGAAAGGTTAGAACATGTTTTTTAAATTGAAATATGTTATAATTCATTCATGCAAATTGACTAATTTAATGTCTTGTCCAAATATATTTGTATGCCTAAGTGTGTAGGCCAGCCCTGACATCAAGAGATATTGGCACACGTCTTCATCCAGATTCCCTACTTAGGATTTTACAAACTCTGAGTTTTATTTTCCCCTAAGAAAGAGAGATTAATCCATATGTCTCAATCCTAATTATCCATGACCTGTAGGTCCAGGACATAGTCTATAGAGTCATATGAGCAGTCGAATAAGTGAGATTATGCCATGTGTATTCATCTCATCCACCCATAGATATTTCAACAATCATACATTTTCTAAGACATGGTAGTTATCTAGAACAATGTGGGTCATCCACATGTCACCATCCTATTTATTCATTAATGATGTCATCAAATGTATATATCATATAGTCATCTAATCTAGCAAATAAGTGATAATCATCCACTTGGCATGATCTCGCTTATCCATACTAATAGATCCTTACACAATTATAAACTACCCTCCAAATGAATGAGATATCTCCACATGTCATAATCTTGGTGACTCATAAATTTTAGGATCAAATTACATATTCAAAACTTGAAGACCCTCCAAAGCAATGTGAGTCATCCATGTGTCATAATCTTGACAATCTGTGACCTGCCAAATCAGAGTATAGAGGTCATAGCCTGGGCAAGTGACATAAATCCACATGGCACACTCTAAGTGAATATCATCCTATTAGATAAAGCTACATATCCAAAAATTCAAAATCCCTCTGAACAAATGAGATCTTGCCAAGTCTCACAATATTAATAACCTGTGACTAAAATATCAAAGTATGTAAGTCAAAGCCCTGCACCTAGTGAGTAATCAAAAAGGTGCCACATGTCTCTTTATAAATAAATTAACCTCAAAGACAATAAATTAAGGCTCAAAAGTGTGTAAATAGAAACTTGTCATAGTAATATGGCTAAGCATCTGAAATTAGTGTAAAGATGCCATGTGTCAGTTAGGCTTGTCAAAGCTGGCGTTGTAAAATAAGAATTCAAATGAAGGAGAAATATAAGGGTAATAAAAAAATTAATAATTTTTAATTAATGGGAATGAATTGGAATCTTGATGCATTCAATTTTTGATCCCAATGAAATATTAAGAGTATATTTGTCTCCCAATGCAAAATTGAACTACATTGTTATGAAACCATCTTATGCAAATTACAAATTTGAGATCCCAAGTGACTAAAGGCCCTAATTTTTATATTACATTTAGGGATACTTTAATAAGTTTAAATGTCATCCTCATCTCATTTTGCTCCTCCATCTACATATTCCATTGTTGTAAAAATAGGATTCAAGGACACAGTATTCGAACCAGCCACGTTAGAACACTAATTTCAACATTATTCAAATGTTTGGGATAATATTAATGTAGTCAATCCATATAAGGTAGAATACCAACTATCCATAGTCATAAATAGATACATAGGTGACGTAAAGTCAATCAAAATAATAGGTTTACACAACACTATAGTGAAACGAGAGGTAATGCCTTGCATAGACTTACTATATGATTTATTCATCTATGGTCAAATTTTAGGGAGTATAATGCATCATAGATGTAGCACTACCCATGTGGCTTAAATTTATGGGAATGTATTTGAAAAATATGATAAACAACCAAACCCTAAAATGACCTATAACTAGTTTTTCATAGATGTGTGGTTATCAGCCAACACATTATAGGATAAGTTGAGATAATGGGCCTTAAACCCTAAGAGTTTTATAATCAATTGACCCATTTCATATATTCCCATAATTAAGTTATAACTAGGGATAAGAGTAGCTATGGTAATACTAAATAGGTTATATGACTTCCCTAGCATTTCCTATGTCCATGAGGTATGATTGCATTTGTTAGACATTATCCTAAGTTATAATAAAATTGTAAGCCTATAATAAATTATTAGTGCTAATTTGAAATTCCAAATGTCCAGTCTAAAGAATTTACAAGATGGAAACTTTTATATGATGTCATATTTGGTGGATGTCATGAATTCTATAATGACCATGTCACAAAATGAGCCTTGGGAGCCATCATATTAATTCCCACAAAATAGTATTTATGATGATTTTAGTCTCACGCACATACAGATTCAAAAATAAATCTAGGGAATTGTAGATGTGTTTTATCTAGTGGTATGAAAGTCCATTTATGGATAGGTTATGCCCAGGTTATCAAAACCAATCAAAAGAAGCATCCAAAATATGGGGGACTACTGGTTCTACCCTAACCATATGGTGATAAGAATAGAAGTGACCTATGCAGCCCCATTATATATACCAAGGCAAGTTTCAGATAATTTGGCTAAGCAAGAAATTACTTTCTAATTATCTAATAGTGTAAACGTTGATTTCAAAAAGGCTCAATAAGGATTTATTCACAAGGTCCCTATAAGTAATGGATGCATATAATACACAAAATGGGAACATTTCTATCTAGTGGGAAAGATCATAGTACATTATGGTCTAAGAAAAGGTATGTTTAGGTATTGGGAGCCAATGAAGAATATCAGGAATACTCTTAAGAGGCTTGGGAATAAAGTTCATGTTACATATGGACATCAATGGTTTAAGCATGACCCCATATTTTTTAATGTTGAATATGACACTAATTCCATAGTAAGTATGAAAAAGGTAGGTATGTCAATGATAGTGTTGAAAAGGATCCAATATGATTCTAATATCACTAAAGAAAATGCCAAGAGGATAGACAATGAGGAGATAGCTCCATTGCAATTTCACACTCCTCTTCCTCAAATGGAAGAAAGAACCCCTATGGAGACCAATCAAAAAATCATGTTTAATATCTTTATGGGTATCCCCAGACCTCCAAGTGTTGCAGTTATTTCACTAACTTCAAACATGGGAGTACCAATAGTTCCTAGTATCCCATTAGAATCACTTTTTTTTACACCCTTGCCTCCATTGAAAATAATGCAATAATTAAGTCTTGCTTATTCTTTTTTTCAAGTTATTATTATTCCTACATTATCATTACCCATTAATTTGACACCCATGCCAGTTATTATTTATATTATGGCTCCTTTATCATTTATTGACACTATTGTTACCACTCACTCATCATCTATACTCCATATGCCTCCACCTTCATTCATTACTCCATCTCTATCCATAAAGCCAATTTCTACTTCTCCTATGCCATCTACCACCACTTTTAAATCAATTACCACTATAACTGCCAGCTCCTTTATATTGAATTACAATAGAAAAGGGATGACTCCACCAGTCTCTCCTCAACTCCTTGCATAAGAAGAAGAGAGATGTGAAATACATAGGTGTTTTATTAGGTCCCCTTTATACATAAACAAGGGAGGAACTATAAATAAGTGGGTAGGAGGAGGAATAAGAAGAATAAGTAGATAAAAAGGGACAAAGGAGGGAATAAATAGAAGATACGCCAACAACTAGTCAGGTAGTTATAATAGTTGACACTATCCTTATTATTGTTGAACTGGCAACAATAACATCAATTGTTATTCAAGGTGACAATGTTCTTGATACTTTAACTAAAACTTATATTAACACTAGTATAGTGGACCAAAATACTATTGCTTCTCCTATGGCTATTTTTGACATTGTGATTACTTATTCATCTAGTACATAATATCTATAAAATTTTCCTTTAACCCCAATAACGCATTCATTATTCAGTACCACTTATCCATAGTCTGCTAAGACATAGCACATTTTCAAGAGTTCATTTCCTCTTCCATTTTTAATACACAATCATTACCATTAAGTTCATCTACCCAATTGGGTATGCCATTGTCCTAAATCACTTCTATAGATTATTCCATAGTCTCTAAATATTAGAACCCAGATAAAATTGGGTATATTATTAATACACCCCCACAAATAATAGTCACATGGTGGAGGATAGCTATTCATTCCTTTTTAGAGCCATCAACATATTCTCCCTTCATTCAGTTTCCTTCAACACAAATGATCCCACCGAGAAATTCCCCACTTTCCACTTCTACACTTGTGGATTAGGCTATAGATTAAGCCATAATAAACATTATTTTGTGGATCTAGAAGTTGCAGGAACAAAAAATAGGTAGGAAATATTTGATCATAATTGAGCTACTAAATTTGATTTTTAATTTTGATAGACAAATACAATGAGGATATTCAAGAGGAAAACCATGTTGGCTAAAGGTGAAGCTGTGGAAGTAGAACAGAGGGAGGATATATTCTCCATAACAAAGAAGAGGAAGACTCATCCATGAGAATCAGATGAGTATAGAGAATATGTGTACAACTTCATAGATGAAACTAGGGGAGTTCTTAAGCAAATGTTCTAGAGTTATTATCAATGAAATAAGAAGTACCAAGAAACAAGTACTATTGAAGCTCCAAAGGACATTCTAGATAATGTAGAGGGTACATCTAAGACCTTGTATAACATAACTATCTCAATAAGAGCCATAAGATTTGAGTCTCAAACTAAAATGGGAATTATAACATAGTCTTATGATATTATGAAGGATCTAGAATCCAAGCTTAACTTTATAGGCAAGGCTACAATAAATAAAACTTACACACATTTGAATTTGATGTTGGCACCAGATGTAACACTAGACCTAAACCATATAACCACAAGAAGGGATAACTTGTTGGAGTGGCACAAGGAGATTCATGCCCTATAAAACAAATTATTAGTCATGACTAATGTTAATTATCTATTTTAAAGGATATGAGAGTTATTGGCCTTTACACATCTCTAGGATAATTAGTTAGAAGGCCATTTTTTAGAGCTTACTCTAGGTAACTGCCAACTATTTTCTGGTTGAGATAGAAAGTTAATGAGAAAATAATTAAATTGATAACTTTTATGAAATATAAGGTGGAAAACACATAAACACTCAATGTAACATTAAAAGCCTCTATGATCATCCATGCAATACTAATGGATAAGCTTCCCCATTTATCTAGAAGGTCAATAATTAATGATGAGACCATCAAAATAGATTTTGATTCAAGTTATGCTATATATCAAAAGATGGAAGCACTAAAATAGACAAATATTATAGTGGGTGCACCATAAGTACCTTCCCAACCATCAACTTCTCAACCTTAGTTTCTGGGGTATGCAATGGTGTAAATGGCAAAGGGGACCACTTCTGTCATACTTCTAGTAATAGTGCCACCAGCTCCTTTGTTAAATACACTTACAACTCGAGTAGGTACAAGTACAACAATGACATCAACCTTAGTTGTAGCTATAGTGACAACAACCCAGTCTCTGAATATGTAAGCTTCATCTTTGAGTGGTGCCACATTAGCACTATATGTGGTCTTTATTGTATCATTGCATACCCAAGTTGTGACTTGAGTCTTGGCTATTTTTTATATCTAGGAGTTCTTTTTGGTAAAGGATTATTAACTATATTGTATATTGTAAACATACATGGGATGTATGAATATTTTACATGATCTTATTTTAGAATTTGTAAATTTAGACTTTGCTTGAAGGATGAGGCATCCCCATCTTGCTACATATACTTTTACCCTCTCCATTCCAAAGGGGGGATAAATTTTTTAGTTAATGTGAAATAAATTATGAGGATTATTCAGCAAGTTAATCTTGTTGTGTGTTTCTCTTCCAAATCTTGTAAATCATTGAGGAAGTTCCATCACACTAGTACTTTAAGTTATTTGGGTTATATAGAAGTGTTTTTAATATAGTTATTTAGATTGTGCTATTAGTTAGTTTGAATGTTATTTTTTCATTAATTATAATCTCCCATTGATCAAAGATGTGCAATATCAATCTAATAGTGGTAGCAACCCTTGATTATGAACATTGAATTTACTGTATTTGTTTCCTTTGACTCATAACTATGTTTTTGCATCTTGTGTGCTAATAAAAACTTATATCAGGAATTAGTTTTCAATCATTTATCCAACCCATAATAGAAAGACCATTTTACAAGGGTTCCATCCATATTTGAGTCATAAAACCTTCTTTTTTGCCCTATCTTTCAATTTTTAAATACCTTTTTGATCTAGTCCACTTTAGATTAAAATTCATACATCCATCTCCAGTATACATTTTGGTTTATTTTAAACTCCATCTCCTCCAAACCACATGAGGTAAATAACCCATTACTCACCACTATTGCACCAGGTGGTTATTTACAAAATTGAATAACCTACAACTTGTGTTTTGGAGTGAAATTCTTCATCGATCTTAAAACATTAGAGACTACCTCATAGGATTATGTGGTGTGCATAAAATCTATATCAAAAATACTGAGACATTCACCCTAGTTACCAAAATAAACTCAATCCAACATACTATTTCCATTACCATAACACATCATTGGGATTTTCATCAAATGGATGTGAAGATTTATTTTCTTCATGGTAACCTCGAGGATGAGATATGCATGGATCAACCATGAGTTTTTGTGGAAGATTTTTCCCTAGTTATAGACTTTGAAAAAAACATTTATGGCCTCAAACAAACTCTATGAGCTCAGTATGCCAATATTGAATCCTTTCTTATTTTATTTGGGTTCACTCAATGCCATTTTAATCCTCGTGTCTACATTTTATGGTAGGATGACTCACTTTTGATTTTGGATCTCTATGTGGATGACCTTTTGATCACTAGGAGTTATTCATCCTTCATTCCAATAGTGAAAATTGCTTTATCTGACATGTTCTCAATTATTGACTTGGGCTTGTTGCATTACTTTCTTAAGATTAAAACTTCTTAGTCTAACTCAAGTATCACTATTACATAATCTAAGTATGCTCTTGATTTGCTTTGATGATTTAACATGGCTGACTGTAAGCCAGATCCAACTAAATTTCTATCTAGTGTGAAGCTTTAGGTTGATTATCCTTCTACTTTGGTTGATGTTACCTTATATCAACAACTTAATGGTAGTCTCATCTATATTACACATTCTATACATGGCATTTCATATTGGGCTAGCGGTATTTAGAATCATAATTCTACTTCAGGCTAAAGTTTCTCCCTTGGTTCATGACCAATTAGTTGGTTAAACAAGTAGAATGTTATTACTTTATCTTATACAGAGGTAGAATATAGAGGAGTTGTTAATGTTTCTGCTGAGGTTATTTAGATTTAGGGGATTCTTACTGAGTTTGGTATCCAGTTTTGATGAACAATAGTCATCTTTTGTGACAATCAAAGCACCATCCATATTTTCAAGAATCTAGTCCTTCATCAATAGACCAAGCATATCTATATTCACATGCATTTCATTTGGGAGTTTATTCATGAACAATTCATTGATATCCATCGTCATCAAACTTTGGATCAAATTTCTGATATCTTCACCAAATCTTTCACTAAAATCAAGTATCTTCATTTGCGAGCTCTTTTTTAGGTTTAGGTAGCTCCAACATCATCCTCTAGGGGGATTTTTAGTTCTTTCCTTCCCTCACTCTCTAGTTCTAAGGGGATTTTCTTTATTCTTATAGGTAGATTTTATATGTACTTGGGTACCTCATCAAGCCTTATTTCCAAGACCCAATTATTATACCCACCTAAGCTACACTTAAGGGGAGGTGTTAATTTAAGTTTTTAATACCATCATATGGTTTTTCTTACACATGTTGTTTAGCTTAATTATGTATCACTTAGGTGTCATATTAGGTCATTTAGGAAAATATTTAGCCTATTTTCTAAATTTGAGTTATTTTTGTAATTCTCTATATATGTACCTTTCCTAAAGCTATTTGGATAATAAATGATTATGCAACTTCTTTTTTCTCATGTTTGATTTCACTTTTGTAACAGACTATCTCTTATGCATAGTTCCATTGTATGTTTTAGAGATTTGTGCATTCATGTCTATCTAGTCCTGATCCTCAATTATGGTCCACTTTGACTCCTAAAAATAAATTCCTAAATCTAAAGCATGGAAAAACAAAATCAAAATGCTTTCAAAGTAGTTAAAAACTGCCTTTAGTCTACAAGTCACTGGGACGTATCCCCAATTGTGGAAGTAACTAACTTTTGAATTTGTAATGCTTGGGCATGTTTGGTAATCTTTATCTATTTGAGAAATATCTATTATTTTCAATCTTAATAAAGTCTTCATTTGAGTTACCAAAACTGCATGATTAACTAATGGAGTGCGAAGAGTCTCTCTAACTGTGGTATCCATCTTTGTCTTATTTATGGTGTAGGTGATTAAATAAATTACTCATTTATTGTCACTCTTATTGGAATATATAACTTACTTCTTTAAATTGGCCATAATAGTGGTTAAATGAGTAGTGAACTTAGTAGCTGCAATGATCTTATTATCTAGAGAAAATAAAGAGGGAATGTTAGCCTCTTATAAAAAATCTAAAATATTGATAGCATAATATTAATCATAGTCAATATGGCCTACATATCTTCGGACCCTTCTTCCAAATAATCTTGTATTTATATAGCAAAGTTTTGACAAATATTTACATCGAACATGGTCATAATTTATAGGCCTATAAACATACCTTTCTTGATTACCCTGCCAATGTTTCCCAGTTTTATCTCCATTCAATTAATCTGAACCAAGTATATCATAACCTTTTTTGTAATAGATTAGTCTTGAAATTGGCCTCATAGACCCTTATTAATGATCAATCAATGAATTCAAACCTTTTTAAACAATCTCCACAATATGTTCAGGGATAAAAGCTTTAACCCTAGTCTTCAATCCTCTTACTTTTTGTTTCATTTCCTAGACTAACTTTGTTGTCATTTGATGAGAAGATTTGACATGCTTTGGGTCTTCAGCAATTTCTTCTTCTCTACTCACATACCCCTTGGATGTTCATTTTCCTTACATATTTATTTTATTTATTATCATAAAGAGTTCATGTTTAGTTTCATATAATGTGGGAGGTCTACCCTATGCAATTTTCTTCATTTTTATCCTCTTAAGTTCACCTATTACTTGATCAAACTTCATTTTGACCTCTATCTCAAATTATATAATCAAATTATATTGTTAATTATGTGGGAGACCATAGTACCTAAGTATCCCCTTTCAACATTGGAGATAATGATAAAGGAAGAAGTCCTTACATCACTTTCCTTATAATATTGGAATCTATCCATGGTGAATACTCTAAATGGATTGGTATTTAGCCTTTCTTCCATTTGAGATTGAGCTTGTTAGGGGTATGATTGAATAATCTTTTAGCTCTAATATTAACACTAACATCATCATCATTATTTGCATTCATGTAGATTATGTCATGTGGGTGGGCATTATGATTATAAAGCTCTGAAACATTTCCCCTTAATATGTATAAATGCACTTATACATTTCTTGTGGGATCGCATTACCTTAAGTCATGGTCATCTAAACTGAACAAGGATTGATGTGTAGCTAGTGCTTGGAGTGATATACATGTTCTCAAAAGACTCCTCTCTATCCTAAGAGGTAAAGGACACTAGGAATATTGTTTCTTATTTTTGTAGTGTCCACCCACTCTTGTAACAAACTAATAAACAATCGTATGTTTTGTTAATTTGTCTAGTACATAGTAGGGCAATTTTATAGGTAACAATAAAACTCCCTATATCTAAATTATTGCAAAATCTAGATAGTACCAGTAATCTCCAATATTTTAAATTGACTTCCTCATTTCTTTGGAAAGCATCTAGTCTCATTGATGGACCAATTTATTAGAGGATAAAATAAATTGTATATCTCCTTGAAAAAAAAAATACTTAAAAACATAGCTTGTATGATTTCTTATTGAGGGAGATATGGAATTTTAAATTCTACCATGGCACAATTTGGATCCACTAGTTAAGACATCATGTAGAAAATTTTCCCCTATCTTACTTCCAAAACTTATTACTTCAAATTATATGAGATTATTTCACCTAAGGCAAGGACATGTTTATCTTGTATGATCATAGATAGCATAGGGTCCCAAAGCTTTTGATATGTACAATGTTTATAGCTCCATACAACTTGTTCATAAGTGTCATTCCCACTCTAAGTCCTACTCTAAACAACTCAATGGGAAAAAGTCCATGGAAGTACGATGCTACAGAAAAGTTTGAAAGGGGTCCAACATATAAACATAAGAAATATGATATTTGCGGAATATAAAAGACAAAATAGTGATTTTAAAATAAGTATGTGGCATTAATCGGATGACCTCAGATTCTTTGATTCTTGTGCGAGAATTTATATAAAAGTAGAGTTTGCAATAATAAGCTCATGCTTTATAAAACCTGTGATAAAATCCCTAATAATATTACACATTATAGCATATAAAGACTCCATGAAATTACTTATATAGCAAACCAAACACGTTTTTAAAGCAATCACATATTTTTTAAGTATATAGCGAGAACCTTACCCAAAAAAATCTATATATCTAGAGTGATTTTAACATGAAAATGGGTCCTAAATAGATATTTAAAGTGTGTGATCATGATCTTGAATTATATTTAGATTAAATCATGTCTGAAAGTGTGTTATCATGGTTTTATTTTCAATTAAATTAAAATATAAACAAGTCGGTCTTTATTTTGAAAATATGAAAGTATGTTGGTCATAACAAATGGTGATTTTTATAGGGAAAATACTGTTAAGTAATTAGAACTTAAGATATTGGATTAATTTTGAAAGAAAAGCAACAAATAATGTTAGAAAAAAATCATTTTCACTACAATCCAAACATAAGTTTTTTAATTAGCATATAACATACTAAGTCTTGACATGATTCATTTATCTTTTTGGTCAAATTTTTTATACAACCTAAGATCAATCACTTGGTCCTAAATATTTTTGAAAGGAATTTTTTTTTTTTTTCTTTTTTAGTTTTATGGAAATGACTTGGAAGAAGGAAGGCTTGCCCATTTCTTTGCTTTTATCTAGGTGTTCATAGCCCCGATAAAGATACCTTTACCTTCACTCAAGACTTCGTTCCACTACCGACCAATTGTTTATAGCCTTAATAGTTTCCTAAATCACCTTTTAGTGGAAAACTTTGATTTTTTATTTAAAGATTTAATATTCTCCTTTTATTTTAATTTTATTTTGTATTTATTTTCACAAAGGGTTATGAATCAATGTAGCCAAGGTGAAAGGGATTGTAAGAAAAAAATGCTCACAAGTGATTTTTCCTTTGTTGTCTATATGTGTCTTGAGGCAATTTTAATATGATTAAGTATAATGATGGCTCTCTCAATACAAATATTGGTCTTAATTCATGTGATAATCCCAAAACAAAAATTCATGTTTCTAGTGAAAACATAAAATATTTTGGCATACTACTGATACCTTTTCAAAATTTTATCCAATCTCTTGAATCTTTAACATTTCACAGTAAATTCGACTTTTATCAACCGATTGAAAGCAACTAAGGATTTTTATTTTGAGACTAGGCAGCATGATATTTTTTGGGAGTCACTAAGTGATCAATGCCATAAGCCAATTTTTTGGTTTTATGTGGATAAATTATATTAACTAACACCTATGGAAAATAAACTATTCTAAGAAATGATGAAAATCAAAATCTAAGTATGAAAACAAAACAATGTTGATAGAAAGTTAACCTTATAAGATAACTAACTTAATCCTACACTATGGCTACACTACAACTCACAATTAGTCTAAATATTATAGTCATGGCATAGTCGAGAAGTAATGCTTCAAGTATTTCCCTTTCACCAGGAGTGATTAGTCATTGCATTGTAAGTCCTTTAGCTAGAAGGCATTATTTCCAAATAGCTTAGTTGCTATTAGCATAAACTTACAGTCTATAGAGGAATTAGGATTGATGATACCAACAAAGTCTAGTCCCCATTGGGCGAAGGGCCATTCTTTAATTACTAGTTGCAGTGACATCATTACATGTACTTCTATTTTATAAAATGTTTGACATTCTATTTAAATGGTTTTAATTATATAAATCAAATTAAGTCATTTAAACTATTGAAATTAGAATGCTTGAATATATAGATTTAATAATGAAATACAATATGATACAGTAAAATACAAAATTTACAGAGATAAAAAACTTACTAAAAATAGTAAAAGAGCCAAAGGGTGTGTAAGGGTCCCTAAAACAAATTGTATGTTGACTATGCAAGCTAACAAAGACTACAAATTTCTTAGAAAGACCTACAAATAAAATCATGTCTAGAAATAAAATTGTAACCTATATTAGGACAAGGCCACAAGTGGCAGACAAGGGTGTAGTATAGCTATGTTTATCACTATGGGCACATCTTGGTTCCCTGTAACTTAATTTCTCAATCTGGGTCTATGTGATAGTTTTTGTAGGTTTACTAATTTTGTGTGTGGGCCAAATAAATGTGTCAAAGACCTACAAATACAAAAACCTAGTTCTACACTTGCACTAGATAGAAATGACATAACAAAGATAGAGAGATAAAATGGGTTAGTAGGGATGGTTGAGCTAGCCTCAAAAACCTCTTGTAACTAATTGTTTCCTATATACCCAAAATGGGCCTCAAGTTGATGCAGTTCTCCCTATTAGGGTGATTATGTGACTAAAATGACTATAGTTAGAATAATTGATTGAATGTTTGACAAATGGATGATATTAACCTACATAAAAAAATCAAACTTGTTATTTGACTATTATAATATATAAAAATTAATTTTGTAATAAATAGTGATATTTTACTCAGTGTATAATGTTTTTGAAATCAGTTGGCTTGGTCCTCTCAAGTGAATGTCTTGATGTGATTTTATAGGAGAATATTTAGAATATTTTCTCTAACTAACCTTTCAAAAAGTTAAAAATATCCATTTTTAAATGTATCAATTTGAAAAAAAAAATAGAGTGATGGGAATAAGGCCCCACTAGTGGACAAGACCATAGTGTGGCCCTGTCTGACCTAGTGCAGTCCTAACTCAGAAAGATAAAGACTATTGGAAAAGGTCTAGTAAGTGCATGTAGATTGAATAGGGATGAATAAAGTTAAAACAAGGATGTGTGTATAATATTTTTTGGGTTTGTGAGACAATAGAAGCTCTCTTATAGATTGTGAGTTAGTTAAATGGCGAATAGACCAAATAGGGAAAAGATGTCAAAGATAACCATTTTCAAGCATTTAATGATTAAATTTGTGTGTCAACATTTTCATCCACTTTAATCTAATGATGCAGCAAAGTAAAATTATTAGAGTAAATTATATACTAACTTTAGTGTGTACACACACTTTTCCCTTAAGTGTAAGATTGATCGTGTGTGATGTCTTAATGTGAAAACATGCAACAATACCACTAAAAGTAGTTATTGTCCATATTTGAAAGTTGAAATTTTGAATTTTGAAACTTTAAATATGCAAAGAGATAAAGTATACACCTATAAGAGTATGCAATCTAATTACATTGTAACTTGAAGTCATAGTAATGTTTTCCCCTTTATTGAGGTAATTTGGAGAAATGTTGAACCTGTGATGAATTAAGAGTGATCAAGTCTCAATTTGAAAACCTTTTAATGATCTTGAATTGGAAAAATTGTATGTCCAACTATCATTTGACTATGTACAGTACTCTATAATAAAAATTAAAGAGGGAGAACCACCAAATGTGGCTCGCTACATCTTGAAAAAGTGCAATCATAGACATTGATTGTCATTATACTATAATGTGGTCCACTTGTAACATGAAGAATCACACTGCTGAACATGGATCTAGATTTTATTTTAAACTTTGAAACTGTGACTTTGAAACTTGAGAAATATTTGAAATTTCCATAGGCTAAATTGAACATGAATATCATACCCCCTAATGTTCTAGTTTGATATTGAAGTTTCATTTTGAATATTAACTATTGAAACCTATACTATTTTACAAATTTGTGACTGTAATAATGAGTACACATGTGTGTGTGACATGCCTTCATAATCTAAAAATTTCAAATCGTGCCATAATCTTGGAAACTGTATTATGCCATAAATCTAAAAAAAAACATGAGGACTTTAATTCTCAAGGAAATCTCATTGTTATTCCCCCATTTTGAGATGAGAGATATAACTTATGAGTCACTTATCTCAAAATAAGTGTTATACCATATGTGAAAGATGTAATCACGTAATAGAATTTGAATAATTGAATTTTTATTAAGCATCATATTATATAATGTAACATTTAATTTCACTTTGAATATGTATTAGATAAGTAAAGCATTGAAGCACATAAGTAGTATATGCATGATACAGATCATTGCACCATAGTCTATGTAGTAAGTAGTATCAATGCATGATGTAAATTATGGAACCATAGTAACCAGAAATAATAATACAAGTAAAGTTAAATAATTTCATGTAATTTACATTAAATGTCACACATAAGGCCTAAAAGGTCACATACAAGGGACATGGTAATGTTGCATAACACACAAGACCAATGGCCACACATAAATGTTATGATCATGCAATACAAATAAGCATTTTGTACATACACAATAATAAAGAAAACTATAACATACTATGCAATAAACAAAGAAGCATAGGAAAATGAGACTAGTCTACATCCACCATATGTGTTAATGTCATTGTCAACAAAATAGCATATTCGTATAGCACATGTAAAGTATGAGTGATTAGTAAAACATTTGTATGATACATAGTTCATCATTGTATGAAGTTTGTGGATAACTACAACCTAAAAATGTGTTCAAGGAGAATGAAGGGATGACCCTAACATATCAAGGTTATTGGGTAGTAATGGAATCCCAACATCAAAACCAATTAAATGTATGTCCTGTATCAAACTCAAGTACCTCATAAAATGCAAAGTGTGTTTCAGAAAAATATTTTATTTATGTAATATAGAGTAATTTACATATGGATAAAAGTAAACTTAAAGACAATTGAAAATTATTTTTAATTCTTGATTTTTTATTTTTTGAAAATATTTTGATGTTTTTGAAGTTTATGAATTATTTGCATGTTTCTAAAATTTTACCATATTTGAATTTTTTATGTTTTAATTTTATAATATTTGAATTTATATATTACTTAAAGAGTGGTGTTTAGAAAATATAATAATGGGAAAGGATCCAAATAATCCTTAACAAGGTGCCAAAGGATTGTATGATAAAAATAAAAGGCAATTCATGTGCCCCTAATGTATGTGCAAAATGAATCATAATAATGTAGCTTGAATGATTAAGCATGACTATGTGTACTATGTGTGTTTATGTAAAAAGTGAGATAAATTGATCATGTGATTTCAAATCAAATCCATGGCATATATAGATGTGAAATCATGAGTAAGTGGATGTGCCAAATAAAATTAGTATTGTAAGTGATGTAAGATAGTTGTTTTGGAGTATTTGAATCGGTTTGAAAATCAAGAGGGTAAGTACCCAAACTGAGAATAAATCCAAGGGCTATAATAATGCTTGGAATTTGGGATAGAGGAATTATAAAAGAGGTTAAAATGAAAATAATCTATGTACAAGGGAAAATGTGCAACTATAATCCAAGGATCTCGTCAAGGATATGCCTATGTATAGACAATGTATTATGTGTGTTTTAACTTTCAATTGTATTCCCATATTCATAGTTTGCATAATCAATATCATCAAGATCATACCAATATTTTTTATTATTAGGATCATAATCATAAATCTAATTATTAACATAGGATAAAACTAAATTTTTAGGTTGTGTGATACCATTTTAATTATCTGTGTATGAGAAACTTATTGCAATATAGATTGGAGTTGATATTTGAATATGTGCATCATTTTTAATAGCTTTCATAATATTAATTAGAGAATTATCATGTATGATTGATTGCAAATTATGAAGAGAAGTGATTGGTTCTTTGACTTTTATCTTTTTGGTTTATGCATGAAGTAGACATAATGTTTGATTCCTTAGTAATCGTATTTGTATCACTAGTAAGTTGAATGAAGTCAAGACCTTGGAGATAAAAGAAGATACCTTAGATTTTTAGGTTCAATATCTAGGGGATGATATGGAAACATCCAAATTCTTGGAGGGGTTAGCTAAGCAGTAAGATTATTATGTTCTATTGTGTTGTTGAAGTTTGGTTTCTTTTTTGTTAAAGGTGGTTGTTATTTGTTAGCTTTGTTGGTATAGGCTTCATAGATGTCAGTTTTTATTTGAGATTTAATGATCTATCCTTATGACTTTATAAAATGTCTTGGGATCCTTTCAAAACCCACATATTTACTCTTATCAAAAAAAATGCATCATTAGACTTTGTAGGATTATTTTGCTTTGGACATGCCTTTATGAGAAACTTTTTTAGAATAGTGTTTTCTTGCTTATTATGAATTTGTTCTTGCAAATTTTCTTTTTTAACTTTTATTTTGGCATGTGTTCTTTTTGAAATATTAATTTTTCATCTTTTTCTTTTATTAATTTAATTCTCTAATTTTGATTCTTGAATCTTTTCTTATTCTGAATTGTCCTTTGGTATCCATATTTTCTTTTTGTGTTCTTTTTGCACTTATTATTTATGATATGCAATATAATTGGGTTGTTTAATCTATTTATTTGTTATAGGATCACCAATATCAATGATACTTTGTATTTTATCTTTAAATCTCAAAAATTATCTATATGATGCCCATGAAATCTATGATATGCACAATAGTGTTTTGATCTTCTTATATGAGGCATAGAAGGTAATGTAATCAACTTGTTTTGAATCATTTATCTTAGAATCTCACTTGGATACTTATTATCCTTTTGTATAATTTTTAAATTATTAATTATAGTTGTATGTGGTGCATAATAGCTAGATGACGATGTAGATACATGATTAAAACTAGCATATTATGGATTTTTTGTTGCTATTTTCAAGTGATATGATCTTTGAACTAAAATATTGATTTTGTTTTTACAATTATTCTATTAACTTTTTCATAGTTATGATTTGTTATTTAAGGCCTACACAAGCATAAACCTTAGGGATATCTGAATGAATATGCTTAGGAACACCAATATGAAGAGTTGTGGGAGAGGGAGGGATAGGTTCTTCCTTTATATTGAGAGATTCATTGATTATATAGGAGTTAATTACTACTTGTTGGTTAACAACATTGAAATAATTACCACTAGTAAGAGATGCATTGTCATCATGTGGTGACTCCATGCTAAGACTATGACATTATGGTGCAACAATAGCATCATGTGAAGATAATCATGAGGTTGAAATAGGAGCATCATCACAATATGTGGTAGAAGGAATTTCATTGCTTTCAATTGTAACCTGTGTGATGTGTTAAGGGAAGAAGGAGAAGGTTAATCCTCATGGGTGGACAAGGGGGAATAACTATGACATGTAAGCTCAACATCCATTATTTTTAAATGGGAAGTGATGACAACATTAGTATTAGTAGGTAATTTAGAGATTAAATGTTGCTTTGAAATGCCTTCATTAAGAAATACTTTTTTGAAAATACCTTTGATATTTTTTCTTCTGAATGTTACTTTATTTGATATTTTATTTACTCTTGTTACTATAGATTATTATGAAAGGAAGAAGGTGAACTAGAAGAAAATTTTAGTGGTGAATTTGTTTTAGTGAGAACTTGTTCTAAAGAATCATCAAAGTCACTTTGTTTATTCATTGCAACATTATCAAAATCATAATCATTATTGAGATCATCTTCCATAAGTTTTTACTTATTGTGATTTGTCCATTTAATATCGTAAGTAAAAGGAATGTCATGAGTAGAGAACAAGGAAAAATTACTAGCCATGACATATACAATGAATAAAAATGTAAAAAATAAAATGCTTATAACAAACAATTAATCTAACATGTATATAGAAGATAATGACTATGAACACAATGCAAGCAAAAATCAAGTTATGAGGGATGATCTAGGAAAGGTTTGAATGATTTTTAGGATCTCAAATATACTTACTCATTCATTGATTAGTATTGGCCCAATGTTTTAGAGCAATAACTATAGATTTATAACCATGATTATATCCCACTAACCCCATTTTTGAGTGTGTGATGAGAGTAACTTCTTTGGACGATATGTTTCTGTTAGGTGTACCATAAATTAAATGGATAAAATAAGTTTATTATGGTATAAATAAGGGATCCAAGGAGTTTATAATCTACTATGAGGTATATGGTAAATAAATTCCATGTGTAGTGTTATACAATAACTATGAGTATTAAGGTAAACCCTCATGTCAATGATGTCTGTAAAAAAAACATCATGTAGCCTTCACAATAGTCACTAAGTAGTTTGAAAATTGTTGGAACAATATTTTTAAAATAATCAAAAGCAAATGTGATGCAAAGTAACTTCCATCAAAGTCCCAACCCTGTGACTTACGCATACTTGCCATAATTTCACAGGGTTACTAACAGTCTTTTTTCTTAGTTTTCCTGATTATACGAACAATATAGGATTGCTAACAAGAAACTAAAGAAATTTTATATTAACCTATATTGAGTCATATGTCTCCACAAGTTTTCTTGGTTCAAAATGATTCTTAGGCCACTTTACTAGCCTCTATCAACATCTAATTAGGTCTTTGAATGCCTAATTACACACAGTCCTATTTTTCCATACACAAAAAATACCTACAAGTCTAGAACATATTAAATATTGTATAACACCTTAACCCCTAGTATATCATAGATTTTAGTGGTATTTGACTGGTTATAACTCCTAGAAATGAACTCTTGATTTTGAAACACTACTCAGGGTTTATGCACTCTATACAAACCCAAGAGGAGATATTTGAAGATTTGAAGTTCCAAAATGAATTTAAAGGCACTTAAAAGTTGGGATAGATATGTAATAACATCATACACCTAATCCAATCACCAGATGTTCTCCATGACACCTCAGCTACACATTTTCATAGTGATTTATGCTTGATTGTATATATATATGCTAGTAACTATAGGATTGCAACATCCTTTTCACAAAGAAGTATTTAAAATATCAAAGGAAACAATTGAGAACATTCAAAAAACATCTAAATAACTTACCAAATGAAAAATAAGTCTCAAAAAAAATATTTATTGTATTTTGTCCAGTCACACACAGTCAATTTCTAATGCATATATACATGCCTTCAAAATTTGGAATCCTCCTCTTGTTTTCTTGAACTTTGTTGTTCCCAAAGTCTGTCACTCATTTTCGAGACAACACATGAACTATTTTTTGGTCCTGCAAGCCAAAAATTCTCTCTTCCCTTTATAGAGTAAAATACTCTACATTTTATTTTGGGTTTCAGTTATGCACTCCAAGTTTTATCCCTGCACGTTTCGGTTTTGAGGCAGTAAGGGTTATGACACAAGGCACAGGTTTTTCATTTTGCACAAGTTTTTCATCTTGCCTAAAACTTTTTTCTAAGTCTCAGAGTTGAGTGGAAGCTACCAAGTGTCATTTATCGGGAAACATTATAATTTGTTTCTAAAAGCAGTGGAATGTGCCATGTGTCCCATTATAACTCAGTGGAGCGCGACAAGTGTCTGCATCCACGTTTCAAAGCTTCTTTTAATAAGCTTCTCTCATATTTCTGTGGAGGGTGCCAAGTGGCAACTGCAAAAGGTTTTAATATGTTTTTCTAAATGCAGTGGAAGTCACCATGTGTCCCTTGTAAAGCTTGGTGGAAGCCGCCAAGTGTCAACATTCACAGTTTCTTCCTTTTGTTTCATTATTGAGTAAGGACTGTGGTGGGCCCCAGGTGAGTTGCTAAAGTAAGCGGAGCACGCCAAGTGTCATCATCTATGTGAATCCAAATGAGTCCCAAATGTTTCTATAGTGTTTCTAAAGCTCAAAGGAAGCTGCCATGTGTCATCTTCTGCAGGACTCTCAAAAGGTGTCTAAAGCTTCTATAAGTTAAGCAAATGTTGCCAAGTGTCCTCACCTATTTCACAGCAAAAAATGCCATGTGTCATTTGTTAATATCAGTGGAAAGCACCACCTGTCCCCATTCCCATTTTGAAGCTACTTAGGCAAGAAGTGTTGTGAGTCCCATTTTTTGTAAGTTGGTAAAGTTTCAAAGTAGCAGACTGTAACAGATGTCAAAGACAGAGCACTCCCAATACAAAGACATAGTAAAAAGGATGAAGCCTAATGGAAAGTAGCTAAAGCAAGTGAGAAAGACATGAAGGAATTACTAAAGAGGATGACGGGCCCGTAGTCATCAAATTTAGGACAACCAACTAGCTGTTAGCTTTTAAATGATGATGGACCCAAAGACATCAAATTTGTGGCAATAAAGTATTTGTTGATCTTTGTAGGCTTAAACGTGGACCCAAAGGCATTCAAAGACCTTTAGGCCGAAAGGAAAAACCACTGAGAGGAGCAACCAAAAGAACCAAGAAGGAGAAAAGATAGCACGATGGCCCAAATTATAGCAGAAAGGGGGAGAGGCCAAAATATCTACACAGTAGTTATTCCAGTAGGTGGAACAGTCTGCAAAGCAGATACTTTGACTGGCAAACATTGAAAACACAGCTTGTTTATCTCCCTTGGAGTAAAGACAAAATGGATAGTTGCACAGATATCAGAGGGGATAGACCAGATGATCCAGACCCAGGAGAAGACATATGAGATGAATTGGCATGCCACAGTTAAGGCTGATGCCCTGTTCTAGCATGGTCCCCTGATAAAACTGAAAATGCATTCAAGGCATTAAATGCACAGCATGGGCCATTCTATGAAACAAAGCACCAAGTCTTTCTTGGATACTATATATTGTAATCTCTTTGATGGTTTTGGGAGATCTTTCTTTTTGATAAAAGAAGCAAAACTCTGCCAAAATTGAGAGGCTATCACTGAGACTTTGAGCTTAGGTTGTTACTCATATCTCTTTGTTTGAATGAGCAAGTAAGTTAATTTCAGACTTTGTGTTGTCATGGCTTGTGTCATTTAGGAGATTGTTCTTATGTATGTCTTCTAAATGTGTTCTTTTCCATTGAATGAAATAAGTAGAACTAGTGGAGATAATCAGGAAGGTGTCCTGAAACCAACTGTGGGAAGACTTTATGCAGCCTACAATTACCTTCATTGTGTTTAACTATTTTTTGTTTTCTATGTAAAATACCTTGGAATGACTTTGTGCCCTCATTGTCTTTCGTATCTCACTCTTTGGGCAGCTGAAGTGCAGACTTTGTGCTACACTTCATTTTGATGTTTATTGTACCTTGTTACTAGTTACTTGACTACCTGAAACAACTCATGTTGTTTCCTACAAGATCACTTCTAAAAGAAGAGAAGTGCCTTCAGTGTCTTCACCAATATTTCTCCTTTGTTTGTGAGCATCATCTCTAAAAAAATAGATATGGATGGTGATACCCTACCCCTAAGTGTTATTTTTTGCATATATTTATTGTATATAGCTCCTCATATTTAACAGGGAACCTCCCCTTGATGAGAGGAGAGATTTGTCCCCTTTGGATGTGGTAAACCTACAACTTTAGATGACCAATCTCCCTTGCTATGGTTGATAAAACCTATTTTTCTCATCAATACGCTGGTGACAAAATATTCACCCAACAACTTTTGGCGACTCTGCTGGGGAAGAACGAGCAGTTTTAGTTCTTTTCCAATAACCATTTTCTTCACTGGGGATTTATGTGCAATCTGAAGCCTCAAGTTTCAGGTTGAAGTAGTCCCTACCCTTATCCATTATAGACTCTGGTGACTCTAGTCTGTGTCTTACCCATTATCATTATAGCCTTATCATCTTCCTTCACCTCCATGCCAACTGGGAAGAACAAGCAGTTTGAAGCCTTGAGCTTCAAGCTGAAGTTAGACCAGTCCCTTCCCATTTTTATCTTGCAATCTGGCAACTCCACATTATACCAAAAATCAAATATTTTGAGGTGTTGTTGACCCTATTTTTGAGTTGGTGCAGCAGGGCAATTTCAATTTGTTCCCTCCCCAACTTCAAGTTCAACGATCCAGGAGTATTCCTCCTACTTGTACCAAGTCACCAACCTAAGGTAGAGTTGCTTTTTCTGCTATGAGCAGAGCGTTGCCCATACATACACCACCCAAATTTGTTATCCCCCTATTTCATAATCAAATCATGGTAGTTCAAGGTCTTTGGGGTAACTCATTCGGCCCACTCAATCTTATTCCACCCCTGCATGAGCTACCATGCAGTTCAATAAAGAATTTCCCCAAATTTTTTGGTGATGGTAGAGTTCATCCTGATGAACACATTGTGGCTTTTAGCATAGCATGTGGCATGATAGGGGTGGAATTTGAGGATGTGGCAGTCAAAATTTTTGTGAAAACACTACAAGGCACTATTGCAGACTGGTTCTACCATCTGTAAGCTCGGTCAGTGACTGATTGGGACACACTCAAAGCCAAATTCAAATCCAGGTTCAAGCCTGTAGAATATGTGCATGCCTTGCTCACCCAGCTCACATAAATAAAGAAGGAGCCTCATGAACCTATGAGGGATTTCATTGCAAATTTTGACAAGCTGAGGAACTAAATTCTTGCAATTGCTCAGCCAATACCTGAAAACCTCAAATGCTTCTTCATCAACTCACAGCTGCCTGAAGTGAGTTTTCTAATAAGACGTGCTAGCCACATAGACCTTGAGGCTGCTCAAGACTTGGCTACTAAGGTAGAAGATGACCTTATCTTGGCAGGAAAGATAAGGAGAGATCCAAATAGAGGTAAATCTTCTTCCTCTGAATACTCACCTACAGCCACCACTAATCCAATGGTGAAAAAGCTAGCAAATGAGTTGTTGGATCTCAGAAAGTAAATGGCGTAGGGGATGTCATCTGCTCCTACATATAGAGATATGCCAAAGAGAACATTCCCCAATCAGTCATACCAAGGTAATGCTGCTAAGAATCAAGGGCAAACAAATCATCGTCCTCCCCCTCAGAGGAATAACCTTGCTATTGAAGCACCTCCAACCAATTCATCAGTCGGATATCTTAAGGCAAAATTAGATTTCTCATTCCAGCCTAAGTTGAATCTTGAAGATGACACTAATCTCTTCACTGAGGAAGAAGAAGAATTAGCTGGCGACTCCAACATTAGTTTTCTAAATTATCAGGATGAACCCAGAAGTGAAGGTAATGCAGCAGAGGGATCATATGTTGTATTCACCCGGTCTAAGAATCAATTAGCTCAACTAGCTAATAAGAAAAAAGCAGAGGAGTGGCCTCAACCAACAATTTCAATTGCTAAGCGGGGAACCACTCTACCTTTTTAGCTAAAGGACCCAGTGATTGCGAGAAAGGTAAGTACACCAAACATCCCTGTGGCTTCTACTTTAAATTTGCATTCCAATCCTCCCCTCCCAAAAATCAAAAGGATGAACTCCCATCCTCTATGCCCAGTTCATTTCAAACATTTGACATAATTGACCATATAAAGAAAACCAAAATTCAAATGTCTGAATTTGAATTTTTGTAGTCCAACCCTGAGTAATTAGATAAGTTGGTTCAATGTGTGAAAAACTAAAACGTCCCTTTAGGACAAGCAATTCTTAAGGTGACTCGTGATTCCCCCAAGAATGCACCCACCAAGAACAACCTTGTCATTACTCCTCCTGTTGCTCCTTGTAGGACTGAACCTTTTTGTCTCCCTACTGATAAATAGACATTAGCTAAATAATTGCATCATTGATTCTGGAGCTTCAGACAATGTCATGCCTGTCTAAGTGGTAGAATCCCTTGGTCTCACATTGACCAAGACATTTGGGAGATGTTTCTCCATGGAGAACAAGCAAGTACCATTGTTGGGACAAATCAAAGATGCCCAATTTGCATTTGCAGCCTTTCCAAACAAAAGAATCAAGATGACTGTCTTGGTGGCTGATGTCCCAGCCTCATATGGCATCCTTCTTGAGCAAAATTTTTGCAAGGATGTTGGAGGTGAATTGAGCATGGACCTATCCAAAGCAATTATTCCATTCAAGGGCATTATGAAAAGATTGCTCCCTGAAAAGGAAGAAAAATACGTAGTCACCCAATCATCAACACCTAAAGCTCAAATTCTATTTGAGTCCTCAGGCATGGGTAACTACTTTCTGTCCACAGAAGAAGTTCATGAAGTGCCTTTTGAAGCTCCTAAAGGTGTCAACCTGGAAATATATTCAGCTAGAACAATAGAAGAATTGGTAGAGTGTAATACAAGTGTGGAAGAATCTCCACCTCCAAATGAAGAAGAATCCAAAGAAAAAGTAGTGTCTAACGAGGTATGGATTCTTGAATTTGATGGAAACTGCTCCTCTACTAGTTCAAGAGCTAGGATTGTGTTGATATCTCCTCAAGGAGATATTTTTCCTTCATCATACAAATTACAATTCAGCAATACCAATAATACAGCTGAGTATGAATCTCTATTACTTGGATTGAGGGTTGCTCGAGATAAAGGCATCAAACTCCTTCATGCTAAAGGAGATGCTGAATTGGTGGTTTGTCAGGTGAGAAACTTGTATCAAACTAAAAATGAGAGATTGCGCCACTACCACAATCTATTCTAGGATCACCCTCTCCCACTCTTCTGATTACTTTCCATAAGAGAATGGACAAGCTGAATCAAGTAACAAGAACTTGATGACTATCATCAAGAAACTGGTGGATGGCAACCAAAGGACATGGCATAAAGCATTGGTTGATGCTTTGTGGGTAGATATAATTACACCAAAAAGGGTAATTGGTATGTCTCCTTTCCAGCTTCTTTATGGTCGTAATGCTGAGATAACAATCACCCTGGAATTGCCAGCATTGAAATTGGCTAAGGCAATTAAAGATCAGACATATGAAAGCTCCATTGATAAGAGGATGATGTGCCTAACTGAGCTAGATGATCAGAGAACTATGGTGGTGGATTGAATTTCTACCCATCAAAGTCTAGTGAAGAATCTCTTTGACCAGAAAGCAAAGAACCATGATTTCCATATTGGAGATCAAGTCTTGCTATGGGAAAAGAGAAGAGAACTAAAGGGGATGCATGGGAAGTTTGATTCCCTTTGGAGAGGCATGTTTATTATCTATCAGCTCAATGGAAAAAATAGCTTCTTGTTGAATTATTAAGATGGCACACCCTTTTCTCTGCCTCACAATGGGCAGCATCTGAAGTACTTCAATTCTTGAAGTATCAAATGAGATCATCTGTACATATGTATATTTGTATAGTCTTTAGTTCTATTTTGTGTTTTTCTTTTTCATTTTCATTTTTGGCATCTTGATTTATTTTTTCTTAGCACGACTCCATAGCCCAATGGCACACTTAAAAGAATTAGAGATTCTGGTTTCTACTCCCCTCAGTTGTTCCAAAATTTCAATTGAAGGAAGTTCCCTAACTGGAGCCAGCTGTTGTTCCCAAAGTCTGTCACTCATTTTCAGGACAACACATGAACTATTTTTTGTTCTTGCAAGCCAAAACTTATCTCTTCCCTTTGTAGAGTAAAATACTCTACATTTTATTTTGAGTTTCAGATGTGCGCTCCAAGTTTTGTCCCTATGCATTTCAATTTCGAGGCAGTAAGGGTTATGACACAAGGCACGGGTTTTTCATTTTGGGCATGTTTTTCATCTTGCCTAAAAGTTTTGTCTAAGTCTCAGAGTTGAGCAGAAGCTACCAAGTGTCATCTGCTAAGACACATTATAATTTGTTTTCAAAATTAGCAAAATGTGCCACGTGTCCTGTTATAACTCAACGGAGCGTGACAAGTGTCGGCATCTGTGTTTCAAGTTTCTTATAAGTTTCAAAGCTTCTTTCAATAAGATTCTCTCAGAGTTTTGTATAGGGCGCTAAGTGGCAACTATGGAAGGTTTTAATATGTTTTTCTAAATTCAATAGAAGTCACCACGTGTCCCTTGTAAAACTCGGTGGAAGCCACCAAGTGTCAACATTTGCTATTGAGTAAGGACTGTGATGGGCCCCAGGTGAGTTGCTAAAGTGGAGCGTGCCAAGTGTCATCATTTGTGTGAATCCAAATGAGTCCTGAATGTTTCTATAGTGTTTCTAAAGCTCAGTAGAAGCTGCCATGTGTCATCTTTTGTAGGGCTCTCAAAAGGTGTCTAAAGCTTCTATAAGTTAAGCGGATGCTACCAAGTGTCCTCACCTATCTTATAGCGGAAAATGCCATGTGTCACTTGTTAAGATCAGTGAAAAGTGCCACCTATGCCCATTCCCATTTTGAAGCTACTTGGGAAAGAAGTGTTGTGGGTCCCATTTTCTGTAAGTTGGTAAAGTTTCAAAGCAGTGGACTATAACATATGTCAAAGATGGAGCACTCCCAATACAAAGACACAGTAAAAAGGATGAAGCCCGATAGAAAGTGGCCAAAGCAAGCGGGAAAGACATGAAGGAATTGCTAGGGAGGATGATGGGCCCATAGCCATCAAATTTAGGACAACCAAGTACTCATTAGCTTTTAAATGATGATAGACCCAAAGACATCAATTTTTTGGCAATAAAGTATTCATTGATCTTTGTAGGCTTAAATGCAGACCCGAAGGCATTCAAAGACCTTCAGGCAAAAGGAAGAACTGTCGAGAGGAGGAACCAAAAGAACTAGAAAGGAGAAAAGATAACTCAAGGGCCCAAATCATAGCAGAAAGGGGGAGAGGCTAAAATATCTACACAGTAGTTATTCTAGTAGGTGGAATAGTTTGTAAAGCAGATATTTTGACTGGCAAACATTGAAGACACAGCCTATTTATCTCCCTTAGAGTAAAGACAAAATGGATAGCTATTCAGATATTAGAGGGGATAGACTAGATGATTCAGACCCAGGAGAAGACATATGAGATGAATTGACACGCTATAGTTAAGGCTGATGCCCTGTTCTAGCATGGCCCCCTGACAGAATTGAAAATGCATTCAAGGCATTGAATGCATAGATGGGCCATTCTATGAAACAAAGTGCCAAGTCTTTCTTGGCTACTATATATTGTAATCTCTTTGATGGTTTTGGGAGATCTTTCTTTTTGATAAAAGAAGCAAAACTCTGCCAAAATTGAGAGGCTATCACTGAGACTTTGAGCTCAGGTTGTTACTCATATTTATTTGTTTGAATGAGAAAGCAAGTTACTTTCAGACTTTGTGCTATCATGGCTTGTGTCATTTAGGAGATTGTTCTTATGTCTATCTTCTAAATGTGTTCTTGTCCATTGAATGAAATAAGCAGAACTAGTGGAGATAATCAGGAAGGTGTCTTGAAGCCAACTGTGGGAAGACTTTGTGCGGCCTACAATTGCCTTTAGTGTGTTTAACTATTTTCTATTTTCTGTGTAAAAGACCTTGGGATGACTTTGTGCCCTCATTGTCTTTTGTATCTCACTCTTTGGGCAGCTAAAGTGCAGACTTTATGCTACACTTCATTCTACTATTTATTGTACCTTGTTACCAGTTACTTGACTACCTGAAAGAACTCCTATTATTTCCTGCAAGATCACTTCTAAAAGAAGAGAAGTGCCTTCAGTGTCTTCACCAAGATTTCTCCTTTGTCTGTGAGTATCATCTCTAAAAAAAGAGAGATGGATGGTGATACCCTACCCCTGAGTGTTATTTTTTGCATATATTTATAGTATATAGCTTCTCATATTTAACAGGGAACCTTCCCTTGATGAGAGGAGAGATTTGTCCCCTTTGGATGTGGTAAACTTACAACTTTGGATGACTAATCTCCCTTGCTATGGTTGATAAGACCTATTTTTCTCATCAGTACGCTGGTGACAAAATATTCACCCAACAAACTTGATATCTATTTTTATCAAATGAATGATATTACACCAAAAACAAAGCATTTTATATGTCCTACAACTACTCTAACTACCTTTGGACCTTCCAATGGTCACAAGAAGGCTAGTTAAGCAATAAGAACTTACTCCAAGTTGGAAATTCCATACATATGTGAATTAATACCCATGTTATAGACCCATAGTTTTGTTAATAGTTTATTACAATAATTTTATACATTGACAAGTCCTTTCAACCACCCCTATAACACCTAATCTAAGCAAAATAATTCATAAATTTAAAAACTCAATATGGTGGGAAAAGCCAAATTTAAATTTTAACAAGCTATACCTAAGACTAACAACTTGAATATAAAAATAAGGATGGTATAAGCATCCTAATACCTCCTAGACCATCATCAAACCAAAATTGAATAAGTGAACTAAAATTTGAAAGGAAACCAGCCTAGTAGTGATGCTCCAAAGACGCAAGGACTATTTTCCATGAGTTATTCCAAAGTACTCCCATGTTTTTTTATATCATGCTATGTGATCTATGTAGCATCTTCAACTAGTTGTTATTTACACTTGACCAGATACTTGAATACCGCTTGTCTCTAGTTTGTTTGAACACTTGCTTGTCTATAATACATTCCAATTCATCTGGTTTGATTTGAGGCAACTATTTTTCCCAATATATACTTGTTTTAGCTACTCTTTTTGTTGTGTATTCACCTTTTAATCCTTATTTGTAAGGGTACAAATCTAAAACATTGAATATTGGTGATATGCCTACACCACTAGGTAATTCTAACTCATAGGCATTGTTAGAAAACTTCCTAAGTACCTCACAAGAACCAATTTTCTTCATCTTAAGCTTATTTTAATCACCTTTTAGAAACTTATTTTTCCTAAGATGATCCCAAACAAAATATCCAATCTAAAAAATTGCCTCTCTTCTACTTATATTTGCTTATTTTTTGTACTTTTCCACACTAGCTTCTAGATGCTTCCTTATCTGTTGATGAACCTCCTTCATGGCCACTTTAAATTCTTCTCCTTTAGTACTCTTCTTGTCTATATGAATAATATTTATAAGTTTACACACTCCTATAGGATGCATACCATATATCACCTAGAAAGGACTCATGCCAATGCTCCTATTGGAGGAGTCATTGTAGGGAAATTCTACCTGAGACAACACAAAATCCCACTATTTGGGATTATCCTTATATAGACACTTCAATAGGTTACCTAGAATAATATTAACCGCCTCAGTTTGACCATTTTTTTGAGGGTGGTAAGCTAAACTGAAACTCACGTTTGTGCCTAGCTTTCTCCATAGTGTCCCTCCAAAGTGACCTAGGAACTTTGTATCTCTATTAGATACAATGTTTAGTGGTAGTCCATGAATCCTTACTACCTCCTTGAAGAATAAATTTTCCATATGGGTGGCATCATTATTAGTCCTACATGGAATTAAATGTGCCATTTTGGAAAATTTGTCCACAACTACATATATGGAGTCAAAACCTCTTTGTGTTCTAGGCAGTCTGATAACAAAGTCCATTTTTATGGATTCCCAAGGTATATGTGGGACTGGTAGAGGTTGATATAAACCTATATTGGTGCTCTTCCCTTTGGCCAATTGAAAATTTTTACACCTCTCGACATATCTCCTCACTTTTTCTTACATCTTAGGCCAATAGTAGTGTCTAGTGAACTTATCCAAGGTTTTATCAAGCCCAAAGTGCCCTGCCATACTCCCACTATGTTTCTTTTAAATCAAGTTCTCTTTTATTGAGCTTCACCCCCTTGAACAGTAATCTATCTTGTATGATATAGTTAAACCATGGATCTTTGTTGAGTGTACTTGGATGCTTGAAAACATTGTATGCTTCTTTGAAGTCTTCATCATCTTCATACATTTCCTTGAGTGACTCAATACCAACATTCTCAAGTTGTATCTCATGCACCAACAAGACTTTCCTACTTAATGCATCTGATACCTTGTTGCTTTATCATTACTTATGCTTAATGGTGAAGGTGAAATTATGCATGTACTCTACCCATTTCATGTGTCTTTAGTTTAAATTAGGTTGATTGGTGATGAATTGAAGTACATGATTATCTGTATAGATAATAAACTCCTTTGGCATTAAGTAATGCCTCCAATTATTCAAAGCTTTTACCATTGCATATAATTCCAAGTCATAAGATGAGTAATTTTTCTTATCATCATTTATATTTTCACTAAAATATGCTATAGGTCTACTCTCTTGGCTTAGTCAACCCCTATGGCCACTCCACTTGCATCACATTCTATCTGAAACACTTTTTTGAAGTCTAATAATGCTAGGATAGGTTTCTCCATTATCCTTTGCTTCAAATATTGGAAACTCCTTTTATCTTTCTCACTCCAGAAAAAAAAATCTTATCTCCCTTAATGGTGTCTATTATGGGAGAAAATATTCCATTGAAATTTCTTATAAACTTCCTATAGAAACTTGCAACTCCATGGAAACTCCTTACCTCTCGAGTTGTTCTAGGTGTTGGCCACTCCATGATTGCATTCATCTTGTCCTTATCCATATTTACCATGCCTTAAGAGATGATAAATCCTAGGTACAATAGTTCTAAATTTATAAACTCATACTTCCTAAGGTTGATTAACAACCTTTCCTCTTGTATCCTTCTCATGACTAGATGCAAATGGTGAAGATTCTCCTCCTTGATAAGGATGTAAATAAGTATGTCATTTAAGTAAACCACTAAAAAATTTCTTATAAAATGTTTCAATACTTCATTCATAAGCCTCATGAAAGTGATTGGTGCATTGGTCAAACCAAATGGCATAACCAGCCATTCATACAATCCTTCATTGGTTTTGAAATCAATTTTCCACTCATCCCCTTGTTTTATCCTAATATGATATTATCTACTCTTGAGATCAATTTTGTAAAAATATCTTTCTCCCTTAAGTAATCCACCAAGTCTTCCATTCTGGGAAGTGGAAACCTATATCTAATGGTGTTCTTTTTGATAGCCCTCGATTCTATACACAATCTCCACTCACCTTCCTTCTTAGGCACCAACATTGTAGGCACTGCACAAGGACTAAGGACTTATTTAATTAGTCATTTGTCTAATATTTCTTAAACTTATCTATTAATTTTTGAATTTTCATTATGGGTCATCCTGTAGGTTGAATTATTAGGCAAACTTACTCCTAGAAAAAATTCTATGTGATGAGTGATGTTCCTCATAGGTGTCAATATACTTAGTAGCCTATCAACTACAATTTATACATACTCCTCCAACATGTATTATATTTATTGAGGCAATTAATTTATCTTGGTAGCTTTCATAACAATCCTAGGTTTGACTACCAATTCAAATCCCAACTCCTCTTCATTCATGGCACTTATAAACTCTTTACCACTTACCAAAATCACATTTGACCCAACTTGTTGGTCATTGTCTTCATCCTTCATAAGTAGCAAGGTACGACTAACTCCATCATTGACCAAGGTGTGCACATCCATTCTACCATCATAAGTGGTTTTACTATCATATTTCTAAGGCCTCCCAAGAAGCACATGACAAACATCTATGGGGATCACGTCATAAAAGACCTTGTCCTTGTACCTTCCAACTTGAAATTTCACCCAACTTTATTCACTTACCAAAACTTGATAGCCTTTATTCAACCATGAGACTTTGTATGGTGTGGCATGAGGCAACTTCTTCAATCCATGTTTATTAACCATTTCAATAGAAACTAGATTATCTATAGTTCCTAAATCAATAACCATTTTACAACATTTACCTTGGCATTCGTAATAGGTTTTGAAAAGAGTTTTCCTTTGTGGTGGATCTTTATCCTTAGGTGTATTGATAAACACTCTCCTCATTAACAATAATTCTCCTACCTTAGGCTCCTCCACAAGTGATGGAGAATAAACACTCTCCTCCTCAATTACTTGTGCAATCTGATTTCTTCCTTTGGTTATTAGACTCCCTAATGGTTGATCCTCTAGACATTCCCATGACCTATGTCTAATAAAATTTTTGCATTTGAAACACCTTCCTACAAAACCACATGATCCTCTACCCCTTGATGCATATTCACCCCTAAAATAAGGCCTTCTGCCTCTAAATCCTCCTCTTGAATTAGATGGTTTCTCATGTAAAGTACTAGACTCTCCTTGGCTTCTTTGTGAATATCCTCTACCTCTTTACTAACCTCTACCCCTAAAGCTCCTACCTCTACCTTTATTTTGTTGGTTTTCTTTCCTATTGAGTTTGTCTTCATATTTCAAAGCCAATTGGTAGCATTCTTATAATGTCTTTAGACTATCAAGACTCAACTCATCTTGTAAGTTGTATCTCAAACCATTGAGATACCTAGACACCTTAACATTGTCATCTTCCATATGATGTGATCTAATTCTTAGTTTGCAAAACTCTTCAGTATATTCTCTGGCCCCCATATCTTTTTGTTTCAAGTTTTTAAGTTTTCTATACAAATTGGTGATGTAATCACTAGGCAAAAACTTACTCTTCAATTTGGCAACCATTTTATCCCAAGAAATTATCTTGGATTTTATTTTCTTTCTTCTCTCATCATGTATGTAATCCCACAACAGGGATGCATGAACCTTCATCTTGGTCCTTACAAACTTCACTTGTTGCTCTTTTGGTACATTTTTAAAATCAAATTATTTATCCAACTCTCCTATCCAATCAAGAATTAATTCTCCAGTAAGGTTTCCTGCATATACTATAAGATCTAGTTTGGGCTTATATCCATACCCTTTCACCACCTTAAATAATCTCTCAAACTTCTTCTCTTCATTTTCTCTCTCTCCTTCATTTTTCAACTCTAATGCATATGGCTCTTCTTTCTCTTGGCCACTCAAAGCAGTTGTGAATACTCCCCTTCTATAATTAACCTCAACTATTATTATTCTAGAATAAAATTTGACTTTTAGGTTCCTCAACTCCTACAATATTGCATCTCCCATCTCTATGGTTGTTTCCCTCTCACCTGTTGCATTCCTCCTTGGTGGCATCTTGTCTTCTCTTAGGCTATTTGTCAAAAAAATCCTAGCTTCTCTTCCTCTCAGATAATTTCACCTTATCCACTCACTTATAGGTGTATTAACTTTGATTTGATACCAAAATAATATAGATTAACTTCCCTCAAAGTCCCAACCCTACAACTTACACACACTTGCCACAATTTCAAAAGATTCCTAGTAATCTTTCTTTTAGTTTTCCTGATATACAAAAAAATTAGGATTGGTAACCATAAATTAAATCAATTTTATAGTACCCTATATTTAATTCTATGTCTCCACAAGTTTTCTTGGTTCAAAACTACTCTTAAGCCACTTTCTAGCCTTTGTCAACACCTAATAAGGTCTCCCAAGACCTAATTACACATAGTCTTATTTTTTTATACACAACTAATCTTTACAAGTTTGAAAACTCTGAAATCTTATATAACACCTTAACCCATATTATATCACAAATTTGGGTGGTATTTTACTAGTTATAACTCCTAGAAGTCAATTTTTTGTTTCAAACCCCTAACTGAAGGTTTATGCACTATGCACAGACCCAAGAGGAGATATTTGAAGATTTAAATTTCCAAAATGCATTTCAAGGCACTGTGAAAGTAAGAATAGCTATATATAACCTTATAAACCTAATATAATCACCATATGTTCTCCATGATAGCTCTACTACACATTTTCATAGTGGTTTGTGTTTGACTTTATATATGTATACTAGTAATTACAGGATTGTAACATACTTTTCACAAATAAGTATTGAAATGATCAAAGGAAACTCCTAATAACATTTTATAAAAATGTAAAGAACTTAAAAAATAAATAATAAATCTCATAAACAAATATTTATTGTATCTTTCTTCTCTGTCCAGTCACACATAGTCAATTTCCAATGCATACATACAGGAAACATGGTCTACAAACACTTTTATCTACAAAATGTGGAAACATCCTCTTGTTTTCTTGAACTTGATCTCTCTTTTTATTTAATGAATGATCTTACACCAAAAAAAAATCATTTTATATGTCCTACAACTACTCTAACTACCTTTGGACCTTCTAAAGATCACAAGAAGGCTAGTTAAGCAATGAGAACTTACTCCAAATTGGAAATTCCATACATATGTCAATTAATACCCATGGTATAGAATCATGGTGTATTTAATATTTCATTAAAAAAAATTATACATTGACAAGTCCTTTCAAACACCCCTGTAACACCTAATCTAAGCAAAATAATTCAAAAACTCAATTTGACAGGAAAAGCCAAATTTGACTTTTTGACAAGCTAAACCTAAGAATAACACCTTGAATTGAAAAATAAGGATGGTATAAGAATTATAATACCTCTTAGACCATCATAAAACCAAAATTGAACAATTAAACCAAAATTTGAAAATAAACTAGCCTAAGAGTCATGGTCCTACAACAAAATGGAAAGGAAAGGAAAGAAAAAGTAAAAGATTTTATGCATAGGTGAAAATAAATTTCAATCCTAGGTTGCAATAAAGAAATTCAATGTTATATTTTATCTAAATTAAAAATACAAATTAATTGAAGGGTTGGAACTACCACATGTGGTTTGCTACAATAGAAAAAATTCAACCATAAACATTGAGTGTCACTATACTCTAATGTGGCCCACTTGTAAAATGAAATGAATCATACTGCTATAGACAAATCTAGATTATATTTGAAACTTAATACCTTTGAAACTTTTCAACTTAAGAAAAATAAAAATTTCATGTAGAAACATGAACATGAATGAATATCATACCCCCTATATCTATATTGAATTGATATTGGGTGCCATTTGAACTTGTAATTTTTGAAATTTTCAACATATAATCATAACTTTTTACACATGCCCATTCATATATATCAAGTGTATGTGAATTTTTATTGTAATAATGAGTATACATGCATTTCATGCACCCTAATAATCTAAAAATTTTGAATCATGTTGTATATTTAAAATTGTATAATGCCATAAATATAAAATTTTGTTGCTCATGAGGACTTTAATTCTCAAGACAAGCCCATTGTGATGCCCTTGTTTTGAGATGAGAGACATAGATGCAAATCACTAATCACAAAAGAGAATTGTAAATTATGTGAAATATGTAATCATGTAGTAGTGTCTGAATGCTTGAATTGAATTGCCATAATACTAAATATAGAATTTAATTTTATTTGAACATGTGTTAGACAAATATAACATTGAGGCACATACACATGATATGCATGATATATTTCATAGCCCAAGAGTATACTATGAAAATATATGTAATACATGATATGAATCATGGAACCATAGTAGTAAGTAATGTCATACAATGTCACACAATCTTCATATGATGTCACATATAAGGTCCAAAACCCACATACAAGGGACATGTGATTGTCACATAAACACATAAGGTCAAAGGCCACACCCATATGGTATGATGACATAATAAAAGCAATAACATGTATATTTCACACACACACAAGGGCAAGAGCTACACACAATAAGCAAACAAATTCTAATTTATCATGTGAGAAAGTAAGAAAGAAGCATAGAACAAATGAAACTAGTCTAGATCGGTCATATGTATCAATGTCATTTTTAGCAAATGAGATATCCATGTAAAAAAATGTAAGGTATGAGTGATTAAAAAAATATTTTTATTATATATAGCTTAACATGGTAGAGAGGTTGTGGATAGATATAATCTTTTGAAGTGTTCACGGTGAATGAAGAGATACCCCTAACTTTACAATGTTGTTGGGTAATAACGAATGCTTGATATTGAAAAAATATAAAATTATGTCCTATATCATGCTCACATACCTCATTAAAAAGTATTTTATGTTAAAAAATTAAATATGTTTCTACATCATGAAATAAATAACATATGTAAAGAAGTAAGCTAGCAACATTTGAGAAATGCTTGTAGGTCCTAATTTTGAATTTTTACAAATATTTTGATTTTTCTTTAATGTTGGACATGTATGATTCTTTTGGGGATTTTTTTAAATATTTGAAAAATTTTGAATTTTTTGAAATATTTTAACTTAAAATATTTGAAAAGTGCTAAGAAACAAAGCTTTGAAAAGAGAAGCGGGAGAAATTTGAATAATCCACAACAAGATGCTAAAGCGTAAAAGGGCAAGAAATAAGGCAAGGAAGATGCCCCCGTTGTATGTGTAATTAAGTCACATCATTTTAGCATGAATTATTAATATAGACTATCTGTGTTCATGCAATAGTATAAAAATGTGATCATGATGGATATGCAATAGGAAGCAAGTGAATTAAGATTTAAAAGCAATGTAAGAAAGTTGTTTTTGGATTATTCAAATTGGTTTTAAAAATCAAGAGGTAAATTTCCCAAAGTGAAAATAAATACAAGGGATATAAGATTGCTAGAGTAATAGATGCAATAAGTAGCAATGTAGGAGGGATTCGAACAATCCGCAATAAGATGCTAAATCATAAAATGGCAAAAAATAATTCAAGGAAGGTGCCCCCAATGTATGTGTAAATGAGTCATAGTATTAGAGTATGAATTATTAATATATATAATAATGTATATGTACCTCAATGGGAAAAAAATTATGTGTGCTCATGTAATAGTATGAAAATGTGATCATACAAGTGCAATAGAAGCCACACATGATGGATATGCAATAGGAAACAAGTTAATTGAGCATTTGAAATCAATGTGGGATAGTTGTTTTTATAATGTTTAAATCAGTTTTGAAAATCAATAGGTCAAGTTCCCAAAGTTAAAATAAATCTAAGGGATAGAAGAATGCTTAGATAAGGGATAGAAGCAGAAATGAAGTAAAAGCAAAGAATTTATGTACAAAGTAAAATGCAAGTAGTTAATCAAGAGATTCAGCCCAATATATGGATTGGGATGAAGTACAAGGTTATTTTCAACCAATATTTTCATCAAGATGATGCACATGTGTATACCCAACTACATTATATGAAGGAATGACTTCCTATGAAGAATAAGTGCCAATTGTAGATGCATCTCAATCTAAATTTTGACCATATCTTATAATATAACCATTTGAATCACTACTCATATACCCATGTAAACATGTATCCTCATGTATAATATGATAATATGTAACAACATGTGCCTATGTTGAATCTCTTTGAATAACATGTGATGCCATATGATATGAAGACCTCTTTTTAGGTGCCACTTTTCACTTAGGAGAGTTTGTCATGCTCTTTGGAAGTAATTGATTAGGCCTATGTGTAATTGTATCATGTTCATCAATAGATGGATAAATTAATTCTACAATATGCCCTTAACTATTTATATAGACTATTTTATTACCATGTTTCTCAATGTGTGTGCCTTCCAACTATTCTATAGGATGAGTAAATATCATTGGTTCCAAAGGATATTCATATTGGAATCCTAGAATTTTGGCCACTTTATTACCATGAATATATTTGATACATTTATGAATTGTATAAGGAATTACTCTAGTATTTTATATCCAAGGGAATCCTAATATCATTCAAAGACCCATGTGCTTAATAGAAATAGGAATGGAGTGGGAACTACGAGAGGCCTCGCTTATTAGGGTAACACTATATGCCCAAAAGTATCATGTGTATGATCATCAAATTCTTTGACAACTCTAAAATTATCCCATAAATATTTATCTAAATAGCCAAAAGAGTAGAGGAGTGCTATGGTGTACACAATTTCATTTGATCTGTTATATATAATAACAATATATATGGATTATTTGTTAACATATGCTCAAATAAAGAGTGTGTGTCTATCTAAATCATCATAATCAACTTCACTATCATCAAATTTAATAATACGATTGATGATTTTATGTATGTAACTATACCAATTATGTTAATAAGTGTATTCTCATATGTATAAGGAGGGTGATCATTATATGCATAATGTAATTCAGAATTATCCTTGTTATTTGTTGCTTCATGATTTGGAAAATGATCTTTATACATTTTGAGATTTGAATTGTCATTTGTGTGTGGCTTAGCCTCTTCATTAGGTGCATCAATATCAATAATATTTTCATAAATGAGATCTTGAATCTTTTGGATGAGCTTGAAACATCTATTTTTGGAATTCTTTATAGATTAGTGATAGTCAAAATTTGCATTTCCCTCAGAAAAGAAATAGTGGTCTAGACACGTCTAGTTCATTGTAGGAAGAAGATCTATAAGATTTCATTCAAGTATATTTTATAATAATACATGAGGATGTGAATGTAACCTTGAAAATTCCTTCCTTGGTGGAGCTTGTAATTGAATCTTTTGAGTTGGTTGTGAGATAACATTAACTTTAATTTTATCTTCATTCTTGATTTCATTTGGTTTGCTCTTATAATTTCACTTATTTTATAATTTAACATTTGAAGTAGAAGGATCATTTAAATTATAAGTGATATTGTTCAAAGTATAAATTTAACTTCACACTCTTTAACTATATGGCATAGTTCATCAAAATATTTAAAATTACCAAACATGGTATACTCTTGAAGTGGAGATAGTAAACTTTGAGTGAAAATATCTTGGAGGTCATTATCAGCCATTTGATTTATTATTTTTTCTAGCATGGTCTTGTATCTTAAAACATATTCATTGATTGTTTTATTATAACCTTATTTGAGCTTTATAATTTGAGCATATGAAATATTTTCACCAATGTTTATCAAAAAGTGTATTAAAAACTAATTTGAAAAAGGATTGGAATCCTTTACTAATTAAAGATGAAAATTATAAACCCATCTAAGAGTATATTCTTTGAGACTTCTTAGAAAGATCTTTGTCAACAATTTGTCATTGTCTTCATAATTTATACAAGCCACATGGAATTCACACAAATTTTATTAATGATCACCTTTGCCTTCATTATAAAGGAAGCTTAGGAGCCACAAAGCCAACTGGTAATGGATAAGGTGCAATTTTGGGTGCCAAAGGGTTATGTAACAAGTAACATGAGTCTATGGAAGGGTTAGAATGAGAAAGAGTTTGCTCAAATTGAGATAGCTTGGCTTATAAGGAAATAATCTTATGCTTAAGAGTAGTATTTGTAGAGATAAGTGTGGGAGTATGAGTAACATGAGCAAGCATAGGCATGGATACTTGTTGGAAACCATATGATGTTCCCAAACCAAGGGAGGATGTTATAGGAATGTATCTAATAGTATAAATGGAAATATTAGAAAGACTATCTTGGGACCTTTTATTTTTTTCATCTTTATTAACATATAAGAATTAGTCAACCTTTTTTGGATGTTTACGAAGATATTGCATAAACTTTTCTTCATCGATTTGACTAGATTATTCTTGAGTATTGGGTACAGAAACGAGAGTTAAGATGCACCATTAAAGAGGTTTTGAAGTAAGCAATGGGAGATCCTTTGAAGTTGAATAAATTTGATATAATGTATAACATATGATTCCTCTTGATCCCAAGTCATTTTAGATTTAACAAAATTTATTGGAGAAGAGTAATGACAAGATATATTAGTGCAACCTTTTGAAATAAGAAGACCATGAGATTGGACCTTTTTTAGTATAGATTCTCTATTAATTTGACATTGAATCCTTGTAAAAACATAATAAATAGCACATTCAAAATCAATACAAGATGTAACAATGAATTATGTGATTCTATGTAACATATAAAAGAAACATTCACTCATTTATCCCATTATGAACATAATACAAGCAAAAATCAAGGTATAAGGGTGATCTAAGAAATGGTTTGAATGATTGTGTGGACTCTCAAATATTTTTTTTTGTTCATATATTAGTGTTGGCCCAATATTTGAGATCACTAATTATAGAGGCTAAATTTTGCCTATATCCCCCTATCTCATCTTCGAGGGTATATTGAGAGTAACTTTTTTGGGTGATATGCTCCTCTCAGTGACACCACAAATTAAAAAGATAAAAGAGGCTTATTATGGTATAAATAAGGGACCCTAGAAATTTTTGATATACTTTGAGGAAAATGGAAAATAAACTTTATATTTAGTGTTGTATAATGGCTTGAGTATTAAGGAATTACCCCTCACACTATGATGTCTATTAAACAAATCATCGCTTAACTTGTAATGATAGTTGCTACTTATATTTAAAATTTCTAGAGCATAGTTGCTGAAAATAAGCAGCAAACAATAGAAAATAAATAAATAAATAAATAATCAATTTTTTTAATGTATATAGATCAATAAATTTCAACCTGAGGTCAAAATAAAGAGCTTCAATGTCATATTAAATCCAAGGTTGAGGTTTCTTTTCTTTTAGTTTTATGAATTTAAATAAATTTATATGAAATTCTAGGACAAAAAATCAAGCAAATAGTAAGTAGTGTTTAAATAAAATTATAGGTTCACTAGAATGTTTAATATTCTTTTTTAATTTATAATAAAAAGCCAAAAACAAATAAACTATTAAAATTTGATTTAGATCTAAAAAAATATAAGGATCTAAACATAAAATATAAAATTTATAGAATTAGAAATGAGTTATAAGTAGTAAATTGATAAAAGATATGCAAACCTAGCTTAGAACTTATGTATTGTTAAATGTACAAAATGACTATAGATGGAAACTGGCTAAAAATACCTATGAATTATATCGCATTTGAAAATAGAATTTTAAATTATATTGGGACAAGGACACACTATGAGGATAGGGGTGCACTATGGCCTTGTTTGTTGACTGTGGCTGCATCCTGGTTGACTATGCAATTAATTTTTTGATCTAGGAGTGTGCACCTATCTACAAGGGTTTACTATTTTGCTTTATGTTGTGATTTACCATGTAGAAGACCTAAAAAATCAAAACCATAGATCCTATCAATAAACACAATAGATATTAATTGCCAAAATAGGGTAATAAGGTTAAGGGAATAGCCAATATTTTTTTAGAAAACTTTACGTAATCTAAGTATTGCCCACATAGTGCAAAATGGCTTTAGGGTGATGTAGTTATCCCTCTTAGGGTGAGTTTATGAATCTTGATTTTGTTATAAATGAATTCAACTAGATAGATTTATTTGAATGTTTGACAATGAGTACTCCTAGCTTGCAATTAAAAAAATAGACTTGACCTATGACTGTTATAATGCTTTAGAATTTGAATTGGAAAGAATAGTGCTCTTTTGCTCAATGTGTAGTAAAATGGCCAAGAGATTGTTAGATGTGTTTTAAGAGGCCTTAATGTGTTTCTTTGGAGTAAACTTTCAAATATTTCCATTAACTAACCTTATATAAGAGTGGGAGGGTAAAATAAAATGTCTCAAACTTAAAACTTTACCATTGGAATGCGAGGGACAAGGTTGTACTAGTGGACAAGGTCGTAGTGTGACCCTGACAGCATAGTGTGGTCTTGTCCCAAAAGGATAGATACTATTAGAACTGACCTGATGGGAGTTTGTAAGTAAAATTATAATGTTTGAATGATGTTCGTAGTGGTTACAAGATAATTATAAAGTAGTGAAAGCTCCAAAAGTTATTGGAAGGGAGAATAGACCAAGTAAGGGTAAATATGTCAAGATTAATCATTGTCAAGCACTTAATTAACTTTGAGTGTCTACAGGATTGCATGTCATAATGGTAACATATTAGTAATTGGAAGAGGATTAATCAATGAAACATTATAATTAGAATTTGGAATAGGATTAATAAAAATAAGTTCTAATTTATAATTGGAATGATTAGTCATTGAGGGTTTAAATTTTTTTAAATATTAATAGCTTCAACATAATCCTGTGGTAAATCATTTATTTGTGTGGCTCATCTTATAAATATAACAGTCATGGGATTTGATGCATTTTTGTACATCTCAAGAGTTAAAGGAGCAACAATCCTATATGTATGGAATTTCATGTGTACATCTTTTATAATATTTAATTTAAATATTTGATAGATTCATTGGGTTCTCTTTTCATACTGGCAAATTGTTGGTATAGGACACTAGGGTATGTTATTCATGCAATTTAGGTTAGAAAGGTGGTTTCAAATATATTATAATTATTGATATAATTCTTAGACAAATAAAGCAACCAGTCATAGGTAACATCTTTGAATGAGAAAGGGAAGAGTCTACATACAACATATTTGTGTTCTACATTCAAAATTTTAAGAGCAGATTTGAAAGATGTGACATGTTCTACTTTTTTTGCTCCATTAGGAGAGAAATGTGGGATATATCTTTCATTATTTTTTGGAAGTTCATGAATATCTCTTAGGATGCTAATTTTTGTTCATGTTAACTAAAAAACCATGGGTGTGAATGGTGTGAAATTTGGATCATCAGGTGAACTTGGTTAAGTCCATGAGATCCTTGGTCTTCACTTGTCAAACCAAGGTTTTTGGTGTACCTCTAAGGGTTGAAGTAAAATTAGGGTGGACTCAAACAAAGATCTAGTTAATAACATAGGAGTATCCAAGTAGTTTTACCTCAAATTACTATAAGACTATAAATTAATTTATGATTATGGGCCTTATTTTAGTGCCAAATGACCTATTGATGTGATTTTGTGACTTACCTAGTAAGTTGATGGGAATAATCACTCTCATTTTAGGATCAGAATATGAAACTCAGGGCACAAGTTTCAAGTATGTGATTTTACAGATAACCAAGTAGTGTAGATAGTATGATTGGATCAATTTAATTTTTACATCTTCAAAATAAGATCAAAATAGCCCAATCCAATTAATAAACAAATATATAAATGGATATTTACAATGATGATTTTATATAGGATTGAATCTTGACAAATAAACATAAAATAGAGATAAGGGTATAGCAAATAAGCGTATTTTCTGAGTTTCAAAAATTATCTTAGCCCAAATAAATCACTTTTTAAACTTATATGTGATTGTTAACCGATATCTTCTCAACTATAGTAAAACTTAGATCAAAGTAAACACAATTGATAGTCTATGGAGCAATTAATTGTGAATAATTTCCATAACATTACTTTGAAAGATAATGGACTATAGTGAACTACAAGACAACATATCCAACTATTAAATTAATATGATAACAAGCTTAATCACAAAAATATCTAAACTAATTAACAACTCAGTTTAACTAATTCACAATGAACACATGAACTTAATATAATGATTAATTCAATTAAGGAGTATCTATTGCATTACTTCAGAATTGAGAAAGCAAAATGATGCAACTCACTAAACATCCCAAAATATTTTTGAGCTTGTTAATGTCTTGAAAATTCTTTTTCTTTAAAAGATTTTGATATATAATCTATTTATAACACATTATGGGCACCACCTCATCCAAAATAAAATTTTTCATGTAAACCAAATATGTCATTCTAAAAATAAAATCCTAAAGCTAAAGCATGCAAAAATAAAAGAAAAATGCTTACAAATCATAATTGGCTAAAAATAGCATACAGTCTACAAGTTGCTAGGACTTATCACTAGTTGTGGAAGTTATTTCATGTTGACTTTGCAATGCATGGGAAAATGTTTGGTAATATTTATCTATTTCTGAAATATTTTTTATTGGAATTTTGAACAAAGTCTCCACTTGCGTTACAAAAACTACATGATTAGAGAATGGAGTGAGATGAGTCTCTTTGATTTTAGTAACCCTCTATGTCTTATTTTTGGTGTAAGTGATTAAATAAATTACTTTGTTACTATCACTCCTATTGGAATATATAACTATCATCTTAAAATTGGACATAATAGTGGCCAATTGAGTAGTGAACTCAGTAACTACAATGAGATTATTTTTTGGCAAAAATTAAGAGGGAACATTGACCTTTATAAAACAAATCTAGAATCTTGATAGCACAACCATTAATTAGAGTCATTATGGCCTACATATCTCTTGACCATTCCTCAAAATAATCGTGCATAGGTACATCAAATAAGGTCAAAATTTACAATCCTAGAAACATATCTTTCTTGACTGCCCTGGTAATGTTTCCCAGTTTTATCTATATTCAATCAATCTAAACCAAGTATATGTAAAGATTTTTTGTAATAGAATAGTATTTAACTTGGGCTCATTGACCTTTATTAATGATTTAAATACTAATTTCAAATCTCTTTCAATATTCTCCATAATATTTTTAGGAAAATAATATTTGGTCCTAGTCTCTAATCTTCTTACCTTTTACTTCATTTCTTGGACTATCTTATCCATCATTCAATGATAAGATTTGAAAACATATTCTAGGTCTTCAGTAGTTTATACTTTGTTATTTCATCACCCTTGGACACTCCTTTACCTCTCCTCTTTATTTTATTTGTTAGTTAAAAGTATCTTATTCAGTTTCACGTAAACTGGGAGTTCCACACTATGCCTCATTGTAATCATCTTCCATTTTCCTATTTCTTATTCAAACATTAATTTGGCCTCTATCTCATCTTCTATGATCATATTTGGTCTTTATTATTTTTACTACTATACAATCTCTATCCAATCCTCTTCTTCTTGAGGAGAAATGGTTGAGGTGGTGGGAGGTGTGGATAAGTTCATCATAATGGATGGGCAAAATCTAACAAATTAAGAAAAAGAATATTTCTCCATGGGAATGAATGGAACATGAAAAGTGGAAGATGAATATTTTTATGGTGTATCGATATAGATTTTCAATGGTGAAGTGGTTGTATAAGATATAAAATAAGTAATCTTAGCCTCCTTAGGTATCAAAAATGAAATTATATCAAGAAAATTCTTTGCTTTAGATTTATGTGGGTTTAATATGGTTGGGTCAATGACTAGGTAAATAAGACATCATATTCAGCTTTGAAATAGGTAGGATGTTCAAGGATTCTACTGATGGCAATGAGAATTTTGGTGTAGAGATCTAGGATTGAGCTTGAAGTTATGTCTCTTTTGGAGGGACATGCCTATCCAAATAAGCTAAGGTCATCGTAGAAGGAGAAATAGTGAATGAGACATTAGATAATGGGAAACATCTAAAAGGGTGGTTGGATATATTGAATTCATAGTGGACATCCCTAGGGTTTCAATAATCTAATTTATTATTTTGGGAGTGGCCTTTCGACCTTGAGTTCCAAGGATTCCCCAAGACATTTCTCAAGTATATACATGCTTGGCACTTGAAGATCTCAATTTCTTGGTAAGAGGTTATAGAGTCTTCGGTGAGGTTTGAGGAGTGAGAATGTAATTTTCCAAAGCTTCAATTGTCCTAATAGGTGATGACATCGATGTAACAACATCATGACTTTTTAAAATAATAAATTAGGGGGAAATGGTGGAAAACTAAGTACCTGAGTAGCTATGTCATCCTTGAGATGATTATGGAGGAGGAATTCCTTGAAACACCTTCTTAAGTGTTAAATTTTTCCCTAGTGACTACTCTAAAGGAAATTGGGCATCTAGCCTTTATTCCATTTGAGATTGAATCTTGTTGGGGCTAAGATATAACCAATCATGAAACTCTCATCTTAGCACTGACCTCATAATTTTATGCATTCATGGAAAATTTTTTCATGTGGGTGGGTGTTGTGATTTATACCACATAAAATTTTCCCCTTAATATGTATAAATGCACTTTTACATTTCCTTTGAGATCTCACTAGCTTAAGTCATGGTCCTCTAGATTGAACAAGGATTGATGTGCAATTAGTGGTTGGAGTGTTGACCATGTTATCAAAAGAGTCATCCCTATATTAAGAGGTGTGTGAGGCCATAAATATTGTTTCTTATTTTATAGTGTCCATGCTCTTTTACCAAACTGATAAGTAACCTCATGTTCTATTAATTTATCTAGTACAGAGTGGGTTAAATCAAGAGGTGACAATGATATTCCCTTTATCTAAATGACTATAAAATATGGATTGTACCAGTAACCTCCAATATTTAAAATTGACTTCCTAATTTATTTTAAAATCCTTAGCATTCTCATCTTATTGATAGACCAATATATTAGATGAGAAAATAAATCATATATCACCTTGATAAAATCCTGGTATATAAACACATATAGTTAGGAAAATTTCTTATGAATGGGACCCTATGAAGATGGTGACCACATAGGGAAATATAGAATTTAAAATTTTACCATGGCACATGTTGCATCCACCAATTAAGACATCATTTAGAAACTTTTCCCTTACCTTACTCCAAACACTTGTTACTTCACCCAAGGCATGTACTTTTTTATCATTTACTGTCATAGATAGCAAAGGGACCCAAAGCTTTTGACATGTGCAATATCTATAGGTTCATACAACTTGTTCATAAGCTTCATTCTAACTCTAACACCTAGCCTAAATAACATGATGGTAAAAGCATCAAAATATTCACTATTTACCCACTTATCAGTGTGTTCTACCCAATCTTTGAGAGTATTTGTTTGATCATGGCTATTAAGCCAGTCTAAAGACATAACTTGATTATATAAAATTATAGGGGTTGGTAACCTATAATATCTTTTGAAATACAACCCTACTATAAATGTTATCTTGCACTTGAGATTAGGTGTTAAAACCATGTCATATTTATAGGTAGACCTAGTAAACATATTAAAGAAGAGGTTAAAACATGGGAATACCTCAAGTTTTGAAACTACCTAGTGTAGACCTACATTCTTAATGGAAATTAGATCTTCATAATAGCTAATGTCATCTTCAAAATCTCCCAAATTATCTAGCATGACTCACATTTCCTCTACTTCCTTGAAAATGGAATTATAGTGTTTAAATTTGATGATGTTAGTAATGAAAACCATGCTTGTATAGTCTTGAGTTGAACCAAGAGAGGAAGAAAATGAAACCATTATGGTTATCACTTTATGTCTTGATAAAGAGTAGAATGATTGAGTGAAAATTAACTCAACATGGAAATTTATTATGATTCTTTTGGAATGATATGAGTTGTGTTTTATTCCTTTCAAACATTGTCCTTTGCTTATGGAAAATAATAATTAAATTGTAATTTCTAACTTCCTCATGTAAATATTTAATGAAAGCTTTAGTCGCATCATATGTGCACATCTATTGACAAACTTGGCCTTTCACAACTATTGTAGACACTTTTTTATTGTTATCATTTCATTTTTCCATATTTATGTGCATTTTTTATTCACAATAACTCCTGTTTTTCCATGTGTTGCCATCACAAAACCTTGGGTCATGAGAAATATGTAGCATTATTCACTATGTACCACAAAAAATGTGTATTCTCTTAAACTATTTAAATTAAAGCCCCAACATATGCAAGGTTTCCACTTATCCAATGCTTTGAATATGAAAAACCCATTTATTTATTTATATAAATCATGTGACCAATGAAAACTAGCCACATGGAACATTCTTAATGGATCAGAGTCACAGAGTTCTTGGGATTACCAAGCTCTTCAGGTTGACTCTAATTGTGTGACTATTCAAAATGTGGCACATGTCATGTTATGATTGCTTTGGAGTCATGAAGTAGAAAGGACCTCATGAATTTCTTATAATTGATGTGATTAAGTTTTAGACTATGTGAGAAATTGAAAGCTCACACATGGTGCCTAGAAATTGATTCAGAGTCACAGACTGTTCATACATTCACAAAGTTGAGATATTAGTGTGATAAATTCTGGGACTATGAGGATCTAAGAGAATGACACTTGATGCCTTTTTACTACATCAAGGTTATGGAGTTTTTGAAATTAGTGAAAATAATTTCATGGAAGTACAAGACTGAAAAAAGTCTGAGAGAGTCTGATAAATTATAAATAAATAGCTTACACATAAACATAAGTAATATGAACTCTAAAGTATAAATACTGCTATTTTGTGGAGCCTATTTCCACATAACAATGTATTTCAAATATTGTACATTTAAAATGTATTGTACAATCCTAATGGACCCCCTTTTTCTAGGAATATAGATATGTGGTTTATCTAGACTTGTATATGTGTGGTGTCATCACCCATGATTAATGGGAAATTGTTATGGGTTGACTTGGCCCATGGTTTTGATACCTAGTATTTTATAAAAGCATTATGTCAGTTACCTATTGATGTATTATGTATGGACATATTGTATGTAATACATTAAAATAATAGAGTTTGAGAAGGTGAATAGAGTGTGTGAATTCAGGTGCAAATTTAGGAGAGTTTGTTGAGCACATCTCCAAAAAATATTTGTGGATTATAATTATAAGAAGACTAATCTGAGAGTGGATTGTACTCTTGTTGGATTTTAATAAGATTTGAGCAATTGTTTATTGGTGGATGTATCCCACCTTGGGTGAGCCATGTAAATTCTTGTCTTTTTGTTGTGCATTTAAATTTCTATTTTTAACGTATCTCTTTTCATAGCTCTTGTTATTGTTATTCTGTGAAATTGTTCCACACTAATTTCTAATTTATTCCTAACAAATGCATATATAATAGATAAAACAATGATATTAAAATAAATGAATGGCCTTAGATTCTTTGATTCCCATGTGAGGAATTTTTGTGGAAGTATAGTTCACATTAATAAACCCATGGTTAATAAAAATTGATATAAAATCCCTGATAATTTTGCATATCACAATATAGAAAGACTCCATTAAAATATTTCTATAAAAAATGAAGTGTTTTTTTAAAGCTATCATAAAATTTTTAAGTACATAGCAAGAACCTTACAAAAAATTCTAAATATCTAAAATGATTTTAACAAAAAAGGGGGGTCTTAAATAGATATTTAATGTGCAAGATCATGATCCTCAACTATATCCAGATTAAACTAATCAGGTGCCTATGTTATTAGGGTTTTTCCAAATAAAAAACAATTCTGAACAAGTGGGTCCCTATTTTTCAAAAATGGGAGCGTGTTGGTCACAATTGGAGTCTTCCACATGTCATTTCTTTGTGAAGTGTTACGACTTGACTTATGAGGTTCTTATAAGATTTTGTAAATGCTTGCTCATTATGATATGTCATATCATCATATGTTATGGATCATCAATATTTTAATGGCTATTTAATGATTGTGGCACATAACAATGTGTTTGAGGCATGATGTGTTATGAGTCCTTATGATTATATCTTGTATTAAATATTTGTAGTGGGTTTTTATGTTAGTTGTGATGTATTATTGTAAGTAGGTGGGTCTTGTGCCTATATAAACATGCCCTATGCTTGAATTGAGATAATTTTTGAGAAAGAGAGAGATAATCACATATAAAGATAAGTAAAAATACAAACACTTAGATTTAACAACCAGATATTTTAGGATATGATGTTTTAACTCATCTCATTTGAGATTACAAGTTGTTGTAGTATGTGTGCAAGTTGTATTTACATTTTAGAAATCAAATAAATAATGTTATTATTGTATTTTATTGCATTTTTTTTTATGTATAGTTGTGAGCCTACATGGTCTAAGGCATATCTTCATTAAGAACCCTAACTATGATTGTATCAAGCTCTAATACCAATTGCAGAAGATATAGAGTGACCTTAATTTATTATAATTAATAAAATAAAATTTAGTATAAGAATTGAAATTTAACATATAAAATGTAAATTTATACTTACCATTTACTTTTTTAAATACCTATTATGTTTAGACTTGCAAATCCTATATATACTTACACATTCTATTTATACTTGTACATAGGAAAATACATAAACCTATAGAACACATATGTATTTCATCTCAATGATTACCAATCCTTTGCACATATATGTTAATTGATTTCACAATTTTTATATGCTATATTAGTCATATTTTTGGCCCCCCATCTTTATGCACTTACCCAAATATAATAGTAAACTAGCGTGCATATACAATGAATATAATTTATTGTGTATGTATGTAATTTTTAAACTAGTGTGTACATATTGACTATAAATAGCAATGTATGTAATAAATATAATTAACAACATGTGTAATGAATATAATTAATGGTGTATGTAATGACTATAATAGCTATGTGCATAATCAATATAATTAATGGCATATGTAATTACTATAATTAATGGTGTATATAATGAATGTAATTAACAGGTATGGAAATAATATAATTAACATTGTATGTAATGAATATAACTAACTATAAACATAATGACTATAATTAATGGTGTATGGAATGACTATAACTAAATTTGTATTTATGACTATAATTTATATGTACATGAATATAATTAAATGTGTACATAATGAATTTAAATATTTATGTGTTATGTACAACTAGTGTTTATATAATAATAAATGATATCAAGGGCCACCATTGGTGACTTATGAAACACGAATGGAATTCTAATTAAATATGTAGGTACAATGTTAAACTATACTCATTACATATTTATATAATCTAAGTATACATAAAATATTAATTATAGTCATTACATACATACTAGTTTAATGTTGTATGCGCGTGCGTGCACACACACACACACACACACACACACACACACACACACACACACACACACACACACACACACACACACACAATTGTGTATAGATATTATATATATGATAGTTTTACATTATATATAGGTAAAGTTTGGTATAACTATTACACACACTAGTTGTACGATGTATACATACATAAATAATTATCATCATTACATACAAATTCAACTATAATCAATACATACATGATTAATTATAGTCATTACATACACAAAATAGTTAATTTTGATCAATCAATGTTGTTTAAAAAAACATGAGTTAATCATTTACATGAAAGTCATAAAATCGATGATATATCACTGCATCCATTTTCCATAAGTATATGACGCACTAAGTTTTCACCTAAACCATCAAGATCAAAGCATATATGTAGGTTAGTATATGAAACAAAGATTATGATATATGACAAACCAATAGACAAGCTCTCATTAGAAGCTATTTAAATTATAGTGGAAGAGGGGTTAAATGTGAGGGAAAGGAATGTTCATCAAAAAGCAAAACACGAGTAACAAGGGCACCATGCACCAAGCCCCTACAAGTACAAAATAAAACTAGATTTGTAAGTGGACATAAGTTATTAAAACAAATAATGGTTCATACACAATAAATTATACTAGCTATTTAAGAATAAACAATAAGTAAAGAAATTATACAAAACAAATTATACTAACCTTAGCAATGACCATTGTCTTATTTGATACATTTATTCTTGTTTAAAAAAATTGGATATCTGAATATGTACATAGTTATGTATTTAAAGTCAGAATACAATATGATGATTATGTTAATAGCATTAATGAAGCTGTTGTAAAACATTGAACACATTTTGAAAGATAATTACAAAAATTGTAATTTGTTGAAAAAGGCCAAGGTTATGGGTCAAATCGTATGCAAAAACATTTGAAACAAAAAGTGTTATATTTCATAAACAACACAAGAGGAAAAGTAGTAAAATAAAAAAACTATTCGCTTAGCTTGGTGGAGTCCAATTCCAGGTATTTGAAATATCTACATGTATGCTAGTATGTGCTTTTGATTATATTATATTAGATATTAATATTATAAATTAAATAACTAAAGAAGCAATTTTTTGTATTTATATATTAAATAGCTCAATAACATACTCACTTCAATATCAAACTCAGTAAGGTCAAGTCTGTACTCAAACTAGTGAAGTTCAATAAATCTACAAGAATACTTCAAAACTAATATAGTCCAGAATACTTTGATAGAATGTGGACCTGACTAGTGACATGCGATGAGCTTACAGAATGAGGTTGTGACAAAATTTCTTGAGAATTTGTTTCAGTAAGAACTTGTGTTTTGTTTCATCATTTTGTATCTCATCTTAATATTTTCTGGAGAATTTTGATTATCTTTCAATTAAAAATGTCGGTGCTTTACTTGCCAACTTATTGCTCATATAGAGGTACTTAAGAGGGATGTCTGCTCTAATGGATGTGGGGTTCCCAATAATATAGCTTATTTATTTAATTATATTATTCAATTAGATTATGAATTTAGAAGTATATGTTAAGAAAACAAGAATTTCCAAATATTACAATCATGCAAGATTCATTTATTGGCAAGAATCAACTTAGAAGAGACTTTAATAGTTGAAGATTGAAAATTACATTATTTCTTAAGTGATTCAAGTAACACTAAGCTGCATAATAAAAAAATTCTAGGCCAAAATAAACATCCCTTCAATTTACCAAATTTAAGATCTAACTACTTAATTCATTTAACTCATTTAAGGGTTCGTTTGAACCCCTTTGCTATAAGACTTTCACTATCATGTTAACATTGTGATCTTCTTTATTACCATTCATAAACATAAATTGCAACAGATTTAGTTTCACCAATTTAGGGAAATATGAAAACCATCAAGGCATGAGGTGATAGGAACAAACTCTCGAGACAAACTTAAAGACGTTATTAAGGACTAAAAATCAGCATGTTTTAATCGAATTAATCAGTTACATGTAAGGATAAAATGTACAACCAAAGAAATCAAAACTTGGTTTAAGTATTCAAAATTCAAATGACTTCTTTTCTAGTCGTACAACATAGAATGTCTAGGTAATTCAAGATAAGACACATTTAGCTGCAAATTGAGTTCTTTTGTACACTAATATCAATGTCTAAGGAATGTGTCATACTTATACATCCATATTACTGATTAATATAGGGATAGAAGTCATTATTATAAAATATATTTAGATTAATGAATCAGTACAACATATAACAAGTGAACCACTAATAAAGAGTATCATTGTCCACAATTTTCCCTAACCACATGGAAAACAAAATGATTTGCAATGTGATTATCAACATTATTTCTCCTATTGAAAGGACTGAAGAGAAACATGTCAACAGAAAGAAGTAAAATACATCCAAGAAAATCATTATACATAAAACAACAACCATTCTAGTATAGCTAACAATAAAATTCTAGTTTTTATAGAATACAGTAGTCAATGAAGGTCTGAAGCCTTCTATTATATCTATAGCAAGACTACAATCCATAGGGTATTTATTACACAACAACATATACATTTGGCATGTCAATACACATGATTTGCTCAAAGAACACACTAATCAAAGACTAAGTTATTCCATAATAGCAAGAAGCCCAAAATAGTTTGTTTCCTACATTCTGAAATGTTAAAGATTGCATCAGCAATGCTAGCATTTCACTCCTTTTCTAGACAATATGCTAAATATTAAATCTTATTTAATAAATAAAGCTCAAAAACAGATTATTTAAACTTAGAGTCCTCATGAAAGTTATCCTAGGTAAGTCTAAGCAGCTATATAACATCATATTATCTACTAACAAAATTTATTCATTGCCACTCTACACCTTGCTCATTACTTATGTTGCATTTTTTACTGGGCTGCATTTTTTATCAGTCTTGGATCCACTCATCTATCTTTTAAGAGATATCACATTTAAATATCTTTAAAGAGATAGCACATTTAAATAACTAACTCTAATGTTATATATACACTATTTGTTGTCTTAGCCATTAGTAATATGATGGTAGTCTACATATTCATAGATGGATATTCTTACATGTCTACCAGTGTTCTCAAAATGGTGGAAGTAGGGATAGGCATTTCTTCTCTTACAAGGCTCAGACATAAAAGGATCAAAGAATCATGGTCTGATAGTTGCCACTTCTCCTCCTCAATAACTATGATCACTAAATAATAAGCCTCATTAAGCCATTCTAGATCTCTAGAGTTTGTCAATACACAGATAAACCTATTTAGAAGAGACTTTCTTGGAAAAAGTTTTTTTGGCTTGTAATGCTCATAGCCTTTCCATACATCTTGAATCATATGATCCTCCTGAGTACTTTCTAATTCCTTTCCCAATGTTTTTAGATTGCAAGTTTGCTATAAAATTATAAGAGATCTTGCAAAAGTTACAGGTCTACAACAAGGGCTAAAATAGATCAATCCGTGAAGAGAAATTTCTAGATTGAAATCAAGTCCTTCATGAGAAAAGAAAAGTATAGTTATGTGATAATGGGTTAAGGTGCAAGGATAATAAATGCTTGTATAATTTTAGTATGTATCCCTATAATTTCCCAAGTATGCTGACAAGTTGGCATAACTAACTCCACTCTAGCCATAAAAATTTATCTCTATAACTTCAGCAAGCTTATTCAAAATTACCAAAGAGTGATATGAGAAAGAGATATGTTTGGACAAGATACATGTAAAAATAGTAGTTTGCCCAGCTTTCTTCCTTTGTATAGTAACATCAATCATCACTAGCTCAAATCTTACAAAATAACACACAAGCTCAGATGTCTCTTCTATTTTTACACAAAAGGTGTTATATATTTTCAACTTTTTCTGTTATACATTGTTTATGCATAGCTAAGCTAGCATAAAGCCCAGCACTTATACCCATTCCAAAATATCAATTTACCACCATTAAATATACATTATTATACACTATATTGTTATTAACATATTAATTTTTTTTTAAGGATAAGAACTAAATCTCATATATAATTTAAAAACAAAGAAAGTGAGATTTACATCACATGCATTTGAGGGTGTGTTGATCCTATCATCTTCTGAAGAATGTAGTTGTGAATCAAAAACACAAAACCCCAATTTAAGAAAATGCCAAATATAGTCTGACAAAGAAACCCACAATCGATGATGGACTAATAACAACCAATTTTATGGCTTGCCCAAAAGAACAAAAATCCACTTTGTAGGTATTTTACAGGTCAACATGAAGGGAAAGGTAGGGGCTTATATGTTTTCTACAGTCAGATCTTGTTGTCTCCCTTTGCACCTCCACCATGAACTACTGAAACCCCTGCTCAACAAGCCCCTTCTGCAATCCGCTTCTTTAGTTGATGGATGGCACTTGCACTATCATGAATGGGGTCCTCACTCTCATGCTTGTTTCCTACACCATGATATTTATTGTGCCTGCTATTTACTCAAAATCAAGGACCTAAATCAATATCACATCCAATGCATGAGAACCTGTCGTGTGAAAAAATGAAAACGGTGATTTAGCTAAAACTAAAAGATAAGCCCTACAATGGGTAATACCTAAATTGCAGAATGGTCGAGCATTGAGAATAATGAAAGAACATCAAGCATGGTAGGCAAAATTGATTTCATTAAATGTTGAAATCAATCGATCAGCCAGATTCATTTAATCCTTTTCATACTATTCCTTTTCAAAGAATACATTCTGACAAGTGCCAAAGCAAACTTTTTACAGGTTTATGATTCCAATTCATTTTAATGATGATATTTTCATTAAATAATATTTTTGTGTAGATCTCTAAGCTGCCAACATAGCTATGTTATACTTAGCGATAATTAAAAACATTAGCATAGGACAGATACACTGCCAGGCACAGATACCTACCCTTGATAGCACATTCATTATGATGGCATCGATAGTCCGCCCTTAAATAACATCCACATAGTTTTGACCAATCAAAGAATAGTTAAATGGGTTTTTTCATATTTTTAGTTAAGAACTATACAACTTGACTTTTGAAAAAATATAATTTTTTTATGCACCAAAAATAATGCATTATGATTAGTCCAAAAAAAAATTAATCAAAAATTAAAATAAATTGAAGCTTTAATATACCCTCCAAAACTAATAAGAGAGATTGAATATATCCCTCTACATAAAACAACCCTAACCCATCGCATGTTTGAATAACCATATCTAATTATTACTTTTTATGTAAAGTGAGAATAAGAATATAACAGTGGGAAATTTTCCAACTGTGATTATCATCATATAGGCTTTTTAGTTCATAAACTAAGTGAAATAACCTTGGATAAATGATTTATCTTGTTCAATTCATAATGACATTTAAACAATGATGTATTTTTAGATGCTAAGTGGGGGTGTAGAATAATGCTTCAAAATAGCTTTAGCATATGTAATGGTATGGTGACAACAATGTTTGTAATGCACTAGGAGATATTATATATCTAATATTTATAGATCTAGTTACCACGTAATTTCTTTGTAATTTATATAAGATAATAAAACTTGTATTGTGTTGTTTGTTTGAAATCTTTGAGTCGTATTTTAATTTGTATAAATTTGTAGTGTATATAATAGTATGCTGATAATAGTATTCATAATGTACAATGTATCATGTATTTAATGTTTTAAAAAAATAGTTTCGATGTAATTTCTTAGTAATTTATTTAAAAATATTTGTGTGGTGTAATTTGTTAAGCAGCTTTGAGATGTCATTTAGTTTGGATAAAGTTTCATTGTATGTAATGTATTATTGAAAGTAATTGTTAATAATGCATTATCATCATATAGGCTTTTTAGTTCATAAACTAAGTGAAATAACCTTGGATAAATGATTTATCTTGTTCAATTCATAATGACATTTAAACAATGATGTATTTTTAGATGCTAAGTGGGGGTGTAGAATAATGCTTCAAAATAGCTTTAGCATATGTAATGGTATGGTGACAACAATGTTTGTAATGCACTAGGAGATATTATATATCTAATATTTATAGATCTAGTTACCACGTAATTTCTTTGTAATTTATATAAGATAATAAAACTTGTATTGTGTTGTTTGTTTGAAATCTTTGAGTCGTATTTTAATTTGTATAAATTTGTAGTGTATATAATAGTATGATGATAATAGTATTCATAATGTACAATGTATCATGTATTTAATGTTTTAAAAAAATAGTTTCGATGTAATTTCTTAGTAATTTATTTAAAAATATTTGTGTGGTGTAATTTGTTAAGCAGCTTTGAGATGTCATTTAGTTTGGATAAAGTTTCATTGTATGTAATGTATTATTGAAAGTAATTGTTAATAATGCATTATGATGTATTATGTATGTAATATTCATAAAACCATAATTTTTTATTCAACTTAAGGAAGAAAACTTATATGGTATAATTGGTGGGGAGCCTCAAGATCTATTTAGATTTGAATAAAGTTTTAATATATGTAATGTTGTGATAAAAATATTGTTCATAATGCACTAAAATGTATTAGGGATGTAAGCTTCACTAAATTAGTTGTTGTGCAATTTAATTATTTATCTGAGAAAATTATATGGCATAAATTTTTTGGCATCCTTAACATATATTTGAATTTTTTCATTTTATTCTCCTGATTTATTTATGTGTTCCTTATTGCTTCTTAGATTTTTTTAGAAGCGTAGTGCTATCCTCCTAATTTGGTTAGATGTGTACTGTGACACTCCTGGTCCCCTCTCTTTGTGGGTCTTTTAATCCCTTTCCCATATCTTTATGGTTTTTTTTATTTCATTATTTTTAGCTTTATTACCATTTGTATGTCATTTTGCACATCAATAAGATTTTGATTTGAATTTGAGAAGCCTATACATACACGAGAATTAATACATATAGAATCATGAAAAGGAAATGAATGAGACAATAACTAAATAAATAGTTCCAAGAAAAGGCAAAGAGTGATAATTATATATCTAAGATCAAAAATTGAAGTGTCTTAGTTCCTCGACCTATTTTCAATGTCAAATAGTCCAAAAATTTGTGGTAATTCAATTTTCTTCTCAAAATTATCTTTTTAGCAATTTCAATTATTATATAATATTTAGTTATTATAATTAAGTGTGCCATTAGTATTATATTGATTTTAATCTATTTAGATTTGAATTGTAACACGTTTATGATTAAATGCACTATGTTTTGACCTGGATCAATTTATTTATATCACATTTTGGTGAACATGTACTCTCTTGCACCCAACCTTAAAGTTTTGCATTTGTGTATCATATGTAAAGGCCTCATTTGGTGCATTAAAAACACTATTTTCCTTCCACTTTTCTTATTTCCAACCATTATGAGCATGAATGCACATCAATATAGAGAAAGTCATATATAAATAAGCAACTTTGGTAATTCATTTGAATAAGGCATTATAGATTATTCTCTAGCTAGTAGTTTATGGTGGATTGTTTTTTATGTACATTCTAAATTCCTTCTTTTATATAATAATAATAATTATAATTATTATTATTTTTATTATTATTATTATTATTATTATTATTATTTTATTTTTTAGTTTATTTTTAATTTTATTTTTTATTTTTTTTGACATTTTAATTTTTATTTTAAAAGTATGATAAATTAACAAGATATTGTTGACTACATATTCCGAAATTTATGTTATTTTTCTTAATACTTAATAGAAAAATAAATCAAACATTATAAGTATATAGGAGTCATAGTGTAAGATACGATGGTGTGGAAATAAAGGGAAAAAATAAGCAAACAAAACCTAAAAGTCATATTGTAGTTTGAGAAATTACATTTAGATTGTAAAGTTTAGTCCAAAAATCATCTAGAATGAAGTGTATGGTCATGGGGAATGTCTCTGATCAAATTTAAATTTTTGAGTTGCGGTCGTCTTGGGTGTGGTTGCATGTTTTAATGTTTATATTTTTAAAATAAATCTTTTAGAACATTGTATACACATACATGTAATTTGTATCCCTTTGAATTCATTATATTATTTTTCTATTTTATTAATTTGGTATTATTGTTAAATAGTGTGTAAGTGATTCTAATAAGTGTGTTTGTAATCACTATAATTAATGGTGTATGTAATGATTATAATTAATGATGTATGTAATGATTATAATTGTGTATATAACAATTATAATTGAATGTATACATAATGACTATAATTAATGGTGTACGTATTAATTATAATTAAATGTGTATATGTAATGACTATAATTAAAAGTGTAAATAATTACTATAAGTGACAGTGTACGTAGTGACTATAAAAAATTATGTATGTGATGAATATAAAAATATGTTATATATGTAACTAGTATTTATACAACATTAAATGAAAACAAAGGTTTTCACTGGTGTACTTATGAAACAAATGCAATTCTAATTAATTGTGTATGTATAACATTAAACTTTATTCATTATATACATACACAATGTAAATATATATAAGAGGTTAATTATTTTTATTACATACGTCCTAATTTAATGTTGTATACATATACATAGACAATTAAATAATATAATTACATATATATTTAATTGTGATTACATACATATTAGTTGTATATTATAAACATGCACATTTAATTATAATCATTACATACATATTTAATTATAATCATTACATACACAACTAACTATAATCATTAATACTAATTAATTGTTATCATTACATACACTATTAACTACAATTATCATGTACATATTTAATTGTAGTAATTATATATATAATTTACTATAGTCATTACATAAATAATTAACTATAATCATTACATACATAAAAAGAGTTAATTTTGGAATATGTAGAACATAAAGACTAACTCGCTTAGATTCTAGTATTACTAATTTCAAAACTAGCTAACACTATTTTATAAACCTTCAAATTCCTCTAGTCATTTTAGATTCTAACATTACTAATTTCAAAACAACATGAGTCATAGTCATTATGTACATAGTTAATTATTATTATGCATTTCGTAAACTATTAACTATAATATTCATAGTTAGCCTATGAAACGGAAATCGTATATTTTATTTTAACAAAAATATTTCATATATAATTCCTTAGTAAGATATGTAAGAAAATATCAAGTAAGTTGAATTTGGATTAAGCTAACACATGTATGGTGTTCGGATAACAACAATACATTCTTAATGCAATGAAACCTATGTTTGATGCATCACTCGATATTTGAAGGTGATTTGGAAGATCAATATGGATTTGAAACATAAAGGATCACTCTACTTCCATAGGGATGAGGTCATTATATTATTTGGAAATTGAGATTTTTCTATTATTTGTGTCTTCAATATGATTTTCCATAATATGAAGAAGAATGACAATATAAATGCATTTTTGTTTTAAATAATTATGAACATGTTTGGTGCTTATGATTTTAAAGGTCAAAAAAAGTTATTGAACTAGGATGAAATTTTTTAAAAAAATGATAAAACAAATTAAGTTAGGTTAGTTTATATAAAGTATTACATTTAAATTATTGAATGGATTTTAGATGTATTTAAATCTGTAAAAATTTATGATCGTAATATTCCTTGTGAGCAATGTTAGGTAATTGTAGACACTTAAATATGGTCATAAGTATTTATAATGTTAAATTTTGACACATCTTTTACCACTTAGTTTATACAATTCTTATTTGATAATCCCCTAAGCCATTTATCTATATACGGGTTTGACTCCTCTATTCGTCCTCACTACTACACAATAATTTGCAAATTAGTGCTCAAAATTTCCTTATATCACTCTTAGACTATTCCAACTTCAAAATAGTTGTTTGTACTTTTCTGAGACATGTCCACTCTAGGCAAACAAGGTCATTATCATGGACTTATACACCTAATGTGACCTTCTACCCATGCCATTTAACACCTAGTCTCTAAATTTTTAAATATTCATTTAGGTCTTCATACACGTTTCTCAAGGTCAAATAAAGAAAATTATTCAAAAGGTTCACTATATAAGCAAATAAAAACCTCATTTTAAAGGGACTTGATATCTATCTAGCATTTATCTTTACACTACTACATATTGAGAAAATATGCCATATTCTTCCCAAATTTAAGATCATTCACTAGGAATAAGCACAAACCAAGTTTGAAACATTTCAAATCAAGTTAAGAGCTAACATTTTAAATTATTAAATCCAAATTTCTAGTTGCATACATATGGTCAAGGAACATAATTTCACAATCACACTAGGTCGGATAACTACGAGTGGCTTGATTCCCTCCTCGAAGTATCTAGATACATAGGTAGTGGTCAATCATCAATGGAGGTGATTGGGTTAAAATTAACCCATTACACTTCCAAAAAAAAAATCAATTTTATGCCCCTAGGGTTTACAAGGAAAATAAAAATAAAATAGTGATTTATTTGCAATATTTACAGAAGAGAAATGTCTCAGCCCTCTTAGCAAACATAGGTGCAAGCAACAAAATAATCACAATTTGATCACAAAGTGGATAATTTTATAGTCAATGAACATGACTGGTCTATGTTGTTGTCTAGGGAGCACATACCTATCTAAAAATATCCATAGGCATTACCACTAGATTTGCATTATCATGACCCTATCTTATTCTAATTCCCACTATCAAAGATTAGTTACAGTCAACTAGAATTAATTAAAAACTAAGTATATTATTATTAGTTATACTTACTATTTTTAGAATAGGCTATTTATTAATCTTAGTTTCAATCAATCAATTCTTCTCTACATTTAGATTTATGCTTAAATGTCATCTATTACAATCTGAAAATATCTATCAAGTTTTATACCTATTAAACATTGTTAAATAAAAGATAGGATGAAACATAGTAGTCAACACATGCATTTTCTTTTAACATTGATTTTCAATTTTTATTTTAGGGTTTCAACTAAATTCTTAATTCCCATACACTAAAGCAAAATCTGATTATCCTTTATCAAATTTTATTGAGTGGTGGTCTAAGATTTATCTTTGACCTAAGGGTTTTATATTGAATTAATGATTTTCATGCACATAAATATTTTATTTTATTGGCTTTATATATATATATATATATATATATATATATATTCTTCCTTTTTTAAAATGTGTTCCAACAGTTTTAAAACTCTAAAGAGTTATCATTTTAGGCAAAGCAATCATTAGTTTTACCTAAGCCATGGTGTGAGGGGTATTGCTTCAATACTCAAGCTATTAGACAATATTATATATAGACTTTAGCTTCCATATACCTCAAAATATATCATAAATGCATAGTGTTTTTGTTTTTTCAACCATAGAAAGCCTTCAACTATTTAGTTTTATGTGTACTAATAAGTAGTTATCTAAGGAAGTTATTCTCAATGTACCTCAAACATGGGATAGTGTGGCTATGGGATGGTGGAATCCTCTGTAGTTAGTGTCCATTTGGGCCTTGTTCACTATTTAAGACTAGGATCAGTATATCTAAAAACTTACAAATCAAATACCCCTTATCTAGATACACCTTTACTACCATATGCAAATTCAAATTTCAAACTCAAATAATGGCTATAATGAATGAATTTTTCTTATATCTTTTGATACATCTAATAAATTTCATAATCACATTATATGTTACCTTTTGAGGTGTTACTTGGATTCACTATATATTTGCATTAATAAAATTCAAATATCATAAAAAGACTAAAACAAATAATGTACAATCTCAAGCCTTCCTCAACTCATTTTGTTGCAATATTACATCACATCATGACTCCCTAAGATACAAGCACTATTAAATAAACTTTTAAAATTAAGTATGAATTGGGAACAATAATAGTTGTACATGTTGAATTTAACGAGGCATACTAAACACCTAATTTATGTACTCATCATGAATATTGAGATATATAAAGATAATATAGAGTTTTCAAACAAAATTAATGATAAATAATTCATTGAATATCTTAACGCCAATCCATATAAAATCAAAACATTATTATACATTGTAAGATATGAATAAAATAAAATGGCCCAAGCCTATACATCAGAAGATTAATTTGATCCATTATGTGATCTTAATCAAGTTGATACTTCCACTTCAAGTGTTCCATATGCTTTTATTGATTTTATGCTTATATCATCACTTCTAATTACATATTTGATATCATCCCTAGGTATGGTGGCATCACAAGGTTTCCAATGGATTAATATGCCCATTTATTACTATGCTTACTATGCTTGATCCATACACACCTCCTTTGATTACTATGCTTGATCCATCACCAACCTCACTTAATGCAAACTCTCTTAAGCAAATTATTATAGAATTACATGCTAAGGTATTACAATTAAAGCAAGATTCCTCTAGAGCTAGTCATTGAATGGATTCCCATACTTTGTTTCATAATCATTTGACACCTGAGATAACATTGTATCCATTACCATCAAGTTTTGTAGTTTTTCCTCCATTCTATGAAGTTAAAGTTGATCCTAAACATCATCTTCAATCATTTCATGTAGCATGCTAGGATTATGCATATAATTAAAATTTATTAACAAATTTATTCCCTCAAAGTCTCAAACAATATGATTTGTGATGGTTCTATGATCTTCTGCTCCAATTAGTTAAAGCATTCAATCGTTTGTCATATCAGTTTCTAGCACACATTTCTATTAACATTGGAGGAAAACTATCTTATCTATATATTGTTAAACTAAATCAAAACTCCAATTATCCAATCATTGAATATATTATTTGATACAAAAATAATCTAACTAATATAACCAATTATATGGAAGATAATGAGTTATAATATATCTTCACACATTTTTTTCTAGCACCACTTTACAAGTCTATCATATTCAATCAATTCAAATTTTTTGATGAATTATGCCATACAATCAAAGAACACGAAGTCAATATCATAGCTTTGAATAATATCAACTACACACCAAATGATCCATCTAAATAAAATACTAAGTTTCAAACCAAATGAAGCTACAAGGTCAAATATAATGAAAGCAAGAATGAAATAGAAGTAACAATCAATGCATATCAAAACCAACAAATAAGCATCAATTGATAACTCCACCAATGAGAAAAATTTCAAAATTACCATAACCTCCTCATGTCCTGTTATAGAAATTAATTGATTGTAATCTCATATTTCCCCCTCTACCATTGGAGGTTAATATGATTAAGCCTCAACATAAGGGATTCAATAGTAACATATATTGTAACTATCATAGATGTATTGTACATTTTATAAACAAGTGTTATAGACTAAGATATAAGATATCATGTCTCATTAATGACAATACTGTTGAGCTAAGCACACCCATAAAGGAGACTAAACCACAAAAAAATGACAATGAAAAGTATAAAATCTTTATCAATGTATTTCCAAACCATGGCATAGTAGAAAATTTAGATAGCTTAGAGGTACACCATGCATACAGTGCACATCCTATTGTTTCAACATATGGACATCCAATATTAGTACATTTATAGGAGCATTAATACCATGTCCTATGATCACATTTGATGATAGTGATATTTTTAATGATGATTTATATAGAAAGACACTCTTTATTCAAGATTATATCAATAAAAATGTCATACACAGTGTCATGATCAATAACAGGTCAAGTGAAAATGCATGTACAATGACACTTTTTCACATTCTTGAGTACATAGAGCAGAGTTTATAAGATACATAAAAACTAGTCAAAGAATTTTATGGACATATATAGAATATTCTTGGGCATATATGTGTTACCTCTTCAAGTTGGTTTAGCAACAATGGCTACTCCATTTTTACTCTTACCAAGCATAGCGGTATTTGATATGTTATTAGGATGCCCTTAGATAAATAAAATAAATGTAGCACCATCCATAGTATATTGTTATCTCAAATACATAAATTATAATCAAGTGGTCAAAGTTTCAAGCATTTGATATGAGTACCCTCTACAATCAGTGGTATCTCATGCTCCTCCACCACCATCATTGTAGTTGATTGTTTCACCTATTGAAGAACATAGTTCATAGATAACTATTGCACCTATCTAATACAATAATAAAAAGACAATTATTACACCTATCTAAAATCATAGTACATAGATAGGTATTACATATATTTAATATCATAGTACAAACTAAGTTATTGTACCTATACATAATCTTTATGTATAGTCAATTCAAAGGAGAGTAGTAAACCCTATTAGATAACAAGTTTCACATCAAAGTGTTATTTAAAGTTAAAATATATCTTCATATTCTATAGTTTATCATAGGGTAGTACCTTAGATAGTTTAATGTGCTCCATAATGAACACTTGGGGTGAGACCTTTTACTACTATACAGCAAACTCCACCAAGTCCATTTCATTCTAGAGTTACACATCCTATAAAATATACTCTGATCAATGATCAAGACAAGTTCATTACAACACCTTATGCCTTTTCAAATTTGGATTCATAAGCTTGTAGCACTTTTTGTTTTTGTAAATTCATCCTCCCATTCTATGATATAGGCACACACTATGGTCTGCCCATTGATGGGATCATTGGCTAGTTTCTTTTTTAAATATCTCAAAAACATAAAAAAAAACAAATATGTCAAAAAAAACCAAATATGTTGAAAATTAAAACTGATAAAAATTAAAAAACAATCTAATATTTTCAAAATTATAAAAACATTCAAAAAATTATCAAAAATAAAAAATTGGGACCTAAGTCTGACATGATTTACTAGTTTACTTTATTTACATATGTTATTTATCATATATTTGGTAGATAACATATTATTTTTCATACACACATATATTTTATGAGGCATATGAGTTTGATGCAAGATATGCATATCATACATGGATTCCTAAATGTTGGACTCCCTTCTACCTAGTGGTGATGGTCGGGCTGGGGGCATCTTATTTTGCAAGTTACATTACAATAGGTTATGTCAATCTATAACTTTTATATCATGTTGAGTTACATTTCTTACTTGTGTTTTATTAATTACTCATATCTTACATTGTGTTACATGGATATGTTACTTTTTTGTTTAGTTTTATTGATACATATAGATGGCATAGACTAGTCTTCACTTGTTCTATGTTCCTTCGATGTTATTAATTTTTTGCATGATAGGATAGACATTGGTTAATTATTATTTGTGGTCATTTGACCTTGTGTGTGTGAAAAATTTATTCCCCTTTTTTTGACATTCTTAATTGCCTTTTCATGCAACCCTTGGCCTTATTTATTGTGACATATCCATGTCCATTGTATGTGAATCTTAGCCTTATGTCTAATATTATGTGCTATTGTCTGACATTGTGTGTTGTGTTTGTTGTGACTATTTAAATTTATTAGTGGTTCCATAATCCATATCATTCACTTTTATTATGTATTCTAATTTAGATATGCTTATTTTATTGCATGCCTCATCGTTATATCTACCTAGACATGACAATTGTATGCCTTGCATTACATGTGTTACATACATAATTCAATGACAATTACTATACTATGATGACATACTTTCCACATATTGACTCATTATTATACATATCACATGATATAATTAACTCTTCTTTTGATATGAGTGACTTGTATGTTGTATCCATCATCTCAAAAGGGTGGCATTACAATGAACTTATCTTATAGATCTAGGTCCCAATGAACAAAAAAATCATATTTTGTGTAAAATATAGGTTTTAAAGATTCAAAATACAGGGTTCAAAGATTAAAAGTAATTGAAAAATAAGATACATGACATATATTGGCACATTGATTTATATTACATTTATCCCACTCACTTTATAAAGACTTGAGCATAGATTTACGCACATTTGAATGCATATAAATGAGAATATGTAAGACAGTTACAAGAATAGAAATTATAGGTTTAAAATACATTCATAGTTAATCATAGAGATGCATGAAATTATATATCATTTAACATAGATTCAGGGGGCATGATGTTTGTTTTGCACAGATATACATATTTCAAAGTCAAAATGCATGATATTGATTCATGCACATATACAATAAAATACAATTTATAGATTCAAAGGTAAATAATTATTATTTCATTTCAAACCTATTGGTACTACAATCATAATGGGGGCATGAATATTCTTCATTCTCTTTTGATCAAGCAAACAAAATCTAGATTCATCTACAACAATGTGATTAATTCTATAACTAGTAGTGTATGTTTAAGTTTATTGACACTCAATGTCCTTGGCATTGCTTCTATCAATCCCATGGTGTGGTTCCACCTTCTATTATTGGTGATGTACATTCAAGTCTAGTGACACTCAATGACCTGGGCATCACTTTTACTTAATCCATCATGATTCCACCTTTTTTGGGACTAGTAAATTAGGTACTTTTCTCCATTCATAAGAGTTGGAGCATGCATCTTTCCAACTCAAAATCTTGATTAGTTGTTCAAAATTGGGACTTGATCACTCTGAATTTTTTAATGGTTCAACATGAGTAACTATATCTCTTATGATTCAATAAAGAAGCACATTTATTCAATGCCTCATCATCTTTACAAGTTACAAGACAACATGGTGTCATCTCCATACAAGTGTACTCCTTCCTTACTCTCCTTTCAATTTCAAATTCAAATTTTTCATATTTTTCAAATTTAAAATGAATAAATGACTAATTCATGTGTTATTTCATGGTTTTTTAAAATTAATGCAATGTACAATTAGAGTTTCTTATCCAAAGGCAAAGTGTGTTATATAAACTCCAGTTTTATCTTTCTCCTTTACTCTAGTAGATTCATTACTAGAATAAATTGGGAGGAAAATATAGACACCTAAATATGGTCATAGATACTTGGTACTGTTAAATTTTGATGAATCTTAAACCACTTTAATTTTGCAACTCTTGTTCTCCATTCTTCTAGGCCATTTATCTATATGTATGATTGAACCCTCTATTAGTCATCACTACTACGCCATAATTTTTAAATCAATATTTAAAACTATCTTATATCACTCTCAGAATGTTCCAACCTTGGGACATTTATCCCTACTTTTCTATGAGAAGTCCACTATTGTGAACTTATTCACCTAGTGTAGTCTTATTCATGTACCATTTAACATCTAGTTGTCAAAATTCAAAATATTCATTTGGGTATTTTGGACATTTCTCAAGGTCAACTAAAGGAAATTGTTCTAAAGTTTCACAATATAAGCAAATCAAAAACTCATTTTAGAGGGACTTGATGTGTGTGTGTGTGTGTGTGTGTGTGTGTGTGTGTGTGTGTGTGTGTGGAATCTACATTGAGTAAATCTATCCTATTCTTCTCAAATTCAAGATCATTCATTATGAGTAGTTATAAATTAAGTTTGAATCATTTCAAATCAATTCAATAGCTTTGACAAGTATCAAATCCAAATTTTTAGTTGCATATATAAAGTATAGGTGCATAATTTGATAATCATATTACATGGGAGTATTTTGTGTGGCTTTAATCCCTCCTTGGAGTATTTGGATATGTAGGTAACACTCAATCATCAATGGAGACAATTAAGGTCAACTCAACCCATTACACTTCCCTTTATTTTTTGTAAGCTTTTAGCTCTTATAATTAGCTTTAAGGTTTCCAAGGTAAAGATAAAGAAAACAAGAATTTATGTGCTACATCTATAGAAGTGAAATGTGTTAGTCTTTTTGGTAGACACAAACATAGGTGGAAAAATAGTAATAGTTTTATCACAGTCAAAACTGACAAGTTCATAGTTAATAGACATCGCTGGCCTTCACTACTATCTAAGGAATGTGGATATATCTATAAATATCCACAAACTTTGCCTCTAAGTCTAAGTTTTCATAGCCCCTATCTTATTATAATTTCTACTATCATACATCAATTAGAGTCAACCAGAATTAAAAAAGAGTTAAGTATCTTATTATTGGTTGTACTTGTTATTTTTAGCATATGTCATTTGTCAATTTTAATTTTAATCATTCAGTTATGCTTTACATTTATATTTATGCTTAAAATTCATATATTACAAGCTAAATACTATCAATTTTTATACCTATTAAACATTATTAAATTAAAAAATAGTAACACAAGAATGTGTAAACCATTATTTATTGAGTAGGCTACGTCTACTTGTAAATTTATGAGGAATTTACAACATATAAAACACTCATGTAAGAACAATGCTTGTAATTATCCACCAAAGCATATGATGTTTGTAGTGTTATCAAAACCAAGTGTTGTATAATTTTTACTTATGAGTGGCATTAGGTAATGTGCAATCCATAATTTGTTTAGGAAGCTCTATATGTGTGTAAAAGTTTGGGTAAAGTTACAATGTTTGTATTGATTAGATTAGAATAATGTTTGTAATCTACCAATCCTTATGTTGAACATAATTTTCTCGATACCATGTGTTGTTTAATTTTCCCTATTAGCGTTAATAGGGAATGTGCAAGTTGTGATTTTTTTAGTAGGCTCTATCCACTTGTAAATTTAAGGTCAAGTTATAGCGTAGTAACGGACATGTGAGAACTATATTTATAATGTACCAACACTCATGTTTTATGTAACATTATCTAAATCACATGTTGTATAATGCTCCATGTGAGTGACAAATAGGGAATATACAAGTTGTGATATGTTGAGTAGGATCATTCTTTGTAAATTTTATGGGAAATTATGATGTTTTTAATTCCAAGGTGAATTTTTTTGGTAATTCACCAATGTCTATGATTCATGTATTGTTATTGAAACCACGTGTTGTCTAATTTTTGTTTTGACTAATGTTATGTAATTTTTTAGTTTTAATTTGTTGAGCAAACTATATCAGCATGGCAATTTAAGGGGAAATTATAGTGCATGTACCTACCAAGTGAGAACTATGTTTATAATGCACCAATACATATTTAACTACCAAATGAGAACTATGTTTGTAATACACCAATGTATGTATAATGTATATAAAATTATCTAAACCATGTGGTGTGTAATTATCCCCTTGAGTGAAATCTATCCACATGTAAATTTAGGTGGAAGTTACAACATATGTAATGCCCAAATGAGAACAATATATGTAATGTATCAATGTGTTTGATGTATGTAACATTCTTAAAACCATATGGTTGTGTTTGATTTTCTATGTGAGTGGTATTAAGGAATTTTTAAGCCACAATTTGTTGAGTAAGCTTTATTTTCTTGTAAATTTCATGGGAAGTTATTGTGTATGTAAATTCCATATGAGAACATCTTTTGTAATGCACCAATGCATATAATGTATATAACGTTCTTAAAACCATGTGATTTGAAATTTTCCCCATGAGCCCAATGGAAGTTGGAGGATGATATGGTGTTGCAATAGAACATTAGAGAGACTATAAGAGGGATTTATGATTCTTAGTGGATCTAAAAAAGAGGGACGATACCTAAGAAAGAAAATGATACCTCGATGAGAAAGAGAGAAATATTCCCACTCATTCTTAACCACTAAGCATTTTTGGGACTAAAACACTCCTAGAAATGAAGTATGATCCATAAGGATTAGGGGGGGTGTTCATCTTTATTAAATAACTAGAGAAAAACTAGGAATTGGTTAGAAGCAAGACTCATAATGAGTATTTATATATGTTAATAAAACTAATTTTATATGCAGGGACAATTACATAACCATCGATTCCTTTCATGAATGATTGCATAACCATTAGGGTGTTTTGTAACCATTGGTTATCAAGGGACAATGTTGCCTTGCATAAAATGATGATTTATCCTATGTAAAATAAATGAGTAATGATAAAGTTTCAAGTTGTTTTCAATTATGAGTCATTTGAGAGTATTTTATCACATGAAATGACACTCCTAGAGCATGATAAATAGGAGGTACACATCCAATTACAATAATGAGTGTGTGAGTCAGAGTTAGTGTTCAAGTTAGTTTTAAGAGGAATAAATGTGTATAAAGTGAACTAAGTTAGAAAATAATAATATTCTTTTGTCCAAAAATAAATTATAAAGAGTACAATAGAACAATTACAATTCAAGTTAGTTACCCCAAAATCAAAGTTTTGAGGATAAAAGATTTTAAGTTGACTATTATTATTGCCTTTTTTTTAAGTCATAGTCAAACTCATTGTATAAAGTTTCATTTCATGTTTCAAACAACTCACTACATGCATTCAACAAAGTAAAACATTCAAAATATTTAATTTGGAGTAGAATTCAAGTAGGACAATATATTGTGATTATGTGAGCTCCAATTAAGTAATTGCACTTAAGATTTTGAAGGTCATGTTGGTATCAAAACATCATAATAGTTGGGTATTTTGGATAATTTGTGGTTAATTTGTATAAAAATAACAAAACCAAATGAAAAAGAGTTGATCCTTTGCAATCTTAAGGTTTATATAAAAAAGTGGGTCAAAAAGTGGAAGAAATTATGAAAAAAAATCCAAAGATAATCTTGACAATATAATTGATATCCTAAGAAAGAATGGAAGTGTGATAAATCCCTAAGATATTATCACCAAGTAACAATAGCCTATGGATAGGAACCAAGCATCCATGGAGATGGTGTGTTGTGATATATTTGAGAAGTGTGGAATAGGAGAAGAAAATCTTCATGAAGGTAAGAAATACTAACTTTTAGGTGGAGAGGAGCAATCTCTAAAATTGATAAAGGTAAGCCTATTGAGGATTAGTATTTACATTAGGTAAAATACTATTTACATCATTAGGTTAATTACCATAGGGTAAAAAATACTTATTTTTATAAGTTACCATATGGGTAAATGTGATAATATAGTTAGTAACATTATTGATATGTAACAATAATGTATATTAGGAGTTTGTTATTATATTATTGTATGTGAGTGGAGTTGTTCAATCAACTCGTGAATATAGGATATTATGAGATATCATAGGTAAAGAGAATCTCTTAGATTATAGGATGATTTATTATATAAAAGTATTATGTTAAAAAAATAATTTAATAGGAAATAATATAGCTTGTGTTAAAATTATTCTCTTTCTTATTTATAAATTTGGCTCTATCAATTATTTGTATGAGTTACAGTTCTACATAAGCTCCTAAAAATTCTAACAGTGGTATCAAAGTGGGTAATTTATTCCATGGGATCTTGATAAGTTTAAAAGGGGCAGTGGTACTTCACTTTGTCCCTGTGAATGAGAATCCAGTGTTGATAAAATCTCAAACCTCTCATTGGATGTGTCTTGTAGGAGTGAATTAAATTATCTATTGCATTTTTCAATGTGAAATATGCATCAAGACTCTATTGGATACATTTAATAATAGTGAAGGAGCAAATCAAAACTTTGATTATAGAATCAATGCTCAAGGTGTATACTTCCATATTGTGTTTAACAAAACATTGAATAATAATTGGTCCTTGAATCTAATCAGAGTATATATGTGCTTCAATAGAACCATATGCTTTTTGATATTTACATCGATGCATAGAATGGTCCAATAATAAATTTATTTTTTACCTCTGCTATGTAAAAGTATTTTGGTTCATTTTTTCGATGGTCGGTATTCAATTCAGCCTAAGGCACTCGGTGTGAATGTAGACAAACAAATGTATTTTCATTACATAGTCCATATCAATTTAAGGAGATTTTGAATTACATGTTCATAGGTCCCAAGATCAATATATATTCTAGTCTCTCTCCATCAAAGCATCTAGATTAGATATAAATACCTATAATTTGAGCAGAGTCCATATCATTCTCAAATCTACTCACAATCATCAATGTTTTTCTCAACTGTCTCCATGCAGCCATCATCTACACAATTCTAACCAACTTTCATGTCATTCTATTGCCCACCATTTCCTTATACTTGGAATATTTATCATGGCTATGTTTTAGGTATTCAGTCAATTTTTTGTTAATATTATATTTTTAGTCCATGGCTATATAGTTTGTGGTTAGAATAATTAGCATACGTCTTGTTATATTATTCTAGTTAGATGGTATAAATTTTGTATAAGTATGTCATTTTGTCATCAAAAGAGTTATTTGTTGAATTATAGGTATTATAATAAGCCACATTGTAGCTTGAATTAAAAAGTAATATTTAATTACTTTATAGTAGTAAATGCTTTATTAGGTCATTGTCATTCGGTTATAAGAAATTAACATTAAAAAATGAGTCAAAAATTAAAATTTATTTTTCCATCAATAAAGTATATTGAGTTATGTTTTCAAGAGTCCAATTTTTTAGGTCACTATATGTCATATAGAGTCATTGTCAAAATTGTAAAAAAAAAATTGCCTCACGGACACATTATCACTTGTACATGACATATGGATTATGGGGGGTTCCAATTTCTATGGAAGCAACCAATAGAGAACCTGTTAGAATTGTCGAAACACATGTTGACCTCTCTTGTTGAGTAAGCATCAACTTGTTGGAGGTTGGAGGCAATGGAAGAAGGAGGCCATTCAATCCTCTTTTTAGTCACTAGCAATGGGGCCACTTTTGTTTTATTCGCATGTGATTTTAGTTATGTGGTGTGGATTTTAATTTTTTTAGTTTTTTAGTGTGGTTTGAAAATAAGAACAGGTATTGTAAATTCTTGTTCATTTATGAGTATTCCCCATGCAACCTCTTTCTGTAGAAACATTGTAGAATGTTGTTCAAAATTTATTATATTAATCATGATGTGAAAGTTTTTGGTAAACTAGGAAAACCAATTGTGTAAAGTTTTTGTTGAACCTGGAAAACCAATTGTGTAAGGTTTTTGGTGAACTTGCAAGACCAATTGTGAAAGGTTATTGGTACACTTGTAAAAGCAATTAGGTAAGGTTATTGATCATAGCCAAGGAAAACCATCAGCAGAAAAGTGTGTATGATGAGTAGAAGCATAGGTCTTTGTTCTTTCTTAGATGGTCATTGTATCCATCCATGAAAGTGACTTATAAGAATATAGTCTTTTGGATAAATGTGTGTTGGCACATGTATGAGTTTTATGCAAGCCTGATGTTGCACAGTTGATCATGAGCACATAGAGGTAGCACACTACAATTGAAGAATGAGATATATTTTACCATGTAAAAACTAAGGAGGTGAATGTTGAGGATTAGTATTTACATTAGGTAAAATACTATTTAAATTGTTAGGTTATCTATCATAGGATAAATAATACTTATTATTTGTAAGTTATCATATGGGTAAATACAGTAATATAGTCAGTAACATTATTATTATGTAACAATAATGTATATTAGGAGTTTGTTATTATATTATTATACATTAGTGGAGTTGTTCAACCAACTCACAAATAAAGGATATTGGGAGATATTGTAGGTAAAGAGAATATCCTAGATTATAGGATGCTTTCCTATATCAATGTATTGTGTCAAAGAAAAATGTAATAGAAAATAATATATCTTGTGTTAAAATTATTCTATATCTTATTTTTGTATTTAGATATATCAATTGTTTGTATGAGTTACAGTTCTTCATGAGCTCCTAAAAATTCTAACAAAGCCAACATAAAATAATATGATCATTCTCTTTTAAAATTTGAGAATAAAGTTGAAAGATCAGTAAATGTTAAATTATTAATTAAATGGATGAAGCAAATGAAAATTTATTTTAATGTGCATAATGTTAGTGAAACATAAAATATTTATTTTTCACATCTTATAATAACAAGATTTGTGAAGTGGCTTTAGTACGTATTACACATAGTCAACAAGAGGTAAAAGGCAGGATCCCAGATCTAATTGATGGTGTATGCTTTGGTTGAAAAATATTTGCATGTTGTATGCTTTGGTTGAACAATATTCTCTTTGTCTTTGCCTAGCCTATTTCCATTTTAACTTAGGTAACCTTTTTATTTTATACTTAGCTGAATTTTCCTTTGAAAACTTGTAAGGTCCTCAAGCTCTGGATGGCTACCATTTGGTAGTCATCCAAGATCTTGGGATCATAAGCCTTTTCCATGACAACTAAGTCCTTTTTGTCCTAGATTCATGTATGGGTGCCACATGGTGATGATCCAAAATTTTGGGTGGTGGAGACTATGAACCCAAGACAATGAAGTGGGATCCCCGAAGATTGGGTCTAAATGGATACCATTTAGAAATCATCTAGAAGCCCAAAATTACAAGCCTTTGCCATGATGCCTAAGTCACCTATAGCCTAAAGTCATGGATGAGTGCCACATGGTAACAATCGAGAAGGTTGGGAGGTGGAGACTATGAATTGAAGACAATGAAGTGGTAGCCTTAAAGGCTTAAGTCAGATTTTTGCCAATTGAAAGTCATCCAAGAGTTTGAGATCATAAGCCTTTACCATGACACCTTAGTCCTCCATGATCCAACAACCTGAATGAGTGCCACATGGTGATGATCCATAAATTTAGGTGGTAGAGACTATGAACCTGAGACAGTGAAGTAGGAGCCTCAAAGGCCTGGGTTGAATGGATACCACTTGGTAGTCATCCAAAAGCTTAGGATTAGATTCCTTTATTGTTATGCATAAGTCCTTCATATCCTAGAGGCCTAGATTGGTGCCACATGGTGATGATTTGGAAGGTCAAGTGGCATAGACTATGAACCTAAGAAAATGAAGTAGGATCCCTAAAGGCCTAGGTCATATGGCTACCACTTAGAAGTCATCTAGGAGCCCAAGATCAGAAGCCTTTGTCATAATGCTTAAGTCCTTAATTTCCTATAGGCCCTAATGGGTGCCACATGGTGATAATCCAAAATTTTGAGTGATGGAGACTATGAACCTGAGACAATGAATTGGTAGCCCTGAAGGCCAGGTATCATGCCATATGGCACAATCCTAGGATCTCAAAGCTCAAAGAGGGATTACCAAAGTAAATAACATAAGGACAAGTGACAACCCTAGAGCTGATCATTAGACACATGGAAAATCCATAGGAGCTTGAAATTGATAGGTGCCTATGCCATTAAAATGTGTAAAACATAATATAAAGCAAAGAGTATCTCATATATTGAAATGTAGTGGTGGAGTAATGGCTAAAAAGGCTAATGAATTAAAATCAAAATAGGCATCGACTATTAAAATGGTTAGTCAATGGCTATGGACATAAATCAATATTGGCTCGGCTAATAGATAGAGTGGATAAATGACATTTTTGTTTGTAAAGGCCAATAAATAAAATTATTACTTAATGAGATTAATTAGGCAAATTAAAGGTATAATAGATATTACTTTTAATTTGTGGAGTGAAGATAGATAACTAGAGATTTTATGATGCAATATGACTATTGATTTACATTCTTTCACTTTACAAAGACTTGTTTCTTTAAAACTAAAAATCACATTCCTTCTGGCATAACTTGTGCCTTTGAGATTCCTCATGGCAATGTCTAAAAGAAGAGGAAAATCTAAAAGAATATTTCAAAGTGGTTTTTCTCTAGTGAGGAAATATACATTAGAATGGATGTCTAATCCTTTTATTATTTGTTCACCTTATATTGCACCATGATACTCACCTTTCTTGGCTAGTCTTGTCATAGGCTATTTGTTTCACAAATGCCACATATTATAGAATGTTGGTATTAAAATAGATCATGATAACAACCACTTGGTTTACATAATTCCATGTTTAATAAGATCAAGTCCCTTAGTTGAAATAAAAGTGCAATAAGGAATTCTTACCCTTCTTTAATTTCTTCATTGTCGTTTCTTTTAGTCACCTAGGGGTTGTGGGCTTTATAAAGAAAAAATATGAGTCATAAATATATAAACGATCCACATCTCATTATTTTAATAGATTCACCAAGGTGAAAATAAGGTAATAAATTTTTTCATGGTGCCTCTAAATATTCTTAGTATTTTTACATATTTCAAAGGTAATCAAATTAAGCATTAATCAACACATTGTCTTCACTATTTAGAGAAACATCAATCTATTTATTTATTTTTTATATAAAATTATATCCCTGATGGTTGGTGGCATGGTGTCTCCAACAACTCCGATTGCCATGGTTGTCTAATGCATGGTATATCACATGCATGTGATACAACAGATTGATTTTATATAAGTCATGTTGTTATTAATATATTTGTTCTATTTTATTTTTATTTTTATAGCTTAATAAATATTGTAACAAATGACCCACTATATTATCTTTTATATTATTTGTTTAAACAACATATATTAATTTCATGTAAATCATTACCATTTGTTGCATTTTGTAATCTCAACCTTGATAAACTTCAAATATTCTTTGAGTTGTGTATAAGTATTGATTGTATTTGTGAAAATATAAAGGATTAGAAATATATTGCTAATAAGTGAAATTCTAAACCTAATCCAATGATTTATTGTTTGTTTACTAAATCTAGCGAGACAGGAAACACCTTCTTAGCCACCATCTTCCTACCATCTAATAGGATTCAAATGCCATTGGCATTTGCCACCTACCATATGTTTATTATATGTTTAGATTCAAATCATGGTTAATGGTTAAAATGGTTGACACTAAAAATTATTAATGCTTAAATTTCGATAGCTGACGGCTTTAAAAATATCAATTTACTAAAACAAAATGTTATATATATTCTAGTATAACTTTTACCAACAAACTCAAATCCAAACCTGGTTATAAACTAAATTATTAGAATGACATAATGAAATTAAAAAAAATGTTTGCATAATAATATTTAATCCTTGTTTGAATTGTTTTGGTTGATTCCTCTATGTAACATCTATTACAAAAGTAGTTTGTAGTCATACATATATTTTGTTTTGAAGTTTGTTTAATACTTACAACTACAACATGCATTCATTATGGTAAATTGTAGAATATTCAAAAAAGATGGATACATAAGTTGATAGTAAATTTCATAATATGTAGGGCTCAAAAAAAATATTAAGGAAAAATAATCATGGAAAATATGGATGTTCCAAGAAATTTATTTTGAGAATATGGATACCTTCATGATAGGCTATAGCATGTTACTTCCACTATTTAATTTCAAGATATATAAAAATAAAGATGTCCCAAAGCAATATATAAATGATGATAAAGAATTTGTCAATTAAAACATTAAAAAAAAAGGCAAACTATGTCAAAAAAAAAATATTGTTAACCAACAAACAAAATATGAAATCATTTGTGCTCTTAGTAATATATGTATTAGTCAAAATAACCAAGGAAGTTAAGTAAAATATTTAGACACATATGCATGAATAAAATAAAACATATAATAAATATGATAAGCATAAGAGAGACAACATAATTGACTAAAAAAAATGTTATTCAATGTAAAAATGCAATAACAAATATGAAAATATGAAGACAATGGGTATTTGATAAAGAAATGATATGGATACTTCTGTGGAAGGATTTAGCATGCTACTTCCATTATTTAATTAAAGATATATAGCAATAAATATTTCCCTAAGCAATCTATAAATGATGATAAATAATTAGTTAATTAAAACATAAGTAAAAAAGCAAACTGTGTCAAAAAATATTGTTAACCAGCAAACAAACTATGAAATCATTTGTGTTTTCAGTACTATATGTAATAGAAAAAATAAGCAAGGAAGTTAAGTAAAATTTTTAGACATAGATGCATGAATAAGATAAATCATACAATAAATATGCTAAGGATAATAGAGACAACATAGTTGAATACAAACAAATGTTGGTCAGTGTAAAAAAGCAATAACAAATATGAAAATATGAAGGCAACAGGTCTTTGATAATGAAATAATATATACAAACAAGATTAAAATGCTTCAGGATTGTGACAAGCAACAGTGTTTAACCTCTTATATTATGTTCAAAGAAATATTTTCTATGATGGTGGATATTCAATAATCAGAATCTGATCTAATTAAATGCATACTGAAAACAAGCACAAAAACAAAAATAGTTCATTAACCTTATTTGAGGATGTAATTGGAAGTAGATTAAAAATCAAAATTTTATAACAATAGTTAATGGAGATCAAAAATCAGAGATATCACATAATCAAGATTCATGCATTTAATAAATTTTTAACCAACAGGTGGCCTGTCAGTAAAAACAAAACTTAACACAAAAGTGTTGAAAGAAATTATCAAATTATATGGAAAATAATTTATAGAAATATAAAATGTCATTTCACACATTTATATATATTGTCTATATGATTAGTTGATGTGTAATTTAAAAGGAAAAGTGCTAAAGCATATTACTAATTTGATATGTATAGAAATTAACATAATTTAGTGTATAATAACTGAACACATTACTAAAATTTATTGTTTTAGAACATTGACTTTGTTTAGCATCTAGTCGAAGAAGAAGAAGAAATAATTGTACATGTGAGAAATTGAATTTCTTGGTTTGGAAGTCCTTTTACAAAAATATGAATTGTATGAAGTGTCTATTTTTTTTTTATTATTTTTAAATTTGGCTTTGTAGCTATGTTGTTGTAGCATGCAGAACTATATTGCATTGCACCTACACAAGTTATAGGAAGTAGAAGGTGTTACAATTAATAGGCATTATAATCAAGTAGTAGACTATTGATATAATGTTTTTTTTCTTCCTCTTTTTATTTAAATAAAAAAATGCAAATAACTATTTTGAAGAAGCACTTACTATTTGCTAATAGATATAATGGTGTTGTTCATAACAAGTGTGAAGTTGGCATTTAGTTGGAAGTGACAGTGAAAATGTTGTAACTGATATGTCTGGTTTGTATTTGTTAAAAGAGATTTTAGTTAATTCTAAATAATTCTCCTTCAGTAGTTTTTGATTCAAAGTTCAATCAATATGTGCATTTTATATATGTATAATGTATTGCAATGAATGATGGTATGAGTATGCTCAAATATAGTGACAGTTTATGCAATCTCCAAAATCATCTATTGAAGCAACATTAGGTAAGACTTGGTTCCCACAATCATTTCAAAATGTCTAAAAAGACGATGCATGCACATTTTTTGGTTTTAAGAGTCCTTTGACTTCCAAGGCAAAATTTTTGTTTTCCATGCTATGAAATTATTCAAATTGTAAAAATTATAAAAACTTTTTTTTGGTGAATAAGCTAATGGATATGACATATATGCTTGCTTCAATGTTTGTTTTGGCAGGCTTTGCAGATGGAATTTTGAACACTTGTCATTTAATATGTCTATACAAGTGGACTAAGTTGCATGGATCAAGGGAGTGCCTTTATTCCTATTCTTAACAATGTTTTTAAAAAGCATCATGGGTGCATTTGTTGATGATAATGTTTTTTGCAGGCTAGAATATAGATGCTTATAGTTGTCATTGATTATAAGTTATAAAACCAATTATTAAATGTTAGTGTTTTTGAAAATAATATGTATGTGTATATATTGAATTAAATTAAATGACATTATAACTGATGAAGAAGTAAATAAGATATTTGAATAAGTGTTTACTATTGCCATGTCTTCTTTAGTCTTGCCATATTTTATATGAAGTTCATATTGCTTGTATTATTTTTGGTATGCAATGATGATAGAAGCAAATAAACCCATTACATATGTGTTTTTGGATTACACAAGATCAAGTATAGTGGTATATGTGGTAAGCTTGTGTTCCTGTTCGCCATTTTTTGGCCCCCATATCAAATTTTGCCTAAGCATAGGAAGATGCACTTTCAAGAAAGAGAATGGCCAATCTTTGGGAAGGCTTCAGGTTTTCCAGCAGTGTATATTGGATTTTCAAGGGATCACAACTTATTTATTTTATAAGTTATAGGAAAATGAGAACCTAAAGTAATGAGACTTAAGGAACCTGACTCAATCTTGAGCAGAGTGTTTTGGGTTTTGGAAACAACACTACTCATGACTTTATAAGTAGTAAGCAAGTAGAGGCTCAAAGTAATGAGAAAGTAAGATGTGAGCTCTAGAAATCCCAATCAAGCAAGCAATTCATCCAATTTTTTCCCAAAAGCTTCCTCATGCACATGTTTTTTGGGAGGTTATGGTCATATCTTTGGAAATTGTCTCAGACAATTTTTTTGAGACAATCTTCATGAAAGGTTTGTTCTTGGGCTGAAGGGCACTTCAAGCTTTGGGAAGGGACTTTTCAAATTTTATGGACCATTTCAACTTCTCTGAAGGGCAACTGCATTTTTCTTGAAGGGTATTTCTTCAAGTTTCAGAGGGCACATCTAGTTTCAAAGGGCCATTTCAAAAGTTCCAAAGGGCATTTTTCCCCTTGAAAGGATCATTGAAAAGTTTTCAAAGGGTAACTACCCTTTGGTAGGGTTCAAAGAAAAAATCCTAAAGGGAGGTTACCCTTTGAAAATAGTCTTTGAAAAGAGTTTCGAAGGGTAAATGCCCTTCGGAAGGGTTATTTACAAAATCATCAAAGGACACTTCCCCTTCGAAGAAATTGATAGAGGGATGCACTAAACTTCTTGAAGGGCATTTGCCCTTTAGAAAGTTCACCCAAGAGAGTTTTTAGAAAAATTGCCAAAGGAATTCCTTTGGCAAAATTGATAAAACAATTGCCCGAGACTTCAAAAAAGCTAAGGAAGAAGACTTTAGGAAAACAAACTTTGAAGTCTTCATCAAGGAAAAATTTGAAGGCTTGGAGGGAAAAATTCCAAAGACTTCCAAAGTAAAAGGAAAATACTTCGAGAAACCAAGTCAAGAAGTGTTCATCATGCAAAACTCCAAAGTCTTCAATAGGCAAAGTCTGAAGTAAGTAGACTCAAAAGGCCCGATTTACTCTGCAAAGAGTAAATCAGATTTCTTTAGTGGCTCAGTTTGAAAGGGCTTCTTAAGTCAAGTATATTTGAAAACCTGAGTTATTATGTAAAGATTAAATTAGGTTTCCAACATTGCATGACTCGACAAGATCGATCAGTAGCATGTTCTAAGGATTGATAATGCATGATAACCATGGTAAGGACAAATGAGAGGTTGCCAAATGGCATAGGGGCACCCAACTAGCAAGGAGATTGATGGTTCATAGGCATCTATAATGGAGGATCCATAATGCAGGTCAAGGATTTGAGGTAGCATCTAATGGCCAATCAGCAAGGGGAGTCCACGTAGCTAGTATTTAGAATTATAAAGGCTATCATCCATCATAGTTCACTCCCCATAATCATCATTCTATGCTTAAATGTAGCATGGTTGAAACACATGGAGACCCACATCCTTTCAACAAGGAATGTAAAGAGGAAGAAACCATGTCAATCTTGAGTACAAAGATTAAATGTGTCATGCCAAGAAGAGACATTCTAGCTACTCACAACATGGCTTCTCAGATGTGCCAAAGAAAAACTTAAAGATGGGAGGGGCTCGAGAGGATTGTTTAGTGATCCTAAGTGACACATTTAGGGACAATAAGGAAGGACAACATCAGATTTTCAGTTATCAGTGACTTCTTCTTTCTTCCCCTTCTCTCTCCCCCCTTTTCTATATAAATAGAGGCCTTGGAGCCAAGAAAATATCCCCAGACATGTGATAATCATTGTGTAATAGACCTTTGAAGCAATAAAGATTATTTTACCTATCTCTTTGTCTAAAAATTATGTTGAGTTAGCTTGTGCACAATAGCATTGTGAAGAAGCATCCTTCTAACCTTATTGTCCTTTTTTTCTTATTTTTAGGTGTTTTCTAGGTAGTTACAGGTCTGAACTTGAACTTTTCTACCATTCATGGATTCTTAATGTGGATTTAAAAATCCCTCTTTGCTTCATGTATGGTTCAGTAAGCCTACTTATGAAATATTTATGTGAGTTAGCTAGTTAGTAGGTTATGTAAGTAAACTTATCTTATGTTGAATTAGTGTCATTCCCTAGACCAAGTGGAAGTACTTACTTTTGGTGCATCACCTCCCTTAACTTAGATTTCTTTTCAAGTAATCTTCTTATCCCTTTTCCTTAGCCATTAGTAGATTTTAGTGTGGGAATCAAGGAGCTAAAGTGAAGCACCTAAGGAACTAGCCTCATTAAAAAACCTAGAGGTTCAACCTCACCATAGGATACCCACATCTTGAGGTTATCCCCATGTTTATAGCTAAAAGTGAGAGACCTTGAAGAACTCTTTCACAAGGGTGAAATTCTAAGCTATAACAGTTTTGGCATGCTCGATAGAACAACTACCATTTTATTTTCATTTTTATGAAAGATTGGTCAAATTTTATGCTATTTTAATTATTTTGTAGCAATGGTAGTGTTCATCCTTCAGCATCTGGAGACTCTAAATAACATAGCAACCTAGTTGTAGCAATAGCCATTTTTCATGCCAAAGGTAACTACAAGATCAGTGACTACAGGTTTTCCTTCTGAGTTTGTTGAGTTGCCTTTGAAATCAGCAAGAAGGTTACGGTTTGTCCATACTCATCCATATGTCAGACACCCTTCTCCTAGACCAGTCATAAAGCATACTCACATAAGGAGATCTTTGTCAGCACCTCTTATTGATATGATTCCTCAAAGAGCTTTTGTGGGCTTCAGAAACCAAAGCCCTTTGAACTTACCATAGTATGATCTTATGCCAATAGCAGTCCTCAAAAGTGTTCCTAATTACACAAGAGACCAATCTATAACTCCTACTTAGCACATAATTGACATAGCCAACTTCTGTAACATTCACAATATCACAGTGGAGAACATGGTTGTTAGGATATTAGTTATATCCTTCAAAAGAAAGGCATTAGACTGTTATAGGGGTCTAGCTCCTAATTCTATCCACTAATGGGATGAGCTGGTAACAACCTTATGTAAAAGGTTTGTAGATAACATTGATCATCCATCACTTGTAGAGCAACCGACCACAATCAAGAGAGCTCCTCATGAAGTCATGCAAGACTTCAATATGAGATTTTAGAAGATGTGGGATAGAATTCCAGTAGCTTTTAGACCATCTCTAAACTTTGATTTCTTGTATTAATTGAAATATCTCAATAGAGACACAGCTATAATGATTCAATCTGTGGGAGGAGACATATTTCCAGATGCATACAAGGTGGCCATCAAAGAAAAAAACTACCTAGTTCAAGTTGGCAAGCTTACTCGTAGACCCCCGATGCCTCTTTTTTTAGAGATTAGACAACCTCATGCAATCATTCCTCCACTTGATGTTATACTTACAATGCCAACAATTGATGGTGTGCCTTAACCTAAGTAAGAGAAGGCCTCTACTAGTGGATCTAACGACTCCCAAGAGTAGAAGAATTACTTGGAATTAAAAAGCATGCTCTAATCCTTAGGGAATGATGTGGTCAATATCAAGAGGCAAGCTTACATCAAACCTTACCAAGCTCCATATCAACCTCAACAATAGCTTTATAAAGCTAATAGGCAACCCTACAAAAGAGGTTTCCAAGGATAGGGGTAGCCTAACAATATTAGGTAGCCTAACAATGCAAGACAGCATAATTATAATTTGAATGTTGTAGGCCCTTCCAACTCCTTAGTCTCAATTCAGAACAATGTGGCTTAAGAGATAGAAGGAATAATGCCTTGGAATCATTCTTTTTGATAATCCATTATCCTAACTAATGGCTCCAACCAAGCATTCAATGATCAATGGAAATAAGCTAATGCTTATGGATATAACTAGGCTCTTATGGCCCAAAACACAAAGGTGCTCACTCTAACAAAGCAAGATAAGCCTCCATAAGAACAAGGCTCAGATTAGGGGTCTAACTAGTTAGAAGCCTCGATGGTCATTAGTGAGCAAGAGGAGTGATATGCATCCAATCCTCAGGCTACTCCCAATTTGGCCCACATCCCAATCTCAGTAAACATAAGGTTCAAGAGAAGGAATATGGGTGACAATCAAGAAGATTTTAAATAACCTCTTATTACCACTCCTTCACTAAAAAAGCTAGTAACAGTAAATCCCAAAACCTAGGCAAAGTTTGGGGGTATGCCAATAAACATTATTGAGTAAATGAAGAAATCTAGTGTGAGCATACCAATGTGGGACATGCTTTCCATGTCTGACCAAGTAGACATTCTTCAAGAAGGTTTGTCCAAGATGAGTGTTTCTACAACTAAAAGTAAGCAACCAAGCAAGGAAGTTTAAGTCTTCACTAATGCATCCAAAGGTCCTTTGGGGAAAAGGTTAAGTAGTAAATCTCATTAATCATCGGTGATTCCTTGGTGCACAACTGCTTGGTGGATAGTGTGGCCAGCACCTCAATCATGCCAAAGTTTATTATTGACTAGCTAAACCTTAAGTATGAGCCACACACCAAGGGAGTCCTAAAGCTTAATGGTTCTTCCACAAAGCCATCAAATATCACTAGGAATTTGAGCCTAACCTTACATTTTTGTCTTAGCATGTTCATGGTGTAAGACTTATTGATCTTGGATGTCACTCCTCACTTTGCATTATGTCTTTCTAGAGAGTTTACAGCCAAGATTGGGGGTTACCTTATAGTAGATTGGTCTTACATGGAATTCAAAACAAGGTATGGAACTAAGGTCTCAATCAAGCCTGAACCCATGGCACAATTCCATATTTAACCCCATCAACTAGATAACATAAACCTCAATTGTACCATCCTTGATGAGGATGAGTTTAAAATTGGTCAAGAGCTGAACACTCATCCTGAAGAAGTTTCTAGACTTGTTTTTGGATGAGTTATGGAGAGATAACCAATCTTTTAACCCTTTGGAGGGTGTCAAGGAAAGATACATGGGTGTCTATCTGCTACATGAAGAGAATCAACCCATGCCTTCCCTCATTGGACCTAAAGAAAACCCTAATGGTTTATGGAAATTGTTCTTTGATGGCTCAAAGAGAAAAAATGGTATAGGTGTTAGGGCAATGTTGGTTTCCTCTTTGGGTGATAAGCTTTCTCTTCCTATAGGTTCCATTTCAGTTGCTCTTCAAATGCAACAGAATATGAAGGCTTGATCTGTGGCCTTCAATGGGCCAATAAAAGAGGAATCAAACTACCACAAATTTACAGGGATAGTGAGCTCATAGTAAACCAAGTCAGAGGCCTAAACATTACAAAGAATTATTTGATGAGGTCCTATAAAAATAGAGTGTGAGACATAACTGAATATTTTGAGTCATTTGACATTCAAGCTATCCTAAGAAATTAGAACCAACATGTTGATAGGTTGGTAGCTGTGGGAGCTTAGTTTGACATTCCAAGTCAGCTGAAAGAAACTAAGGTTCAGCCACATGTCAAGGTGGTGGTGAGGCCATCAATGTCAGGTAATGAAGCTCACTGGTAGGTTTTTGAAAGTGACAAGAAAATTACTTATTTATTATAGCAGGAAGTTGAGTTCTCCTCCAATCAAGCTAAATTATAACATCAATATGAGGATCAGATTATTTAGCTAAAGTCTAACAAACTTCCTAAGGGGTTGCTTATGCTTGAGGGACTTTTTCATGAAGGAGACCACATGAAGCAAGAGAAGGTAGTAATTTCTACTAATGAATAAAATTATGAGAGAGTCATCATCTTCAAGGATAAGCTTCTCAATCCTAGAAAGGTAAGCAGTAAAACTGAGAGGCACGCTTTCATAACACTTTGCCAAGAATATGTAGACATTTTGCTTAGTAGTATAGTGACTTGAAAATTTTTGATCTAAAGTTACCTCAGCATGCCATAACATTAGAGGCTAATGCCAAGCATGTAAGGTAGAAGCAAAGGCTAGTCAACCCCAAGATAAAAGAGTTGATGAGGAAAGAGTTAACCAAATTGATCGAATTTAGGATCATCTTTCCCATCAAACACTCATCATGGATATCCAACGTGGTTCCCATAAGGAAAAAGATTAGGGAAATTAGGCTTTATGTGGACTTCAGAGATTTTAACAAAGTCTCCTTGAAAGATCACTACCCTCTGCCATCCATGGATCAACTTCTCCAAGTAGTTGTAGGATCAGAATGCTTCTCTCTATTGGATGGATTTTCTGGCTACAACCAAGTCTGGGTGAAAAATGAAGATCAATTCAAGACTACCTTCACAACCAAATGGGGCATGTATGTATACCAAAAGATTCCCTTTGGTTTATCAAATGTTAGTGTAACTTTCCAAAGAGCCATGTACATGGATTTTTAGGGGATGTTAAACCAAATGGTGCTGGTATACTTGGATGACATCACAGTTTACTCCAAGAATGCTAGCAAGCATATGGACCACCTGATGCTAATTTTTGAAAGGTGTAGAGAGTATGGGATTGCATTGAATCTCATGAAGTGCATGTTTTTTGTGCATGAAGGCAAGCTGTTGGGCCACATCATCTCAAAGGAGGGGTTATCCATTGATCCTAAGAGAATAAGTGCCATTTTAGCCTTATCATTGCCCAAGCATAAGAAGGGACTCCAAAGTTTTCTTGGAAATATAAAATTCATGAGAAGATTTATCCCTGGTTTTGCAAGTTTGGTCAAACCCATCAATATTATGCTAAAAAATAACCAAGTGTTCACTTGGTCAAATGAAGGCAAGTCAGCATTTGAGGCTATCAAGTAATCTATCATTCAAGCACCCACATTTATGAATCTTGATTTCTCAAGGTATTTCATATTGTATGCTTGTTCCAACATTGATAATATATCATCTATGCCGATGCAAAGAAATGTTGAAAGACTTGAGTAGCCATTAGCATTTTTCAGTCAGGGGCTTGAAGAGTATGAGGTAAGGTATACCTTTGTATAAAAGAAAGTCTTTATAGTAGTAAGGAGCCTCAAGAATTTCAAGCCAATGTTCTCCAATAGCAAAATCCACCTTATGGTGTCTCATCCTAGAGTAAGAGACTTACTTCTTAATAAGGATTTGAGCAAAAAAAGAGTTGGTTCGATTACTAAAGTCATGGAGTATGATGTGGAGATCAAGGTCACTAATCTAGTAAGAGGTAAAGGCTTATGTGAGTATATGGTTGATGACCTTCATGAAGACAAAGATGTCATCTTGGTAGCAAAAGATAACCTACAAGCAGATGCACCTCCACCTCACACTAGTTGGCTCCATGATATGATGCACTTTTTGCTAATAGGTGAGAGCCCTCAAGGTATGGATAAAGAAATAAAAAGGTATTTTAGAATTTAATCTATACCTTATGCTTTAGTTGATAGGGTTTTGTTTAGAAGAGACCTCAATGGAGTGCTCCTAAGGTGCATAGATGATGATCAAGTAGCCAAGATTTTGGAGCATTTCCATGATGGGCCTATAGGAGGTCATTTTACTCCAAGGACTACTATAGTAAAGATCATGAGGGCTGATTACTACTGGCCCAACCTCTTCAAGGATGCTTATGCATGGGTGAAGAAGTGTCAAGAATGTGATCTTTTCATGGGTAAGCAAAGGTTATCGACTTTCCCTCTCAACTTGATTCAAGTAGAGCAACCATTCATGTAGTGGGGATTGGACTTCATTAGAGTAATCAACCCCTCATCAAGTGCAAGGCATAAGTGGGTACTTGTTACAAATGATTACTTCACCAAGTGGGTGGAAGACATTGCATTGAAGGAAGATAATGAAAGTACAATCTTATATTTCTATGACAACATTGTGACCAGGTTTGGTGTTCCATCCACTATCATATTTGATAATGCTTTAGCTTTCCTTGGTTTAAAAACAAGTGAATGGGCTCTCAAAATGGTCATTTACCTCAACACTTACTCAAATTATTATCCTCAAGGCAACAAGATAGACGAGTCCATAAATAAAAATTTGTTGAGGATTATCAAGAGGACCATGGAGGAGAATCAGAGGACATGGCACACCAAGTTGAAGACAGCCTTGTGGGTTGATCGAGTAACTCCTAAAGTTGTTGTTTGCAATTATCCATATATTCTAGTATATGGAATGGAGGTCAAGTTACCCATTTCTCTTAAGCTTCCTACATTAGAACTAGCCCATCAGATGGAGTTGTTGGAAGATGAACCCATGAATGTGAGATTGGCAGAACTCACAGAACTTGAGGAAATAAGAAACCTTGTAATGAAGACACTAGAGTCACATCAAGATTAGGTCAAAAAATATTTTGACAAGAGATCCATGGTGAAGGGCTTCAAAGAAGGAGACCTAGTCCTCAAATGAGATTAAAAAAAGGCTAAACCAAGCAACCATACCAAGTTTGATAGCTTGTGGAGTGGCCCTTATGTGATCCATGAACGTAAAAAACATAACACTTTCTATTTCACTCAATTATATGAAGAGGTATTACCAATCCCAATAAATGGGATTCATCTGAAGCCTTGTTATTGAGATTTTGCAGTCATTGTATATATTTCTATTTACTTCATTTAGTTTTTTGTGTTTTCCTCTAAGTGCCTTATGCACATCATTTTTAGTTGTGTATTTCTCTTCCCTAAGTGCCTTGGGCACATTTTCTTTCATTTCGATTAGTCTTGTTGCTTCAAGGGAATATTTCAAATAGAGCCAGCCTTGTCTAGAAAGCAGTGACTCCATACCCAATGGATCAGATGGGGCAAAGGTGTTGGGTTCATGAAAGCATAGTAGGCATGTTTCCCTATGAGTTGCCAAAATGTTGGCCATTTTTTGGCCCCCATATCAAATTTTTCGTAACCATGGGAAGATGGACTTTCAAGCAAGAGAATGGCCAGTCTTTGGGAAGGTTTTGGGTTTTTGAGTAGTGTATATTGGGTTTGCAGGGAATCACAACTTATTTATTTTATAAGTTACAGGAAAATGAGAACCTGAAGTAATGAGACTTAAGAACTCAACTCAATATTGAGCAGAGTGTTTTGGATTTTGGAAATAACACTACTCATGACTTTATAAGTAGCAAGTAGAATCCCAAATTAATGAGCAAGTAAGTTTTGAGCTCTAAAAATCTTGATCAAGCAATCAGTTCATCTAATTTTTTCTCTAAATCTTCCTCATGCACATGTTTTTTGGGAGGTTTTAGCCAAATCTTTGGAAATTGTCTCAGATAATTTGTTTGAGACAATCTTCTTCAAAGCTTTGTTCTTGGGCCAAAGGGCACTTCAAGCTTTGTGGAGAGACTTTTCAACTTTCATGGACCGTTTCAACTTCCTCAAAGGGTAACTACATTTTCTATGAAGGGTATTTCTTTAAGTTTTAGAGGGCAAATCCAATTTCAAAGGGCCATTTTGAAAGTTTTGAAGGGAATTTTACCCCTCATGAGGATCATTACAAAGTTTATAAAGGGTAACTACCCTTTGAGAGGGTTCAAATAAAAAATCTCAAAGGGCAGTTACCCTTCAAAAATAATCTTCAGAAAGAGTTTAGAAGGGCAAATGCCCTTTGGAAAGGTTGTTTACAAAATCACCAAGGGACACTTCCCCTTCAGTGAAATTGGTAGAGGGACAATCTAAACTTCCTAAAGGGCACTTGCCCTTTAGAAATTTCACCCAAGAGAGTTGTCGATAAAATTGCTGAAGGAATTCCTTTAGAAAAATTGTCAAAATAATTGCCTAAAACTTTAGAAAAGCCAAGGAAGAAGACTTTGAGAAAACAAACTCTGAAGTCTTCATCAAGGAAAAATCTAAAGGCTTAAAGGGGACAAAACTCAAAGATTTCCAAAGTAAAGGGAGAAAACTTTGAGAAACCAAGTCAAGAAGTCTTCATCAAGTAAAACTTCAAAGTCTTCAACAGATAAAGTCTGAAGTAAGTAGACTTACAAGGCCCGATTTACTCTACAAGGAGTAAATCAAGATTCTCTAGTGGCTCAACTTGAAAAGTCTTCTTAAGTTGAGTAGTTTGGAAAACCTGAGTTACTCTATAAAGAGTAAATCGAGTTTCCAATGTTGCATGACTTGACAAGCTTGATCCACAGCACACTCTAAGGATTGATAGTGCATGATAGCCATGGTAAGGACAAATGAGAGGCTACCAAATGGCACAGGGGCACCTAAATGGCAAGGAGATCGATGGTTCATAGGCATCCATAATGGGAGGATCCACAGTTTAAGTCAAGGATCTAAGGTAGCATCCAATGGCTAATCAATAAGGGGAGTCCACATGGCTAGTAGCTGGGATTATAAAGGCTCTTATCCATCATAGTTTGTTCCCCACAATTGCCATTCGATGCTTAAATGTAGCATGGCTGAAACACATGGAGACCTGTATCCTTTCAGCATGGCACATAAAGAGAAAAAATCCATGTCAATCTTGAGTACAAATATTAAATGTATCATACCAAGAGGAAACATTCTAGATGCTCATAACATGGCTTCTTAGATGTGCCAAAGAAAAATTTAAAGATGGGAGGGGCTCAAGAGGATTGTTTAGTGATCTTAAGCAGTACATTTAGGGATAACATTAGAGTTCTATCCATCAGGGACTTCTTCTTTCTTCCCCTTCTCTCTCCCCCCTTTTCTATATAAATAGAGACCTTGGATCCAAGCAAATATCCCTAGACTGGTGATAGAATCACTCTGTGAAAATCATTGTGTAATAGACCTTTGAAGCAATAAAGATTATTTTACCTATCTCTTTGTCTAAAAATTGTGTTGAGTTAGCTTGTGCACAATAGCATTGTGAAGAAGCATCCTTCCAACCTTATTGTCCTTATTTATTTCTTATTTTCAAGTGTTTTCTAGTTAGTTGCAGGTCTGAGCTTGAGCTTTTCTACTATTAATGGATGCTTAATGTGGATTTAAAAATCCCTCTTTACTTCATGTATGGTTTAGTGAGCCTAGTTTACAAAATATTTATGCAAGTTAGCTGGTTAGGAGGTTGTGTAAGAAAACTTATCTTATGTTGAATTAGTGTCATTCCCTAGACCAAGTGGATCACTTATTTTTGGTGCATCACCTCCCTTAGCTTAGATTTATTTTCAATTAATCCTCCTATCCCTTTTCCTTAGCCATTAGTAGATTTTAGTGTGGGAATCAAAGAGCTAAAGTGAAGCACCTAAGGAACTAGCCTCATTAGAAATCCTAGAGGTTTAACCTCACCATACGATACCCACATCCTGAGGTTATCCCCATGCTTGTAGATGGAAGTGAGAGACCCTGAAGAACTCTCAAAAGGATGTAATTCCAAGCTATAACAATTCCTTATAAACTATTGCATTTTTTCTATACTATTGTTTTTGTTTAATACAAGGTAACAATCAACATCTCCTCTTTCATATTGGATTTTCTTTTTTATTGTGAAGTTGGTGATGCAAACACTATTGTCAACTAAAAATAGTCTAAGAATTTTTCAATTAGTTTATTGTTGACGTTGACAGTTAGTATCATTTAACCAATTTTATCAACAAGATTGACATGCACTATTTTTGTATTTGTTGGTGAATTTGCACTCTTTACAAATCCAAGGACATATAGAATCAACACATTACCTTCAAAAAATTACTACATCTTTTTGTTGAGAGGTTGATAATTTAAATTGGTATATATTGTCATATGCTTGCAATGCAAGAACAATTTTCAAATGTAAGATTTGAGTACACAGATATGTACTCAAATATTTTATAATGAGATAAAATCTTTGTTTTTTGAAATGAAAAATCCAAGGGAAATTTTAATTTTCATAATTAAAATTGAAATGTTTCTATTGTTTATTGTTATTAGCAAGAGTAACCGGCAAAAATAATATCACTCTGTTATTTCTTGTTGGTCTTTTTGTATTTCCTGGCTATTATCACTTTCATCCTCCACATTTAGTTTGTTGTTTGCATTCTGATAATAAAATGATTATATTTTATTTTTGGGGTAGTAAGATCTAAATAACAATAAGTTTTGAGTGTTACAAAGAGGAAGTTAGAAGTAAAACATTACCATTTCGTTGACTTTTGTTGTGCATTTTTTGCTTGTTGATTAATAGACTTTTTTGCCTCCATATCTAGCTTCATGTAAGCATTCAGACAATGCATAAGCATTTTAAAATTGGAAAATGAAAATATATATATATATATAAACAAATGCATGAGATAAATGTAATGAATTACCATTTTGGTTGAAGTTGATTTGCTTTTTTTTTAATATTTGCTTGATTATTACAATCTACAAATTATATTTTCTAAAGCCATTTGTTTTATATTAAGAACATGTTATGAGGTATAGAGTTATTTTGTTAATGTACAAATTAATTGTTATTGTGATTTTTATTGTATATCTAGATACTAATTTGAAGGCAACTTGCATGATGGTCAGTCCAATAAGTGTCAAGAATGCTAAATTGAATGCTAGCAATATTTATATTTGTCCAAATGTGGTCTATCAGAGTACCTGCATATTTTTTTGGAAAAATTGATATTAAATAAATATTATGTTTCTACATTGTGTGAAAAAATTATTTTTGGGATGGTGTTTGTTCAAGCATATCGATGTTTAAGTCACTAAAAATTATGATCTTGGTATTGTGCAGTAAATTCATTGATGTTATTTCTATAAATTTTAATATATGAGTCAATGGAGCATGTGGTACTAAGTATATATTAACTATTCATATTGGTATATCTAAATAAAGTATATCATGTGTCATAGTCTCCATGTTTGATGTAGCAAATGCTTTGTTTCTTTTTTAAACAATGTTTTTTTCTAAAACATGACATTATTCAATAGAGTCTCACTGAGCAATAATAATCAAAATTTTGTGTAAGAATTGAGTTCTTCAGTGCTTGGATAGTTATAGTTTCTTGAAAACATAAAATATTTACATTCATGAGATCATAGTCATGGATTATGTTTTTTAAATGTAATTACAAACTTTGTGTATTAAATGACAATATTGTAAAGATATTATGTGTTTCAAAAGTGATTGTGAAAAGTGGCATCCATTGTTAGAAGTTCATAGTATTTGCATTTTATTATATACTTTGTCAGATAACACAAATTTTTTAGGTTCTAATTTATTGATCAGATATAATGTTTCAATTTTTTTACTCATGAAAGTGCAGTATAGACAAGGCCATGGTACTTGACACCAGTAAGATCAAAGGATAGTGCATGCATTATAAGTTGTTGTGATCTATGTATTATGCATGCACATATTATTTGTAATGGAAATTGTTCATGTATTGTAATGTTTGGTTTATTAACAAAAAAAAAGCTTGAGATTTTTATTATAGGTGTCCAGTTTTGAAAAATCTAGTCAACGTAGAATCTTTGTAATTATTTACATTGAAGTGTTCCAATTCTAGTGTCATTAAATTCTCTCCAAATTATGTCTAATTCTCCAGGTGTATAATGTTTGACAATGTCATTTGCACCATTCACCAATCCATCTTGCATGTCATACTTTCCACCAATTAGTTCAGCCAATATGTTTCATTTCAAGGTTATTATGTTAGGCAAGCATTTTTTTTCATTATTTTTGAGGTTTTCATGATTAAAATTTACTTTTTTTTCAATACCATTCAATTGGTATGTTTCTTCATCTAGAAGCAAAAGCATTTTGGCATTACTTTTTTTGACATCAGCATTCATATGAAATAAATATGGAAATGTTGGTTCATAGGGAGGAGGTCTATAGCGTATGTTATTCAAATATTCAATGTTTGATATAGTTTGGTGACAAGTTTTAATGTGATTTAGAATGGAAACAAATTACATGTCACTTTTCCGAACTACTTATTGTAATTTAAATCATTTTACATTGTCAAGCCAAAAATTGTATGGAATTGTTTCTCCATCTAAGATTGGTTGTTCAGAAATCCATTTATATTGAATCTAGTTTATCTGGTAAAAGTCAATTCTATCTGGTAAAGGTCACCAATAAAGATAATGTCAAGATTTATAAATGGTTTTGTGGGTGTATGCATAATTTGTTGGAGTCTTTTGTCTATATTGCAAATAATACGGCTCCCTAGTAAAGATACTTAAACAATAAGTAGTAGGTGCAATTGTTGATAACATTTTTGTTAGGATATCCAAAGCATTTGAATCTAAGGGCAACATTTTTGTTGATGTATATGGCACTTGAAACACATAATGTGTAATTACATCATTTATATTGTAGGTTACGTTTCCAGTATATGTAACAATGATTCCTTTAATTTTTAAAGGATCACTATCTAGTTGTTTGTTGTATAACATGTTAATGTCTGAAATATCACTTTTGTTGTGAATGATTTTCCTATTTCTGCTCCTCCTATTAAAAACAAAACGCTGGTGTATTTGGCGCCAGTTTTTTCTCATTGTAATGGTTTTGACAATAAGTTATTGTTATTTATTTAATTATTTTTGCAGCTTGAAATATTCCTCTTTATTTGATATAAATGGTTGTTTTATTGTCTAAAACTCATTCATAGTTGGTTGTTTCAAAAAAAATTACTTCTTATTTAATTCAAATCAAATTTTATGTCATATGTTTCTCTAGTAGCATGGATTTGATTATTTTCTATCTTTGTCAGTGTCAAAGAGCATAGTATAATTATTGTCTAAGCTTTCTATAGTAGTGTCAATATTACCCCATTTTGTTGTATATTAAGCAATAAACATGGATTCAATTTTGTTTATTTGTATCTTATGACTAAGGTAGGCATTAGCCTGTGTGATGAAATTTTTTTTCAATGTCTCTTAATTGTCATGGTATGGTATAAACAATGTTGTCCCCAAAAACAGACTTCTCATTTTTGGGACATGTGAACTATTTTGGTTCAACAGACCAAAATAATCTCTTCCCTTCTCAAAATTTGTTCTGAGCTTTCAAATTCCTCATTTTTCAAGCTTTTTCAATGGGTTCAACGAGTTCATAAGTTCAAAGGTTCAACCAGTACGATGAAGATCAAAGAGCTTAGAAAGAACAAGGAAGCAACGGGCAGAGGAAGAATCAATGAACCGATTGAATCTTGAACCGAAAGAGTTCAAAGTTCAATGGTTCATAGGTTCAAAAGCTCAAAGGCAGCCTCAGTCAAAGAAAGAAGCAGCAAATAGGTGGTTCAATGGATGCTTCAACTAAGGAGCAGGAACGCGATTGAATTAGGAAATGATGGAACAAAACAGACAGAATGAACTGATGAACCAATGAACCAATGTACTTTCAGTGGGTTCATAGGTTCAAGGTTCAACATGGTTCAAGCGGCTAGCGACCACTGATGGCCCCACAGACGTCAAATTTAAAGAAAGGGAATATCTGTGGAAATTCAAATAGAGGACGAAATTTAAAGGAAGAACCAAACAACTAAGGAAAAGAAGCGAAGCTTTCCTTCGAAAATTTTATCCAAAGGAATTCCTTCAAAAATTTTGTCTAAAGGAAAATCTCGAAAGCCAAAGCCTGCCAAAGAAGCAAGAACCCTCTGAGAAAGATCAAACCTCAAAGTGTAGCAGAAGTTGTCGCGTGTCATCTTCCGCAGGACTCTCAAAAGCTATTTAAAGCTTCATGGAACATGCCACATGTCCCATTAAAACTCAGTGGAGCACGATAAGTGTCTACATCTGCAAGAATCTAAAATGAGTCTCGAATGTTTCTATAGTGTTTCTAGGAGCTCGGTGGAAGCTGCCATGTGTCATCTTCTGCAAGACTCTCAAAAGCAGAAAATGACACGTGTCACTTGCTAAGATCAACAAAAAGTGGCCAAAGCAAGTGAGAAAGACACGAAGGAATTGCTAAGAAGGATGATGGACTTGAATGCATTTAAAGGCTAAAACACCAAAGGGAAGAACCACTGATGAAAGAGTGTAAAGAGCCAGCAAAGCTGAGGATATATCCCTGAGAGATCAAATGCCAGGAAAAGACAAAACTAGAAAGGGAAAAGATAGCCTGAGGGCTCAAATCATAGCAAAAAGAGGGAAAGGCCAAAATATCTTCAAGGGAGTTATTTCTAGTAGGTGAAATAGTGGATCAATTAGACTTTTGAGCATGCCAAATCAAAGACGTGGCCTATCTTTCTTCCATGAAGTAATGGCAAATTGGACAGTTGCGCAGACATTAGGAAAAGGACCAGACATTCCATACTAAGGAAGAGACATATTAGAGGAATGGATATGCCATAGTTATGGCAATGCACCGTTCCTAGCATAGTCCCTCTAGACAAAATTGAAGGCATATTGAAGGCATTTAATTCAGCATGGGCCTTTTTCATGAAAATAAGCACCCAAGTCTTTCTTGGAGCGCTATATATTGTAATCTCTTGGTTTTTTTTAAAGGAGATCTTCCCGTGACTAGAAGCAAAACTCTACCCAAATTGAAAGGCATTACTGAGACTTTGAGCTCAGATTAATTATCATATTCCTTTGTTTGAATTAGAAAGCAAGTTACTTTCAGACTTTGTGCTGTTAGAGCTTGTATCATTCTAGGAGATTGTTCTTATGTCTATTTCCTAAATGTATTCTTGTTTATGCAATTTAACAAGCAGAGCTAGTGGAAGTGATAAGGAAGGTGTCTTGAAACCAGTTACTTTCAGACTTTGTGCTAACATAATTGTTTTCAGTGTGAGTTTTTAGTTTCTTTCTATGTAAAGGACCTTGGGATGACTTTGTGCCCCCATTGTTCTTCGTATCTCACTCTTGGGAATTCAAGGTGGAGACTTTGTGCTACATCTTAGATTGTTGGTTACTCTATACTCTGTTACCAGTTACTTATCCTACCTGAAAGAATTCCTATTGTCCCTTGCAAGAACACTTTTGAAAGAAGAGAAGTACCTTCAATGTTTTCACCAAGATTTTCTCCTTTGTTTGTGAACATCATCTCTGAAAGAAGAGAGATGGATGGTATATCCTACCCCTGAGTGTTATTTTCAGCTTATATATATAGTATATAGTGCCTTTATACCTATAGGGAACCTCCCCTTGATGAGAGGAGAGATTTGTCCCCTTTGGATGTAGTAAACCTACAACTTTAGATGACCAATCTCCCTATGCAGTGGTTGAAGAGACTTATTTTGCTCACTAGTTAGCTGGTTGAGAAAATATTCACCCAACAGTTTTTGGCGACTCTGCTAGGGATTTATGTGAAATTTGAAGCCTCAAGTTTTAGATTGAATTAGTCCCTACCCTTATCCATTATAGACTCTGGCGACTCCATTCTGTGTCTTACCCATTATCATTATAGCCTTACCATCTCCCTCCACCCAGATTTGTTATCCCTCTTTTTCATAATCCAGTCATGGCAGTTCAAGGCCCCTGGGGTAACTCATTTAGCCCACTCAATCTAACTCCACCCCTACATGAGCTACCACGTAGTTCAAGGAAGAATTTTCCCAAATTCTTTGGTGATGGGAGAGTTCACCCTGATGAACACATTACAGCCTTTAACATAACCTGTAGTGTCATAGGTGTGGAGTATGAAGACATAGCAGTCAAGATTTTCATGGAAACACTGCAAGGTGCTATTACAGACTGGTTTTACCATTTGCAAGCTCAGTCAGTGACTAATTGGGACACACTCAAAGCTAAATTTGAAGCTAGGTTCAAGCCTATGGAAGATGCACATGCTTTGCTAGCCCAACTCATGCAGATGAAGAAGGAACCTCATGAATCTATGAGGGATTTCATAGCAAAGTTTGACAAGCTGAGGAATTGAATCCCTGCTACTGCTCAGCCAACACCTAAAAACCTCAAATGCTTCTTCATCAACTCATAGCTACCTGAAGTGAGTTTTTTGCTGAGACAGGCTAGGCATATACACCTTGAGGTTGCTCAAGACTTAGCTACTGAGCTAGAAGATGACCTTATCTTGGTAGGAAAGATAAGGAGAGATCCAAATAGAGGTAAACCCTCTTCATCTTCTAAATACTCACCTACAGCCACCACTGACCTAATGGTGCAAAAGCTGGCAAATGAACTACTAGCCTTGAAAAGACAAATGGCCCAAGTTATGTCTGCTCCTCCTAATTGGGATATGCCAAGGAAGACATTTCAGAATCAGGCATACCAAGGCAATGCTGTTAGGAATCAAGGGCAGCCAAATTGTCTTCCTCCCCCATAGAGGAACCTCACCCTTCAAGTGCCCCCAACCAACTCAGTAGTTGGATATCTGGAAATTGAACATGATTTCTCTTTCCAACCTGAGTTTGAGCAAGAAAATGATGCTGATCTCTTCACGGAGGATCAAGAAGAATCAGTTGGTGAATCCCACATTGGTTTCCTGAATTACCAAGATGAACCCAAAAGAAAAGGTGAAGCAGTCAAGGGATCATATGTTGTGTTCACCCGATCCAAGAACTAGTCAGCCTAACAGGCTAACAAAGACAAGATAGAGGAGCAACCTCAACCAGCAATTACAATTGCTAAGCGTGGAACTTCTCTACCTTTCCAACCAAAGGACCCAGTGATTGCTAAAAAGGTAAGTACCCCAATCATTTTTGCACCTTCAACTTCAAATTCCCAGGCCAGTCCTCTCCCTCCCAAAAACCAAAAAGATGAACTCCCATCCTCTCTTCTTAGTCCATTTCAATCATTTGACATAATTGACCATGTAAAGAAAACAAAAATTCAAATGACTGAATTTGAATTCCTGCAAGCCAATCTTTAGTAGTTAGACGTTGGTGGAGAACTAAGTATGGACCTGTTTGAGGCAAGGATCCCTATCAAGGGCATAATGAAGAGATTGCTCCCTAAAAAGGAGGAAAAAAATGTGGTCACCCAAACGTCAGCCTCTGTAGCTCAAATTCTATTTGAGTCTTTGGGCAGGGTAATTATTTCTTGACCATAGAGGATGTTCATGTTTCTACAGATGAAAGTCCTATAGTTGGCAATCCAGGAATTGATCCAAATAAGACATCAAAAGAATTGGTAGGGCACAGTACAAATGAAGAAGGATATTCAATCTCTAATGAAGAGAAATATGATAGAAGATCAGCTTTTGATGATCCTTGGATCCTAGAATCCGATGGCAGTAATTCTTCGACCAATGCTAGAGCTGGGACTGTGTTGATATCTCCTCAAGGAAATATTTTTCCTTCATGCAAGTTACAGTTTAGCAACACCAACAACACAACTGAATGTGAATCTCTGTTGCTCGGATTAAAGGTTGCTCAAGACTAGGATGTCAAACTCCTTCACACTAAAGGAGATGATGAATAGGTGGTTTGTCAAGTGTCTGAGGGGGACAATCAAAGCATGTGTTAGACTGAACCAGTAGAACAGCAAGCTATGGTAGTGGACCATATTGTTGTACTCTAAAGTCAGCAAAAGGAACTCTTCACCAAGAGATCAAGGAGTTATTATTTTCAGATTGAAGACCACATCTTGCCATGGAGCAAGAAGAGAGAGCCAAAAGGAGTGCACAGAAAATGTGATTCCTGGTGGAGAGTTCCATTCGCCCATCACCGATTTTGGGGACAAAATAGTTTCTTGCTAGTTTATCAGGATGGAACACTATTTTCATTGTCTCACAATGGGCAGCATTTGAATCACTTTAATTCTTGAAGTATCAGATAAGTTCACATGTGCATATGTATATTTGTATAGTCTTTGTTTATGTTATGTTTTGTTCATTTTCATTTTTTGGAGCCTTTCTTTTTGGGTAGCATGACTCCATAGCCCAATGACATACTTCAAAGGCACTGGAGATTCTTGTTTCTACTCCCCTCAGTGGTGTTTCAAGTTTTCATCTGAAGGAAGTTCCCCAACTGGAGCTAGCTGTTGTCCCCAAAAATAGACTTCTCATTTTTGGGACAACATGTGAACTATTTTGGTTCAATAGACCAAAATAATCTCTTCCCTTCTCAAAATTTGTTCTGAGCTTTCAAATTCCTCATTTTTCAAGCTTATTCAATGGGTTCAACGAGTTCATAGGTTCAAAGGTTCAACCAGTATGATGAAGATCAAAGAGCTTAGAAAGAACAAGGAAGCAACGGGCAGAGGAAGAATCAATGAACCAATTGAACCTTGAATTGAAAGAGTTCAAAGTTCAATGGTTCAAAAGTTCAAAGGAAGCCTCAGTCAAAGAAAGAAGCAACAAACAGGTGGTTCAACGGATGGTTCAACCAAGGAGTAGGAAAGTGATTGAACTAAGAAGCGATGGAACAAAAGAGACAGAATGAACTGATGAACCAATGAACCAATGTACTTTCAGCGGGTTCACAGGTTCAAGGTTCAACATGGTTCAAGTGGCTAACGACCATTGACGGCCCTGTAGACGTCAAATTTAAAGAAAGGTAATATCCATGGAAATTCAAATAGAGTGCAGAATTTAAAGGAAGAACCAAATGACTAAGGAAAAGAAGCGAAGCTTTCCTTCAGACATTTTGTCTGAAGGAAAATCCCGAAAGCCAAAGCCCGTTGAAGAAGCAAGAACCCTCTGGGAAAGATCAAACCTCAAAGTGTAGCAGAAGTTTCCATGTGTCATCTTTCGTAGGACTCTCAAAAGGTATTTAAAGCTTCACAGAACATGCCACGTGTCCCATTAAAACTCAACAGAGCACGACAAGTGTCTGCATCTGCATGAATCCAAAATGAGTCCTGAATGTTTCTACAGTGTTTCTAGGAGCTCGGTGGAAGCTTCCACGTGTCATCTTCTGCAAGACTCTCAAAAGCAAAAAATTCCACGTGTCACTTGCTGAGATCAGTGAAAAGCAGCAAAGCAAGTGGGAAAGACATGAAGGAATTGCTAAGAAGGATGATGGACTCGAATTCATTTAAAAGCCAAAATGCCAAAGGGAAGAACTACTGATGAAAGAGTGTAAAGAGCCAGCAACGCTGAGGATATAGCCCTAAGAGCTCAAATGCTAGGAAAAGACAAAACCAGAAAGGGAAAAGATAGCCTGAGGGCTCAAATCATAGCAGAAAGAGGGAAAGGCCAAAATATCTTTAAGGGAGTTATTTCCAGTAGGTGAAATAGCAGATCAATTAGACTTCTGAGCATGCCAAATCAAGGATGTGGCTTGTTTTTCTTCCATGAAGTAATGGCAAATTGGACAGCTGCACAGACATCAAGAAAAGGACTAGACATTCCATACTAAGGAAGAGACATATTAGAGGAATGGACACGCCATAGTTATGGCAATGCACTATTCTTAGCATGGTCCCTCCAGACAAAACAGAAGGTGCATTGAAGGCATTCAATTCAGCATGGGCCTTTTTCATGAAAATAAGTGCCCAAGTCTTTCTTAGAACACTATATATTGTAATCTCTTGATTTGTTTTAAAGGAGATCTTCCCATGACTAGAAGCAAAACTCTACCCAAATTAAAAGGCATCACTGAGACTTTGAGCTCAGATTGTTTATCATATTTCTTTATTTGAATCAGAAAGCAAGTTACTTTTAGACTTTGTGCTATTATAGCTTGTATCATTCTAGGAGATTGTTCTTGTGTCTATTTCCTAAATGTATTCTTGTTTATGTAATTTAACAAGTAGAGCTAGTGGAAGTGATAAGGAAGGTGTCCTGAAACTAGTTACTTTCAGACTTTGTGCTGACATAATTGTTTTCAGTGTGAGTTTTTAGTTTTTTTCTGTGTAAAGGACCTTGGGATGACTTTGTGCCCCCATTGTTCTTCGTATTTCACTCTTGGGCAGTCAAGGTGGAGACTTTGTGTTACATCTTAGATTGTTGGTTACTCTGTACTCTGTTACCAGTTACTTATCCTACCTGAAAGAACTCCTGTTGTCCCCTCCAAGAACACTTCTAAAAGAAGAGAAGTGCCTTTAGTGTTTTCACTAGGATTTTCTCCTTTGTTTGTGAACATCATCTTTGAAAGAAGAGAGATGGATGGTATATCCTACCCCTGAGTGTTATTTTCATCTTATATATATAGTATATAGCACCTTTATACCTATAGGGAACCTCCCCTTGATGAGAGGAGAGATTTGTCCCCTTTGGATGTAGTAAACCTACAACTTTGGATGACCAATCTCCCTATGCAGTGGTTGAAGAGACATATTTGCTCACCAGTTAGCTGGTTGACAAAATATTCACCCAACAAACATCATTTTTTATCTATAGTGGTTTTTAGGATATATGTGCACATTGTATCTAACATGTCAAATGATATGTGGCTTTTTGTGTTTCTTTCTATTTGCAAGTTTTTCTAGATAGTTTGCCACATATTCTTCCAGACATATATGTTACAAATGCATTGGTCTTGTAATGTAGTTTATATAGGAGAGTCACATATTATGTCTTCTAAATTGTCAAACTCTTGTGCTAATAGTTGTGGGCTCTTCAAAGTGTATGTTCTCTTTGCCTATGATAATGTGTTTATAAAAATTGTTTTCCTTAAACTATAATGTAATGGAAATGAAACCAAAATATAAACTGCTCAACAACTAGACATTTATTGATGTTGTAGTAGAGTAATTCCCAATTTTATTATCACTTATAATTTGTTATCATTATTATAAGCATATTCCTCACATACTTTTTGAAATGCATTTGTCAATATACGATCAAATTTTGTCATATAGGTACAACAGTATATTGTAGCATCATATGCATCAAGAATAAATTATGCATTAGTGTTTGCATACCACAATGCATAAACTTCCTTTGCAAAACCATTAGTCTAAACATTTGATGGATGTCTTTTTAGTATTATTACAGGTTTTAAAATATAAGATCATAATGAAATTATATATCTAATTCAGACAAACCTGCATCTTGAAAACATATTTCAATGTGATCTTGGTATATTTTTTGTGCTCAAGTTGAGAGAAAATTCTCATTGTATTTTATTTGTAGAGATCAGTTTTTTGTCCAATGGTTATAGCATTGTGGTTTTTTGCATTGGATGCAATGGGAATTGAATCTACAATGAGAATTTCTATATTTATTGCATTTACTTGTTTGGTGATGTGTTTCATTTTAGCTAAATTATCATCAAGTAATGTTGAAGTGAAAGATATGTACCTATCTATAAAAATTTTGATTTCAGTATTCGAACAATGTCCATACATGGATGCACCATATATCCAAAGCATGAAATGCAAATGCTCATTTCTTCTATTTTGGAATTCCATTGCAAAAAATAATCCAAATCTTTACCAAACACTTGTTCATTATGTAACATCATTTTTTATATGCTTTGGATCTATGATTGAAATAGCAACTATAAAGAACTGGGTTTTTCTTGATCATTGTATCAATCTTTTACTGTTCAATGTTCTCACTATGCTTGTTCTTAGTTTTGGGACATAATTTTGTAATGCATAGTGTAATGGCTCCCAAAAGTGCTCAACACTTGTTAATGTAACAAATAATGTTGGTGGACCCAATTGCCTAATCATTGTAAAAATATTTTTTCTTGATTTTTTAAAAATATTTAGACAATATATGAATGCTTTTGAAATCTCTATTTGTTATTTTGATTTTAGGATTGTTTCCAAGTTCTTGTTATATTTAAATTCTTTCACATAAAGGTTTTTGCCATGTAATTCACCTTTTTTTATGTATATCCAAGGAAAAGCCGAAACTTGGTGTATAATGATTTTAATGGATTTGAAGAAAATGTTAGTAATGTGGCTTGCAATGTCATCTTATTTGTGCAATACCTCCCACTTTTTTATTTTTTCATGTGTTATTTTTTATGTCACATTGTTAGGATGACTAGAATCATAGTATAAAGTTGAGAAGCTCATTTCCTTTGAGTATTTATCTTAACATATACTTAGTGGTTTGAATCCTTCAGATGGAGCAATCTCAATGATTTCATCAGATTAAGTCCTTTATTAATTATGATTCATCAAAGACATGTGCCAAAGATTCATTAATTGGTTTTGATCTATTTTCATGTGTCTCAGATTCATTATCTTTAATATAAGTATTATCTATTGATGTTTCTTCCTTTTTTTCCTCAAATTTAGTTTTCCAATCTTGATCAATTGAAATATTTTCTTGCTTGTATAGTGGAGCTTCAGAATTTTTTTACAATGCATTCGTCATACATGTAGATCTTACATTTCCTATTAAATATGCATCCGTTTAATTCTAGTTTGCACTTTATTTTTAATGCAATTGTTTCAGTCTCATTCCATTGTCTAGGCAATGATTTTTAAATTCGATCAAAGTCTATTTGAACATATATGATTGTTCCAGTGAGGCCATATTGTTAGAAATTATATCCAAGATCATGAATTTATGAAATTGGCATTCTCAGTGCAACTAAACTCTCCTCTAAAAATGTTAATTTTTGCATAATATTGAGATTTTCATTTCTCCTAATGTTAAAAGGGATAGCAAATATCGAAAGTTTGTCATTGTCAAGATATATTTTTAAATGTTTGCATATTTTTGGCCCGATGCAAGGTTTTTCTTAGTTATATCATCAAAAACATAATGAAATGTTTTCACAATAGCACTGTCAATTATTACTATATCTTTCTTAATATGTAAGCATTCATAAAACACACAAGCATGAATGGGTGTGTCTTTGATGGATGTTAAATAGATGTTTATGGCTTTTACAGCTTGATGATTATGTTATCTAGATGTAATGTAATTAGAGTTTTGGCTATGTCTCATTGCTTATAAAAATCATAATTATCCATGGTAGTTATTTGTGTCAATGTTTTTTTTTGTTTTTTTTGTATGGTTTGTTTATATGTTTTTTTGCATTTTGGTTATGTGTGTTTTATTTTACAAAGTGTAATGGTGTTCGGTACTTGTTATTAGACTCAACTATATTTATAATAAAATTTTGATTTGTATCATGTTTTATATCTATATAAGATGTTGATTTTATTTCAAAACATTCCAAAGTGTCAATATTTGTTGAGCTTTTGGCATTGGCATCAGCTATGCCAAATCCAATATGAGCTCCACAAATTCTTTGTAGGGGCTCATAGTGGACATGATTTATATTTGTATCAAAGAAAATAATGATGTATGTTTTATGTGGCTAAGGACAATTGAAATATACCCTCAAAATGTTTTTTTTTTTTACCATATTTCAATCTTGGTTTACAAAATGTTAGAAATCCATGGGCAGTAAAAGTAATTTCCTTCAATATCACTATGTTCATATGGAATTCCAATAATTGCAATGTATGTTCTCAAATTAGAAATGTTTGTGGGGTTTTGTTTTTCTATTTCTTGATTACAAACTTCTAAATAAGTAATTGCATTGTTATTTGCTCAAACAATTTCATTGCAAAAGGACTGAGCCATATATCAACAAAGAGCATAAGCATTGAACTCTTGCTTAGCTAAGTAATTAATGGCATTAAATAAAATTTCTCCATAGTTTGAGTTGAATGTAGTTACTTTTTGTAGTCCATGCACTTCTATTTCATCAATAATATCATTTCAATACAAAAAAAGATTATTTCAAGTGTTTGACAACTTTCTATTGAATATTGAGTCATCAATACATATTTTTTTAGAGAATAATGATTCAAAATGGTCGTGAGTTTGGTTTATATCATGAAACATAATTGAGTACAATGGAGTGCAACTATATTTATTGAAATGCAATTTTTTTGTTAGAGAACAATTACAAATAGGTATGTCCAACCATTTGGATAGCCATTAAATACAAAATGTGTCACCACAAAGACTAGTTTCACCTTGGTTCATGACTTATTTTATATATATTCTCATTCTACAAAAATATTTGTTTTTATCATGTATGTGATGCAAATCATATAACGCATATAGGTGTAGTTGATGAGTGCATGAGTTTATTGCATTTGCATCACCATCATTCAAATAATTTATGAAATAGTTAATGATCCCAATTCATATCATATTCGATGTGAAACAGTAATGCAATAAGACTTGAATTATGCCAAAAAGATAGTCACCAATAGTATAATTAAATGATGTAATTCTAAAAATATTCTCATGATTTAAATCATCATCAATGGTTTTGAAGCATTGGCTATTTTATGGTTTATAAGTATCTACATCAATTGGAATTTTCAAAGTATCTTGTGTGGTGTCTTTTTTTTGGTCTTTTAATTTTATTCTTTTTCTTTGTCATGGCTTTTTCTACAATAACAACTTTCTTCTATTTTTCCCTAACATAGAAAATGGATCTGCATAACAAGATACAATTTGAGTCATTATATATATATATATATATATATATATATATATATATATATATATATATATATATATCTCTGTGTGTGTGTGTGTGTGTGTGTGTGTGTGTGTCTTTGCCTAAACATAAAAATAGAAAACTTATTTTTTAATATTATATAGTTCTTTGCCTAGTCTTATAGTGCCAAGTCTAGTGTAAAAATTATGGTTAATAATATCCTTGACATATAACATAGTTTTGTTTTTTATTCTTTTTTAATTGAGTATGGAAACCTTGATGGGGTAGGTGGTTTTCAAATTCAATTCTGGGTCATTTCCCATGTCTTTGCATCCTTGTGAAGGTCTATGGCTTCCTTCTTACTTCCTCTATATTTTTTTCATTTTTTTGGCTCTAACCACTAGCTTAGTTTCTTTTTCTAAGCCTCAACCTACCCTAATGATGCCACCTAACATAATCTTGATAGTCCAATCCTCTTTTTTTTTGTACTGACCAATTATCCCCAACTTGCAAATCCTAGGGGCATTTGGGCAACATAAGTTCCTGACGGTCTTCGTAGGTTGTGGGTATCCTGAGTCCCTAGGATGTTATCACGTGATAACATCTTTGGCCCTCGAGCCCCAAAGGTTAGCAGAAGACCCTCTAAAAGTACCTAGAATGACATTGAGACCATCTTCATTTGTCATCCAAGCTACCCAATTTTTTATTCAACTATCTGGCCCAAAATTCTATGTTCATAACAATAACAAGCCACCCAATGTTTTTCTACCCATTATTTTATTCAAATCCGTGACAAAAAGAGATCCCATCTGGAGTATGGATCATCTACATCAAATTAAATTAGTACTAGTGATCATCTACTATTTTGTCTCACTTAATTGTGTTCAATTTACTCATTTCTTGTCTAAAACTTGATCTTCTAGCCTTGTCTCAAAACTATGTTTAATATTGCCCTTGGAAGATAACATATTAAATTTTGGGGGATGATAGCTTTCAAAACAAAATAACATAGCCATGATATGTAATCACCTTTTTTTTTTTTAAATAAGACTAAGAAATGCCTTCTCGGGTTTAAAATAAAACCCAATTCGATTATCTGAGCCAACATTCTATGCTCCTAACAATAATAATAATAATAGTATTATAAAAATGAGGATACTTTGTCCTATAATTTTTTTGTACATGCATACATATTACAGAACATAATTATTACTATTTTTATGTATCTAGTTGAAACATAGGTTTTCTCAAGATTAATAAATGTAGCCAAATTTAGAAAAAGAATCTCAACTCCTCAAATAGCAGAACAAATTGATGCAGTAATTAGATCTATAGCAACTGAAGCAATGACGATGGCAAAAACCAACACAAAATCCTTAAAATATAAGTTACTAAAAAATAAGCACTGGCTTTAAAACTAGTTGAGCATCGATTATCATCAAAACCCAAATAATGGTGTATGCCTACTTTGCATTTAATTTTCACCGCCCTTGTACAATAAAATATGTCTACAAACTTTAGCTAAGCTTTAATTATGGCATTTGATTCAACAATGCATTTTCTCTTTTTTTAAATAGAAATACAACTATTTTCGCCAAGAAAATAGTCTTGTCTTTATATATCAACTAGTTAAAATCCAAAAAAATTATAGTTTTTGAATTTTTTATTTTACAAATTACAATGTAAATTCTTTTTCCAACCCATAAACTTTAGAAACTACCAAATATTTGCTTTGCACATTGTCCAATGCATAAAGTATTTGATTGTTCTAATTACAATATTACATATGGAATAGGTACTAAAAAGGACATTCTCTAATTTGATAAGAAATTTAACTAGTCTCTTGTGTGCAAAAAAACTCTTGTAATTAGGTAGGAAAATATACTTGTAGGAGTGAAATAATTATTGATGACTACACATTATATATTATTGTAACTTAATAAGATGTGATTTTTCTATTACGTACCACATGATAATTAGAAAAAAATATTATAAGATGTCCACATGGCCAATTAAACTTATATATAAAATTGAAATGGAAAAAAATTAAGATAGATCCAAAATAAGAGAAAGTATTTGAATTAGTCTCATGTTGCAAATCAAAATCAAACCTCTCAATACTCATTTCTTGAATTTTCTCATCAAAAGGGTTGTAGATTAATTGGTGAGGATGATGGTTTATAAGTCATCCACCAAGGTACAAATCCCTCTAGATACCTAACATAGAGAGTCAAACAAATAAGTCCAAGATCATTTTCTAGATGACTTTGACAGATTGGATGCCCCTAATCATAATTACTGAGCTAAAATAATTCTTGGATTAAGATATTTTCTTATGCATCAGTTGTAATCCACTATATATAATCTGAAATATAGGCAAATATATCGATATCTATATCACTTTGAGCTTCTCAACTAAAAAAATACTCATTTCTCAAATTTTCACTAACCTGCCCATTAACCTACCCATTATTAATTAATAAAGTTGGTAAAATAAACTTATGAAAATGGTCAATTAAAAAATAAGATCTTTAAAGTGTGACATTTGAATGGAGGAACTAAATTTGAAAAATTAATCCTAGATTCGAGTCTTGACATATTTTTTTCACTTTAGTTGCACCAATTGGTGACATGTAATATATGTTAGGATAAAACTGAATGAGGAATTTATCCTCCTTAAGTTGCAATTAAATGTGGAGACTATGAAAGATAAATTAAAACTTGCAAATCAAAACTAAAAATGGAAATGGAAATACAAACCACAACACCAAGATAACATGGTTCACCCAACTTGGGCTACGTCCATGGAGAAGTTTGCAGCTCTCTCTATTGCAGCATAATCCTAGAGAATTACAACCATGACATAAACATGTCACTCACACTATCCTCACACTCTCTTACACCTATTTCTTCTTTCTTTGGTATTCCAAGCTTAAAACCAAGCTTACAATGCAATAACATGCATAAAAATTAACCTTACCAAATGGTTAAGTAAAATCCCATACTTAAAGCCCAATACAAATGAGAAGAAAGAAAAACTAAAGAGAAAACAATAGGGAGAGGAAAATTTTAGACCCACTCTATGTGGAAACACTATTGATCAATAGTAGAAAAGGTGGGATCATCATTTCAAGTCCTTATTTCAAAGAGCATCTCATGATGCTCTGTTGACTTCTTCCCATGTGCTCATAAGTGGCACATCCCACTCTCCATGTGCAAATTCAAGGGTACAAAGATACCCAATCAAGAATAGTGTTTTTCCCCACTACCCCACATGTCTCCAATCAACTTTTGAAGATTCCAAATGACTTTTGACTTTCTCCATTTGGACATAATCATGGCACCATCAAATGCAAAGTCCCACATATCACATTTGAATTTATCCTTTAGACATAATCATGGATCCACCAAATTCAACATCCCACATGAAAAGTAAATGAAGTTTTAATTCAAAAAATTCCTCATAGTGGAGAAAAATGTCCCACTCCACCTCATGCCTTTGTGGTTCATGCCACATCACCTTTGGATCCACCTCACTCCCCAGTCACACATCCACATCACCTGTGAATAATATAAGTGAATAGTGTTTGTGTGAATAGTAACTTCACACCTAACAATTTTTCCACTTAAAGTTAGTATTCACAACAACTGCACAAACTTCTCATCCCAATCATCCTCATCCATGAAGACCAATTGAAGTTGAACAAAATTTTAACTTCACTCTTATGACCATCTTGGTCAACATATCTGAAGGGTTTTCATCAGTATATTCTCCAACTTTAGTTGCACCTCCTCCAATACTGATCGAATGAAGTGATACGTCAACTGAATATGCTTTGTCTTGAAGTAAAATGTTGAGTTCTTTGCTAAGTGAATGGTACTCTTACTATCACTTAAAATTACCCATTTACCTTGTTAGTGTCCCAACTCCTCCATCAGTCTCTATAGCCATATCATCTCCTTGCTCGCCTCTGTAGTTTCAACATACTCAGTCTATGTGGTAGAAATTGCCACCAACGTGAGATCTAACTCACCATTGTACCACCCATAGTAAATACATACATGATAGTGCTCCTCCTACCATCCAAATCTCCTGCCATGTTTGAATCAACATATCCCCATATAAAAACATCTGATCCACCATAATACAACATTGAATCCATGGCCCCTCTCAAATATCAAAGAATCCACTTAATTGCCTGCCAGTGCTCCTTTCTTGTATCACTCATGAATCTACTCACCACTCCCACTGTATGTGTAATTTTGGGCCTCGTGCACACTATAACATATATCAAACTACCCACCATTGATGAGTCAGATACTTTGTACATATGATTCCTTTCTTATTCTATCTTGGGACTCTACTCCTTTGTCAACTTGAAGTGGCCCACCAAAGGAGTTCTAACAGGTTTTGCATTCTACATGCTTAACCTCTCTAATACCTTCTTGATGTACTCCTCCTATGATAGTGTTAATGTTTGATTATTTCTATCTATAGATATCCTCATCCCAGGTATCTTCTTAGTAGCACCAAGATCCTTCATAACAAAAGAATCACCCAACTGTCTCTTGATTGCATTTATATCCTACATGTTAGAACCTGCCACTAACATGTCATCTACATACAAAAGTAGAATAATATAGCTGCCATTATTAAATCTTTTTAAGTATACATAATGGTTAGAATGACATCTAGAATAACCTTTTTCTAGCATAAAACTATCAAAGTTAAGGTGCCATTGTCTAGGAGATTGTTTAAGGCCATACGAGCTCTTTTTTAGTTTGCACATAAACTTTTCCTTACCCTTAACTTCAAAACTTTATGGTTGCTCCATGTATATCTCTTCCTCTAAATCCCCATGAAGGAATGCAGTCTTCACATCCAACTGTTCTAGATCCAAGTCCTCCACTAAAACTATACTCAAAATGGTTCTCATAAAATTCATTTTAACCACAAGAGAAAATATTTTATCAAAATCTATACCTTTCTTATGTGCAAACCCTTTCACCACCAATCTAGCCTTATACTTCTTTTTGTCACCATCCTCCTTCAATTTGTAAACCCATTTGTTATACAATGCCCTCTTTCCCTTTGGAAGCTCAACAAAATCACATGTTTGGTTTTTCGTGAGAGAGTCATACTCCTCATTCATAGCCTACTCCAACTTCTCCTTGGCATCAACTTGTACTAATTCTTCAAAGCTTTCTGGCTCACCACCATCATTATGTAATAAATAATTAAATGAAGGATAAAATTGATTAGGTGCTCTACTTACACTTATAGATTTCAAAATAGGAGTTTGAGGTTCTTATTATTGTTGCACATTTTGCACTGGTGCTTTTGGAACATTTTCATTCATGATGTCCTCCAACACTATGTGTTCTTTCTTGGCTTTTCTCTTGTTTTTTTTTTTGAAATTTATCCCTTTACAGGACTTTCTCATTGAAGATTACATCTCTACTCTGAATGATTTTCCTATCTTCCTCATTTCATACCTAGAATCCAAAGTCATTAGTATTATAGCCAATGAAACTACATTTTTGAGATTTAGCCTCTAACTTGGATCTATTATTTTTATCAATAAGTACAAAAGCTTCACAACTAATTTTTTTTAGAAAAGAATAGTCAACCTTCTTACCACTCCATGCCTCCTCTAGTATGCCACCATCCAAGGTTGTTGAAGGTCCTCTGTTTATTAGGTACATTGATGTATCAATCACATCTACCCAAAACTGTAAATGTAGCCCTACATGCAACCTCATGCTCCTAACACATTTCATGATTGTTCTATTCATTTTCTCTAACACACCATTCTGTTGTGGTGTTCCTAACACTATTCTCTACCTTCAAATTACATTTTGTGAATAATAGTCATTAAACACCTTATTGCAGTGCTCCCCACCATTATCTGACCTGAGGCACTTGAGCTTTAAACCTATCTCATTTTCAACTAAATTTTTCCATCTCATGAATGTGTCAAATATATCAAATTTATTTTTAATGCAATAAGTCCAAACTTTTCTAGTAGCATCATCAATAAATGTGACATAATATCTTGAACCATCAAGTGAAGATACCTGAGCAGGTCCCCATACATATATATGCACAAGCTCTAGTTTTCTTGTCTCCTTAGCTGGTCCAACCTTAAAAAACCTCACCCATTTCTATTTTCCATAAATTTAGTGTTCACATAAGTCCAATTCTATCTCTTTGAGCCCTGGCAATCTCCCCGTTGAGTGAAGTATTTCAATCCCTTTTCACTCATGTGGCTGAGTTTGTAATGTTATATAGTTGCATTCATACCTGAAGTAGCTAGATCACAAAGATGAGTTAGAAGAAACAGTTGATAAATACAAAGTACCCACTTTCTCACCTTTGGCCACTATTAGAGCACCCTTTGTAACTTTTCACAAGTCACCAGTAAAAGTGACCACACAATCATCACTTCCCAACTATCCTATAGAAATTAGATTATTCTTCAACTTTGGAATGTGCCTAACATCCTTAAGCACCCAAATATTCTCATTCTATAGTTTCACACCTACGCTTCCCTTTCCAACAAGGTTATAACGCTCATCATCACCAAGATATAAATGTCCAAAATCAGCTTCACTATAATTTATAAAATAGTGTTTGTTAGGAGTAGCATGAAATGAAGCCCCTGAATCTAAAATCCAAGAATCATTAATGTTATCCAAAAAAAAGTATAAGAGCATCTTGTAGTGTTTCACTAGCTACATTTTCCTCCTTGTTACCTTCAAGTTGATCCTTGCCAAATTTACCACGAAAATCCCAACATTCTTTTTTTGTGTGACCTAGCTTCTCACAATGTCAGCAATCCAACTTTCCTCTTAATTTTGATCTAGAGCCTTTCTTTGATTTCCCATGGTTTCTTCTTCCTCTGGTCTTTGATCTCCCTCTAGTCTCCATGGCCAATGCATTTCCTGATGTGAAAGTTTCACCAATGATTTTCCTTCACATTTCCTCGCTAAGGATCACACCCACCACATCCTCAAACTTGAGTTTTATGTTGTTTGAGATAGAGTTGCTCACCACCATGACCAAACTATTTTAGCTTTCAAGTAAAGAACACAAAATGAGGAGAGCCATGACTTCATCATCAAAGTTAATATTAACAAAATCTATCTGACTAGTAATCGTAATGAAATCATTTAAATGGTTAGCAACAGAACCATTTTCATATTAAATAATTTTTTCATAAGAAAAATCTTGTTGGAGGCAGAAGGTTTTTCGTATAACTTTTCAAAGGCTTTAATAAGACTCTTTGTAGTCTTTTCCTAGGATATGTTGAAGGCCACCATTGAATCAAGATAGAATTAGATGGTCTTAAGTGTTTTTCTATCCAACAACTCCCATTGATCATCTGTCATAGTTGTAGGTTGTCTTGATTTTTCTCCCAATCGTAAATAAAGTTTTTTTTATATAGGTAATCTTCCAATTACATCTTCCACAATCTAAAATTTTGGCCATTGAATTTCTCCACCTTTGACTTGCCATCTTCTGCCATATCTTCCACTCAAGCTAAAAATACCTTTAACTTCATACAACTTAAATCTAGCAGCAACAACCTTGCTCTGATACCACTTGTTAGGATAAAAATGAATACGAAATTTATCCTCCTTAAGTTGAAATTAAATGTGGAGACTATGAAACATAAATTTAAAATTTAAAATCAAAATAAAAATGGAAATGCAAACCATAACACCAAGATAATGTGGTTCACCAAACTTAGGCTATGTCCATGGAGAAGTTTACAGCTCTCTCCATTACAGCATAATCCTAGAGAATTACAACCGTGGCATAAACATGTCACTCACACTCTCTTACACCTCTTTCTTCTTCCTTCAATATTCTCAACTTAAAACCAAGCTTACAATGCAATAACATGCATAAAAATGAACCTTACCAAATGGCTAAGTAAAATCCCATACTTAAAGCCCAATACAAATGAGAAGAAAGAAAAACTAAAGAGAAAAAAATAGGGAGAGGGAAATTTTTGACCCACTCCATGTGGAAACACTATTGATCAATAATAGAAAAGGTGGGATCATCATTTCAAGTCCTTATTTCAAAGAGCATCCCATGATGCTTTGTTGACTTCTTCCCATGTGCTCATAAGTGGCACATCCCACTCTCCATGTGCAAATTCAAAAGGTCAAAAGATACCCAATCAAGAATAGTGCTTGTCCCCACTACCCCACATGTCTCCAGTCGACTTTAGAATATTCCAAATGACTTTAGACTTTCTCCCTTTGGACATAATCATGGCACCGTCAAATGCAAAGTCCCACATATCACTTTTGACTTTACCCTTTGGACATAATCATGGCTCCACCAAATGCAACGTCTCACATGAAAAGCAAATGCATTTTTAATTCAAAAAATTCCTCATAGTGGAGAAAAATTCCCCACTCCACCTCATGCCTTCGTGGGTCATGTCACATCACCTTTGGATCCACCTCACTACCCAGTCACACATCCACATCACTCGTGAATAATAAAAGTGAATAGTGCCAAGTGAATAGTGTTTGTGTGAATAGTAACTTCACACCTAACAATATACAAGATTAATATATAGTTTGATAAATATAAATGAAGGGAACCTTTATAAATTACAAAAAAATAGTTCATTTATTAGTACCTACATAGCAGGATACTATTATAATCGCCTGAGTTTATTAATTTACATAGAAAAATGGGCCCATCAAATATTTTATTCCTTTCTAAAGTACGCACATTATTTTCCTCATTTACATTGTATTTTATAAATGAAAAAAATAGAAAAAAAATATCTAACTTAATTTTATTAGTTGTAGTTGGATGATGGGACTATTTTCATAGGGAAATTGGTCTATTTTCCATTAAAAAATAGAAATATTTGGTATTGTCCAATGAAATCACATTGATTATAAACATTAGACATTAACTATAGTCTATGAAAAAATAAAGGCCTATAAGGAGCCGACAATGACAATTTGGATGGTACAAGGTCATCTAATTTCACTGCCTCCACATCACAATCCATTTGGTAAAATATAATCATATTATATTATAACATATTAATTGTCTTCACCTGGAATAGGCTCCACCATCTAGAATTGATGATGACATGGTACACATTTACTGGTTGGTTTATCCCTTAAACTGACCCCTGTGTACTAGTCTTGGGCTCTACCAAACCTAATAGGTTAGGACCACGGGTTCCTCTTGATTAGGTCTGACAATCTCTAGGGTCTACCAAAATTGATGGGTCTGAACAACCTATAGTCGCTCTTATTTTTATTGGACCCTATCAAGACTGACAGGTTTGGGAGTTGAAGTCGAGTCTTATTAGATTTACCTCTACAAAAATTATTAGGTTGGGAGTCGAGTCAGGAGTCAGTCCACCTCCCGTTGGGCTCCAATACAACTTCACTCCTATTTGTTGTACTCACCCTTAGTGATGTCTTCCACTTATTTACTTGATTTTGATACAAGATATCTTGCATTTATTGAGATTCATTGTTCAATAAAGCTCCTTGTCAGATCCAGGTATCTCCTATATCCCATGATATGCCTTATCTTCAAGTTCATCCAGCCCAACCATAATATTATGCCATAATCACTATTTTAATCATCCACAAAGGTGTATTCAAGAAGCCTTATTTCACTCCCCATTGATTTTTTAGGGTTTTGTCTTTATGTGACAAGTCTTGGCATGAAGAGGGAAAGAGGGAGCATAGGCAAACATGGAAGCTGAAGATGATATTCAACCTTGTTCATGAGGTTTGCATTATTTTGCTTACATTTTTGGGCTTCCTCCTAAGCTCATTAGTTTACTTCTATAATTACTTTTAGTAATAAAAATTGTACCCAACATTTTTTAAATGAGTGCAGAGATCTGAATTGGATAGTGTGATTAATTCCATGTTATTTCTCACTAGAGTCAAGTATATTGTTTTCTCTTATTTCAACATATTATTATTACCTACCAAGATAGGAGTTGAGTCAAGTGTCGATCAACCTCCTGTTGGGCTCCATGTGGATAACACAAAGGTGTTCAAGACACTAAGTGATTAGCTGAAAGGCTTAAGGGAGGGCTCCATGTGTTTTTTGCATTGATTTTGAAGTGTTAATGGATAGCTTCAAGGATTAAGGAATAACTCAAAGCCCTAAAGGATTAGGAACTGTGGAGAGGTTATAAACAAAGTTTGGGAAAAGGGAAAATTCATGTTAAAGGCTCTAATAAGAGTAAATAAGAGGCCGAGAAAGGGTAAATGTGAATCAAATAGACCTAAAAAGGGGTGACATCATAAAAAGTACCATACACTTGCACAAACCATTAATGAGTTAGTTTAATAAGAATAATCCCAAACATATAACAAAAAAGTGCTAAAACCAATAGAAGCCTTACAAATACTTAGTCAACTTAAGATTAATATTAACATTTATAATTTATTGATATAATATTTGATAAAATAAAAAAATTGAGACTTTTTAAGTAATATCATCTATAAATATAATTGGATATTTATACGATGCTAAATATCATTCCATATAACCTTGTGAGAGTTAGTAGGTTTATTTTTTATGTACTACAAGTCCTCAAATCATACATAGAAAATGATTATGAAAGAAACACTATCCAGATCAAATGGTATGTTCTTGAAGACTCAGGGCCTTAGAGGTTCAGTTCCTCTACGTTGGCCTCTTAATCCTCTAACCACTCAGGATCATGTCACATGGCACGATCTCGAAGGTCAGAATCATCTACACATTTGCTCTTGTTGCTATAAGATGCCCAAGAAACATAATATATGAATAATTCAAAGGCTAAAATCTATATTTTTAAAAATATTTGATCTCCCTTGATGTCTACAACTCTGTGATAGGAATATGCAGTCTCATTAAGTCTGAATGCCTCAAATAAAGCTATAAAATGCTTTTAGGAGTTAAATGACATAATCATTGGCGTTATCACAAATAGATATTAGATGAATAAGGTATTTACAAATAGTAAGTCATATGCCTTACCAGTACCATTTAATGCATGGCTGCACACCTAAAAAAAATAAAAAAAGAATTTATACAGTCAGGTTAGTTATAAGAATAAAAATGGAGAAATACAATTGCATAAATAGTACCTATTCGTTGCTGATTTACAAAAATCAGCCTAAATAATTTTTGAGAGTATGCATTTGTGCCTAGTCTGCCATAGCAGTCGTCACCAAACATATCATTGCCACAATCATCTCCAACTTGTTTATGATGGTGATTTATTTGTATGGCTCACCATTCCTGTGCAGCCATGTTTATGTTTATATTTCTCAAGCAAACTTACACTAGTCTTAAGGCTGTTGTGAGCTATAAACCTTCCATCACAATATATTTCTAACCATTTGAAGCATCATCATGGAAACCATTCTCTGCATAGCCTGTAGGCATAGCATTGCATGAAACCACATTTGTTTCAACTGTTATGTCAAACACTTCTTGGACCTTGTGTATGCTTTTAAATTTTGCTTAGTGGTCTAAACAAATGCATGTATCATTTGAAGATAATTATTGACATGTTAGCCACGTAGTTGTTCATTTCCAGTTTGATTTCAATACATGCGACTGCTCAATAACTACCATTATGTTATTTAATCAATAATATAAATTTATAATATTCAATATACATAATAACATTACATCTATATATAATATAATCTATAATAAAATTATACTAAATAGATATATTATATATTATTGATTATAATATATTTGTATCAATCATTATTATAATTTATAATAATATATATTTAATATGTAATATAATTTATTATATCATATTTTATATTGATATTATTTGTGTTTTAATATATATATATATATATATGAATAATATAAATAATAGATAGATACAATTATTACAAATACTAAAAACACACTACCTCATTTTCGACCATAACCTCCACTAGAAACATCAAATTGTTGTTATTTAATGCTTCATGCAGAAAAGATGAAATCATTTGAGTGCTCATTGGTTTCATCTGCAGTGCTCCTAGCAATTTATAATATTTCACTTGAAGGACCCCACTTTTCTAGATCATGAAGTCACACCCTTGACACCACTCATCCCACCTTGGAGTCTCTCACCTCTTTCATGTTTTTTATTGCGTTGAATTTTTGTATCACTTCATCATTGTTCATGTTCATTATGAAATGTGACATATCCTCCCATATATTTCGTTGTCATGCCATATGAATTAACATACCACCTTTTTTTCCACCATCACCCCCACTAAAAATATCATATTGATGTTTCATCGAAAAAAGGTTAGATAAGTTTGGTATTGAAGCATTCCATGTGTCGTACAAATAAATCTCTCACCATTTTTATGTTTTTTATGGTATTGAATTTTTGCATTGTTTCATCATTATCCAAGTTCACTATGAAATGTGGCATCTGCTCCTCATCCATGTCATATGATTTAATACACTACCTTCTTTTCCATCATGACCCCCATAAAAAATATCAGATTGATGTTTCATGGAAAAAAAGGTTAGATAGGTTCAGAGTTGAAGCATTTCATGTGTTGTACTATTGTTGAAATTAAATACCTTCCAACATGGCTTGCACCTATGAGACAACTACTAGTTTTATGCTATGCCAATCGAAACTTTAACCCCACAAATATAGCTTGCATAATGACAAGAGGCATGTAGCCAAAAAATATTAATCAAACCTTATTTTCCTAGCTGCTAACAGGGACTAAAGCCATTGCACGGCTGTTGTTTAGACATTCCAACAATGACAAAAAAATTTAAGGGGGGTAAAGCCGTTTAAAAAAACCATGTCTTCTATCTTTTTAAATTAAATGAAAAAGTATGGACATATTTACATACAAAAGTATTATAAAGTTTGGACTCTTTAAATTTTTTCAACAATATATTAATTATATAATGTTTGAAAATGATTTATCGGTATAAATTATTATAGGGAAAATAAAATAAATAATAATCGTGTTTGTAAATTATTAAAATATTGTTTTAAAATAAATTTTAGATCTAATTTATTATATAAAAAATAAAATAAATAATACATCATGTTCACTAGTTCTTAAAATATTGTCTTTCTACCTTACAATACTATTAAAAAATACAATAATTAATATTATTTTTAATACAATTCATGTAACTTTTATGTTCTAAATTCATCCAAAAGAACATATTTATAATTATAAAAAATTAAATGTTATTAAATTTAAAATGTGCTTAAGTGGAAGCCTTTGGTTTTAGATTCTAGAATATTATCATTTTTGTTTGGCAAATATTTATTTCAATTTCAATATAATATCAAATGAATCAATTTTTTTTTACGTAGAACTAAATATTCACATAATTTTTGAAGAATTAAAAAATGTTTTGATTAGAGAAGAAATACCATGGTCATCCAAGATTGTTCCTTGGCAATAGTTGTAAATCGGTGATTGATTTTAAATCCAAATTAAAATGGTGGACATTGATAAAAGTTCCAAAATTTGCACTACTATTTGAAATAATAAGCCACTACCAACACTCCACAGCATTGCTTTTACCGTCTCTCACTACGGCGTGACCCACACCTTTGCTTGTTAGTCCATGCCGTAAAGCTATGGTACTATACCTTTTAGTGTAAGTATTGATTTCGGTCTAACATACTTTTTTCCATGAATTAAAATAGATTATGCTTTCCAAATTTATAATTTGCTTGTTTATGTTTTTGTACAGGATAGAAATATTTTATTATTTTTTTGTTACATGTATTTTGTATGTAGATTGTACAAGTTTCGTTCAACCAAATTATGTTTATTTGTTATGAATTTGATTTTCTCAAATTCTATAGACTATAAATGTATATTCGATAAGTTTTTTTGGCAACATACAACTACAGTGTTGTTAACACCTTTTGGCAGCGTATGACTATAGCTTCATTTGAAACCATGGAAAACAGATAAATGTGACCAAAAACCATAAGAGACCAATAAAAAACTCTCGGACTTATTTGGCACAGCCAAGGATGGGTGCTCATGCAATAGCCAATTGGAATGAGTCATTGTGTGTAACATCCCCTATTGTGTTGCTTGGGCCACTCCAATCTAAAGCCACTGCTACCCAAAAAATTGCCAATTATATAATGTTTGTGGTCGCTTCTCAATAATTTATGATTTTTTTTATTGAAATTAAACAACTATTAATTTCCATATTCATTGTCTAATAAAAAGATTTATGTTGGCTTTATTTTTCGAAATATCTATGTTTCAATTGGAGAGATTAGGGAGAAGAGGGCCGTTGGGCTATTTGTAAGTTATTCTTGTATCCACATATGGTTTCCCAAGCACCGACTAAGGAACCCTTAGTAGTCCCTGTTGCTTTTATTTTTCCATGGCTTAAATGGTTCATTGCAAGTATTAAGGGCAAAGGCGGTCGCTGTGACAAAGAGTTGCTCTGCTAGGGTTGCTAGTTGTAAGATTTTGTTACAACCAAGTGCTATTTTCCAAAGACCAGCTAAGGCAGCCTCTATTTTTAACTGCTTGTTAACATGGATGTACCGTTTCTTCACATTTGGATTATTATTGTTGTGCGACTGTTACGACCTGCCAGTGGACAGTGGTATTACAAGTTTTTTTAAACACCTTTTGAGTATAGATTTTAATTTTTTATTTATTTATTATATGTTGTCTGCAAGAATAGAAGACTTTATACATATAAGTAACATATAAGTAACCCCCTGTTATGAGTATATAATTTTTTTTATAGAGTTATCAAAGATTGGTTATTATAATCTGAAGAATGGAATGAAAAGTTTATTAATTTAATTAATAGTTATTACAAAGATCTTTATTCACATGAAAATACCATTTCTGCATGTGCAGTATATATATATTCGTATTCATCCAATCTGTTTACCATGAAAAAATAATCATAAATTTGTTTGGACTTTAATCTGGAGGCAACCCATGCAGAGGGCATGAGGGCAATACCTCCTTCTAAACGACAATAGAAGCCTACAAAAGTATATTACCAATCTGAATTAATGTTATTATGTTATTAACCAACTATTTTATCATAAGAGATCTTGAAGATTGAATTAAAGCTTTATATAGAATTCAATTAATTGTACACGAAGATTGAATTTAGCTTCAACTATTAGTGGATTAAAATATCGATATTTGTCAAATGAAAATGCCATCTTTGTCATTACTAATGCAATGGCACTTTTATGCAATAGGAAAACCATGAGAACCAAAAAAGAGAAACCATGAACTAGATCAAATGAAATGTTAATAGATGTTGAAACATATAAACAACAACTGAAGACGTTATTTTTTAACATTGATGATGCGCTAAAAGATAGTCACATTTTTTGAATTAATTCATTTAAATACAATGTAGGTGATTGCTTTTTTGATGCAATTCAAGTTTTACTAAATTTTTGTTACACATCAAATGAATTACGAAATGGAATGATTGATTATTTCATAGTATGCTTAAACAATAGAAATGTAGATGCAATACGGTCATACAAATGTGAAATGCATTATGATGTGTTTTACGATTTGCATGGAATACGTGATAAAGAAACCTATTTATGTAGAATGAAGAACGATACGAATGTAATTGAAATTGGCCTATGGGGTGATACATTTTGTATCCAATGGATATCTAAATGGTTGAACATATCAATTTGCTTATGGTCACTGATACCAAAAAAAAATTACACTTTAACAGAGAGTCGTCAATACCAAAATATTCAATATTATTCCATGACAGCAATCCTACCTGTGGCCACTATGAGCCTTTGTTATGCAAAAGAACAAATATTGAACCTACTGAAACTAGTGAAATTGAAGAATTTAAATTGTCAAATACATGTGCAAATTTTCAACGTGAATGGGATGTTATTTCATGTGAAATGAACAATTATGGTTGTTATCTAGCATCACCATTTGCTAATAGTTGTGGTGAAAGTGTATTCAATGCAATAAGCTTCTTAAAAAAAAATGTATTTGATGTCCAATCTCTTAGACGTTACATGGCATAAATATTTTGCAATGCAGTTTTCACAATAGACAAATATGCAATGCATTACTTGCGGTTATGCCAACTAGAATTATCAAAAAATGAAAATAGAAACATCTCGAATTGGAAAGAATATATCAATATGATTGGAATGCCACATGGAAAAAGAAAAACAAAGGGTGGTAATTTATGCTTGTTATGGTTTTCAAATATTTTGCAAATTGAAATTGAGAACTGGTCAATAAGAAGAAAAAGAATCATTAACATATATAGAAATTGCTTACAACAAAAAGAAATATACAACATAATTTCATTTGAAATAGATACAATGCATATTCATTATGAACCTTTAAGAAAAAGATGTCAGATATCAATTCCAATAAATTTGTCTCATGTGCCTATGCATATAGTAGACTAATAAATGTGCTTGTAAAATTTAAATGCAATAGACAAATACAATTACATGTCTCCTAAAATAAGTGCGCAAGAGATTGGTATCCCAATCATATCACCATGTACAAAAGAAACAATGATTAAAAAAGAAGACAGAAATACCTAAAAAAAAGAGGAAAAACATTGTGTTTGTTAAAAAAATAAATTCATGAATAAACAACAATGACAAATATTATAGAAAAAACAATGACAAAATTGTTGAAATGGACAGTGATAAAGTTCCAACTGTTATAAGAATAGAAAAAAGAAAACATGAGAGTGAAAAACAGCTGCCATTGAAATGTGATACAAAGAAACATATATCATTGCATTGTTTTAAAAAAAAATACACGAAAAAATAAATAATGAACATGCAATGCAAATGGAAAATGGAAAAATGGAAAAAACAATCGAAATATATTTATGAGAGATTAAAGATACATCTACTATTACTTGTTCGGTTTGTGAACATTTACACTTTAAAAAATACATTATTAACATTAGCAAGGATATCGCTAACCTTTGGTCTTCAATTAATATTGATTTCAAATTTAAACAAAATAAGATAGAATACGTGGAGTTTTACAGTATATATTCATAAATTGGTAATTGTAATTTATTTAGTATATGTGCAAAACAAACCTAAGTTTATAAATAAAATTGGTTTGATACACGTGTAGAAGTCATAATTAATTGGCATTTTTTAGATATAGGTTTGTAAATGTACTTAATTTAATATAATGTAAAACTCTAACATTTTTAATAAAATACTCAGTTTGGTGGAGTGATAAGTTATTAAAGTTTAATTATTTGATAGTTTTACTAGTTAAATATATATATATATTAAATTTTTAAGTATAATAATTTAAAAATATATATATAAATATAATGAAATAATAATTATGCTTGAATTTTTTTAACTAAATAATTTATTCATAATTCATTTATTATATTTTTAAATTAAAATAAGTTTAATATTAAAATAATTCAAAGTTATTTTTATGTATTATTTAATAATAGATCTTATGATATTTATTATTTGTATTATTCTTTTTATTAAAATATATTTAATATTAAGACAGTTTAAGGTCATTTTTATGTAGTATTTAATAATAGATTTTATAATAATTTTCTTGGTAAAGTTCAAATAAATTAAATAAAAGAAATTATTTTTCTTTGCATTAAAATTTAAAGTTTATATATGAATATCAAAATATTATAGTTAAAAAGATCAATTTTAAAAAAAAAAAACAAGATGAAATTTTATATAAAGTAATTCTAAAAGAATGATAAAAATTTATACTTAAGATAAGAAAATACAAAATTCATGTACATAAATTTATCCGAAAAAAATAACAATCACAACTTATTACTACTACATACACAAACAAAATTATTCAAAATAATATCAATAAAAAAGATCAACAACTAATGAATAATGTAAAAAAATATAAAAATAATAATAATGAAAATATGTTAACATTCCTTAATTTATGCGCACCTCAAAATTTAAATTTAAATCGTGATGATATTTATGATTATGATATGATAATATTACTCGTTAAGTTTACCTACTAGTTGTTTATGCTTATAATTGAACATTATTTTCTAATCATTTTAACTTCTTACTTCTACAAATTGAGCATTTGCATCTTCTTCTAATCAATATTATTCTATTTGAGTTGTATGATTTTACTTCAGCCACTTGAAGTTTCGTTTGCTTTCATGCTTTCAAATTATAGCTTTTACTTGACCATCTTATGCCTCTTATATGAATATTCATTATTTTCTTTCATATTTCATTATTGGTATAGAATCAATTCTCTATATTGTTTTGTACTATTTTTATTGAAACTTGTTGCATTTATGTCAGAGCCATGTACTTCGATTGTTTTAGTTTTAAATTTTTATTACAATAGTTTTTATATTCATACAAAGTTACATTTTTATATTAATTATATTTTGTTTATACACTTAGTTTTCCTTCTTTTTCTCATCCTAACAAAGCATAATAAATTCTAAATGATGATGGCACCTTTTTTTTTTTTTTTTCCAGAAATAGGTCTATAATCTAATGAACTTTAATAGTTTTTTTTTTTTTTTCTTTCTTTTTTTTTAATATATAATAGATAAAATAAGGATTTTGAAAGGGTTTACAGTCCCACCTTTATATAATGGATAAAAAATGTAATAATAAAATTTTAAAATATACATCTTTTCGAATAGAAAAAGAGTTGATTATAGATAAATTGTAAACAAGCAATCAAATAACAACTAACAAATATCAAACTAGAATGAAGGATATGACTCTTTAAATTCATTTTATTTATAAGAACGGAAGATCATGTTCAATGTTTATTGGCCTTTATTAACAAGACTTTGCTTAGTTTTTCTTAAACCGGTCAATTCCCCTTCCTCCCTCAATTAAAATGATGGTTTGAGAGCTCATCATTAGAACATGAGCGTCTAAATGATAATTTTGAATAGAAAATGGATTTGGTTGTTTTCTTTCATTCTCTGGATTATTTTATTCAATGACATTCACTAGCATATACTTATTCTCTGGCTATTTGATTTTGTTTAGTTGTTTCAATATCTGAGTCTAAATCTCATTCCTCGCTCTTATTATCACTCAATAATTTAACTATTAAGTATTCCTCCAAAGCATCATTCCACCAAGACTTCCCTTGTTTTCATTTAATTAAATGGCAATTTACAACCAAGTGCCCAATTTTAAAACACCTATGACATCAGAAGGGAAGATTCAATGATAGAAGTTTAGGTAAGTATGGATCCTTGTTTGCTTATTGTTTCTTCTATGCATGATCATGTATGTTTACCCTTTTTATCGATTTTTTTTTCCGTAAGATGCATTTATTATCACATCTTTTTAAATTATTTTTCATTTATCTACTTAAGTGATTATTGTAAAGTATTGGTATATTGTGATGGTACTAGGGTACACATTTCATTTTGAATATAATATTATCATAGATAGAAGGCTTACTTCATTGTTTATTATAAATGAAATTGATGAGATTGTCAAGATAGATATAAACGTATTTTTTTAAGCAGGATATAGGTTTATTATAATGGATTCATAGTAGGTTGGGGGAACACCTCTTATTTTCTCATTGAAAACTTTATAATAAATATGAGGCATATTCTTATTATAATTCAAGATATTCTTTCATTAATTATTTTTATGCTACTCAGTTTTCACTTGATGTAACGAATTATGTATTTGATATGTATACTACATGGTTTAGTATACCTTATTTTCTTATTGTGTTTTCATGTCTCTAATGTGTTTTCATTTTATTAACATTTTACCAGATATGTAATGTGTTTCATGTACTTCACATTTGTTTTACTAAACTAAATGCTTCTCTACGGTTCTTATATAAATTATTTTCAACTTTATGCTTTTTATGTGCCTTACTATGCCTTAATAACGCCTTTTCAAACTCCTATTTGGAATGCATACTCTATGTATTTTCATGAATGGTGTGTATTTAATGTGTTTTATGTGTTTTCTATGTGCTCGACGTGAATGAACACTATCTTATGTACCTTCTACATTCTAGATGTGAATCCAATGTTTGAAGTTTTTTCTTTATAACTTATCGTATATTTACCATGCCTTATATTATGATTATCTTACTCAGGTGTTTGGTTTGTTGTATGGTGGCATGATCTATATCATGAACAATTCCTTGACAACTTTCCTAGATTTCTATCATGCATCCAATTGAGGGAAAATATTATATTAATGCTTTACGTGTCTATATCTTATGATGGTGATGTTATGTTTATCACATAGTAACCCCACATGGGGCATATTAATCTTGATACTACATTGCTTATCATGTGCCCAAACAAATTTAGATCATACAAGGTATAAACATTGTGTGTGTGTGTTTGTGTGTGGAGGGGGGTACATTAATGATATCATATTTTATTTTACACAAGGAGTGTTTAGCTCCTTTAATTTGAAATGTGAGCTTCATAGATTCATCTTAAATCTCAAAATTAGGGTGTATATTCAGATATATTTTATTAGAACATCCGCCTATTACCCTTTATGTTTAGATACAAAGTAGGATTATGCTCTTGGGGAATTCCAAATAAAATTTGATAAGAAACCCTATTGCACATATACAATTGAATCACGATTAAAAATAGATATTTGATTGTATATGCTAGTTGATTCTAGTTATAATATTTTTGAATTTTGATATGGCTTACCTCGTAAATGTAGTTTGGAAACCCCAAATTGAATGTGTGATTGATCCTTGTAGTAAAAGTTTGTGATAATACCTTCTATAAGTGATATAAGATATTTATGAGTTATATTATCATTTGTATATTATTCATGCATCAAAGAGCCTTATATTGTTTCAATACATTTTCTTAAATCTAAGTTGTGAAAACCCATAAATTTGATATTCAATAATAGAAAGACCTTATGTAGATTTTATTTATGATTTTAAATCATTTAAATATTTTTAAAGATATAAGACAAATAATTTTAAACATTGTAACTTTTATTTGTATTATGAACTTTTAATTAGATGTTAAAATTTTATGATCAATATTAATAATTTGGTCAATTAATAAATCATATTAATTAATATTAGAACACTATATTTAAACTTTTAATAAATATTCTATACATTATTGACTGAACATAATAATTATTTATATTTATATATACCACAAATATAAATGATAAATAAATTTTAAATTTTAAAGATCCCACAAAAGCTCTCATAACTGATCCATGTTCTCTAATATTGTATCATCATATACAAACTTTAAATAAATATTTGATAGGATATATTCAAGGAACATATTGACTGTTTATATTTATATACATTATAGATAAAAATGATAAATAAATATTAAACTTTAAAGATTCCATAACTAATCCATGTTATTTTATATTAAATAATCATATTTAAATTCCAAGTAAACACTCGATAGTTTAGATTCAGTTAAACAAATTGACTGTATATCACACCAACACACCAAGTATATAAACTCTAATAATTCGAAACTAACGCAGATCTATCTCTATTAAATATCTAATACGAAATATAGATAAAAGATATCGATATTTATAACTCTGAGCTTTTTAACCAAAGCAAAATCGCAGAAATTTTAAACAATCTTAAGCCTCTTGTAACAGATGAATTAACACATATGCATCTTAACATGAATCGTCTAGAAGATGTAAGAGGGGACGGTTCATTTCCACATAGACTGGAAAGTAAGAATGTGTTGTGTGAAAGATGACAATGAATGTGGGTAGGGAGAGAAGATCTGTCTGTATTAGTCATATTCTATTAAATTCCATGGGACTTTCACTCTCAACTCTTTGATGGTTAAGTCTCAACTAAATTGGTAATTTTTCCAACGAAATTGGTTGAATACGTGTAAACCTTTTGCAGTATATATTCAATACCATTTCTTACATATGAATTGATAAATAGAATTGGTTTGATACACGTGCAGAAGTTCTGGCAAAATCTTAATTGGCATTTTTCATATGCCAAAATACCATCCGTCCGTCCGTCTGGTGTATGTTGATGGTCAAAGTTCATGTTTGAGTTAAGTCATTCCTTGGTTTATTATCATGTGTTTTTGTTTCCAACAAATATTAAAAAATATATATGAGGAATTAAATAATCATATATTATGTAATGGAATTTTTTATTTTTTTAATATTGTTGTAATAAAATTATTTAGAGGATTTGCAACAATAAAATTGTATATCGCAGAATTAAGAGTAGAATAAACATATCCACAACAATAATTGTCGAAAGAACATAATATTTAATTATTATGACTGAGACATTTCGAGGGGCACTCTTCACAACAATACAATAAAAATAGAATTCATAATATGATAATAAAAGACTAACCACTACCTCCTACATATACTCTACTTATCTAAAGTTATTCCATAGGTCAACCATACTAAGAACATAAAGAAATGCAACAAGATAATTTGACGTTGTGTAAGCCATAACTTGACTACACATATCCCTAGACACACTATAGATTAAGGGCTTAGCATGTCCCTCCCCTTAAAAATAACATTGTCTTCAACCTTCAATCAAATCAGGATGTTGCAGGAATGCTTCATCCTCCCATGTTGCATTTTTAGAATGTAGGTTCTTTCATTTGATCAAATATTCTTTAATGGCTCTAGTATGTAGTTACTTAGTGTATATGTGAAGGATCTCTTCAAGCTTCAAAATGACTCAACTTTCTTTATCCAATTCAGATAAATCAATTTAAGTGGAAACTCTATGTCCAATTACCTTCTTTAGACAAGATACATAGAATATTGGATGTATGCGAGTGGATGGATGTAATTTCAAGGTTAAGTCACACTATCAATTTTGTACAATATCTAAAAAGGGACGTAATACTTAGGTGAAAGCTTGTTATCCTTTTTTGTTACTTCAGAGACATCTTATATGGCTACAAATGCACAAAGACCCAATCACCTATGAAAAAATATCACTCACTACAACGTTGATCTACTTGTTGCTTCATTCTATTTTGTGTCACTTCTAAATTTTCTTGCAAACTAACTATCACCTCCTATTGATGGTGAATGTGTTCTTCAACAACTTGAAACTTAGGATTCACTTTCAAAAATGAAGTGATGGATGGGGGGTGATACCCCTACATTACCACAAAGGGAGAAATCTTGGAAGAAGTGTGAAAAGAAGTGTTATACCACCATTCAACAAGTGGTAGCCAATTAACCCATTTATCTTATTTGTTAGAGACAAAACAATGGAGATACTCTTCTAGATATTTGTCAACTACATTTGTTTGTCCTTTAGATTGAGGATGATAGGATGAGCTATGAGCCAACTGGGTGCCTAAATATGCAAATAATTTAGTCCAATAATTACTAGTAAAAATGGGATCTCAATCACTTATAATGATCTTTGGAGTACCATGCAATTTATGAACTATATTGAGAAAAGCATAAACTACTATACTAACAATAAATAGCTATGCTAAGAAACAAAATGAGCATACTTGGTGAGTTGATCCATAACTATCATGATAACATTTTTATTCTCAAATTGTAGTAACTATGTAATAAAATCCATGGAAACCTCCTCCCAACCTTGGCTAGGGATGGATAAAATTTGTAAAAAAAAAATTAGTCTTGATAGTTTTACCTTTATTTTGCTAACATACCATGCATTCAATTACATATTTCTAGGCATCCTCCTTGAGTCCTTCCCAAAAGAAATCCTACTTGTTGCTATGATATGTTTTCAAAGATTCAGAATGGCCTCCAAGTGGAGAGGAATGAAATTGCTAAAGAATTTATGTTCGAGGAGAGAATGCTTACAGAGGTATAATTTATCTTTATATCATAATGTGTTCTCCTTTCACGTAAATTTTTTAGATTCATTATAACCCTGTTGGAGATTTTGAATCAAATCCTTGATAGCAGTTTCATTCTCTCATTTAGATCTTGCTTCCTCTAGTCAATCTGTCTGCCACATGGTCAGGCGCATAAGAATGCCTCAACTGATTCATTTCGTCAAGAGAGGGCATCTACCACCACATTCTCTTTTCCTTTTACACTATTTTAAAATCATATCCCAACATTTTAGTCACCTTTTTTTTTTTCTTCTGATGAAAATCATTGATCCAAAAAATATTTGAGCCTATCATAATCAATGTTTACTTAAAAGTGATGACCCATCAAATAAGGTATCCATTGTTTCACTGCATGCAAACTAGTCATCATCTCTTTCTTATATATTGGTTTGAGACTATTTTTTCCCTTTAGTTGGTAACTTTAAAATATCAGAAGTCTACCTTCTTGCATGAGTACAACCCATATGCTATATCCAGATGCGTCACACTCCACAACAAATGTTTTTGAAAAATTAAGAGTAGCCAAAACTGGAGTTGTGCACATAACTATTTTCAACTATTCAAATGCCTTGGTAGCTGAATCAGTCCACTAGGAGTATTTATTCAACAAAGAGGTGAGTGGGGATGCAATGCTACCATAATTTTTGTCAAACCTACGATAGTAACCAATTAGCCCTAAAAATCTTTGAAGTTTTTTTAGGGTCTTAGGAACCTGCCACTCCATTATCACTTAAATTTTTTTATGATAAACTCTCACTACTTCATGTGAAATAATATGACCCAAGTACTCCGCCTCTTGAACAAAAAAAGCACATTTGAAAGGTTTGGTATAAATATGATGTTGTTTCAAAACTAAAAGTGCATGTTTCACATGCTTTAAATGGTCTTCCCAATTTTTGTTGTAGATGAGGATATCATCAAAAAACACTAATACAAACTTTCTCAAAAATGGCCTAAAACCAGTGTTCATCAAACTTTAAAATATAAATGATGCATTTGTGAGGCCAAAAGGCATGACCATAAATTCATAATGGCCTTCATAAGTTTTGAAAGCTATTTTAGGCATGTCCTCATCGTGGATTAGAATCTAATAATACCTCGAGTGAAGGACTAACTTGGTAAAATAAACAAGACCATGCAATTCATCTAGCAAAACATTAATTACTAGAATAAAAAATGTATCTTTGATGGTGTAGTTGTTGAGTTGTCAGATTTAAGAGTACACATGATTACCTTTGTATAAGAAACTTAAGATGTCGAAATAACCAGAAGAACAAATAACTATCAATGAGAAAACACACAGAATATGAGAGGCAACACACAATTGTATTCAACTCATTACAAATAAAATTACAATAAAGAGATCACACTCTTCTTCCACCTCTGTGAGGCTTCCTCCTCAAGGGCTCCCAGTAATCTTCCCACCTGAGTAATCTTCTCTCAATAGGTCACAACACACAGTTGACACAAGCTGTTGTTCACCTCATTGTATTGCCAGTACAATCAAGTACGAACAGGTACTCCAAGTAGATCTCACCATGATCCTGCTCCTTGATGTATTGTTGTCACCTTGGATCTTGCTCCCCCGCCGATCTCTTTTTGACCCTCGCACATACACACCCCTACAGACCAACCTGATCTTACTTATCACATGTAGATCTCCACCATGATCCTGCAACACCCTGCATATCAAACCTGATCTTACATACATGAAGAATCCTACTTGATTCTACCATGGGAAGAACTCTCCAAGTTCTACACTTGAGTTCTACAAGTTCTCCACTTAACAATACAGCCCATGAGTCTATTATATAGATCTCATCCATACAATGATTAGACTTACAGCTCAAGACTCTAACTGGTCTTCATCATGCAAACTACCCGTTCACTTAACTGACTGTTCGTCAACAGCAGTTCTAGAACCGCTACAGGCGACTGACGTCGGTCCCTGTCTGCCTGGAGGTGACCGACGTCGGCCGATCCCTGCCGATGTCGGTTGCTGTACACTGATCCCTGACCGATGTCGGTTGTGACCTACCAACATCGGTGACTGTATACTCAGCATCCTCCTTCTATTTGCATCAAGGTGAAGCTTTTAGCTCCACACCCTAACAATCTCCCACTTGGAGATAAACAGTTGCACCTGTACCTAAACCAATACTTTGTCTAATCTGCATCCTGGCTTGTATTCCTCTTCAAGCTCCCACTTGAAGACAACCCACCACACTCCTTGTGGTGTTAATCTTGTGCCTGAATTTCTTCATTCTCAGCTTACCTTCTTCTGTCATTGCTATACTCCCACTCAAATAGCAACCCCTGTGAGTAACCTGTAATCAACAACACTTAACAGATCTGGGCCATCCGTTAGTCAAACTCGCTCTGAGAATGTCCAACCTCGCTCTGATACCATTTGATAGGACCTAGGTTCCCCAAAGATCTGACACAACTTGTCAGATTTAAGAGCACACATGATTACCTTTGTATAAGCAACTTAAGATGTGGAAATAACCAGAAGAAAAAATAACTATCAATGAGAAAACACACAGAATATGAGAGGCAACACACAATTGTATTCAACTCATTACAAATAAAATTACAATAAAGAGATCACACTCTACTTCCACCTCTGTGAGGCTTCCTCCTCAAGGGCTCCCAGTAATCTTCCCACCTGAGTAATCTTCTCTCAATAGGTCACAACACACAGCTGACACAAGCTGTTATTCACCTCATTGTACTGCCAGTACAACCGAGTACGAACATGTACTCTAAGTAGATCTCACCATGATCCTGCTCCTTGATGTATTGTTGTCACCTTGGATCTTGCTCCCCCGCCGATCTCTTTTTGACCCTCGCACATACACACCCCTGCAGACCAACCTGATCTTACTTATCACATGTAGATCTCCACCATGATCCTGCAACACCCTGCATATCAAACCTGATCTCACATACATGAAGAATCTTACTTGATTCTACCATGGAAAGAACTCTCTAAGTTCTACACTTGAGTTCTACAAGTTCTCCACTTAACAATATAGCCCATGAGTCTATTATATAGATCTCATGCATACAATGATTAGACTTGCGGCTCAAGACTCGAACTGGTCTTCATCATGCAAACTACCCGTTCACTTAACTGACTGTTCATCAACAGCAGTTCTAGAACCGCTACAGGCGACTGACGTTGGTCCCTGTCTGCCTGGAGGTGACCGACATCGGCCGATCCCTGCTGATGTCGATTGCTGTACACTGATCCCTGACCGATGTCGGTTGTGGCCTGCCGACGCTGGTGACTGTATACTCAGCATCCTCCTTAAGTTTGCATTAAGGTGAAGCTTTTAGCTCCACACCCTAATAATCTCCCACTTGGAGATAAACAGCTGCACCTGTACCTAAACCAGTACTTTGTCTAATCTACATCCTGGCTTGTATTCCTCTTCAAGCTCCCACTTGAAGACAACCCACCACACTCCTTGTGGTGTTAATCTTGTGCCTGAATTTCTTCATTCTCAGCTTACCTTCTTCTGTCATTGCTATACTCCCACTCAAACAGCAACCCCTGTGAGTAACCTGTAATCAACAACACTTAACAGATCTGGGCCATCTGTTAGTCAAACTCGCTCTGAGAACATCCAACCTCGCTCTGATACCATTTGATAGGACCTAGGTTCCCCAAAGATCTGACACAACTTGTCAGATTTAAGAGCACACATGATTACCTTTGTATAAGCAACTTAAGATGTGGAAATAACCAGAAGAACAAATAACTATCAATGAGAAAACACACAGAATATGAGAGGCAACACACAATTGTATTCAACTCATTACAAATAAAATTACAATAAAGAGATCACACTCTTCTTCCACCTCTGTGAGGCTTCCTCCTCAAGGGCTCCCAGTAATCTTTCCACCTGAGTAATCTTCTCTCAATAGGTCACAACACACAGTTGACACAAGCTGTTGTTCACCTCATTGTACTGCCAGTACAACCGAGTATGAACAGGTACTCCAAGTAGATCTCACCATGATCCTGCTCCTTGATGTATTGTTGTCACCTTGGATCTTGCTCCCCCGCCGATCTCTTTTTGACCCTCGCACATACACACCCCTGCAGACCAACCTGATCTTACTTATCACATGTAGATCTCCACCATGATCCTGCAACACCCTGCATATCAAACCTGATCTTACATACATGAAGAATCCTACTTGATTCTACCATGGGAAGAACTCTCCAAGTTCTACACTTGAGTTCTACAAGTTCTCCACTTAACAATACAGCCCATGAGTCTATTATATAGATCTCATCCATACAATGATTAGACTTACAGCTCAAGACTCTAACTGGTCTTCATCATGCAAACTACCCGTTCACTTCACTGACTATTCGTCAACAGCAGTTCTAGAACCACTACAGGCGACTGACGTCAGTCCCTGTCTGCCTGGAGGTGACCGACATCGGCCGATCCCTGCCGATGTCGGTTGCCGTACACTGATCCCTGACTGATGTCGGTTGTGGCCTGCCGACATCGGTGACTGTATACTCAGCATCCTCCTTCTGTTTGCATCAAGGTGAAGCTTTTAGCTCCACACCCTAACAATCTCCCACTTGGAGATAAACAGTTGCACCTGTACCTAAACCAATACTTTGTCTAATCTGCATCCTGGCTTGTATTCCTCTTCAAGCTCCCACTTGAAGACAACCCACCACACTCCTTGTGGTGTTAATCTTGTGCCTGAATTTCTTCATTCTCAGCTTACCTTCTTCTGTCATTGCTATACTCCCACTCAAATAGCAACCCCTGTGAGTAACCTGTAATCAACAACACTTAACAGATCTGGGCCATCCGTTAGTCAAACTCGCTCTGAGAACGTCCAACCTCGCTCTGATACCATTTGATAGGACCTAGGTTCCCCAAAGCTCTGACACAACTTGTCAGATTTAAGAGCACACATGATTACCTTTGTATAAGCAACTTAAGATGTGGAAATAACCAGAAGAACAAATAACTATCAATGAGAAAACACACAGAATATGAGAGGCAACACACAATTGTATTCAACTCATTACAAATAAAATTACAATAAAGAGATCACACTCTTCTTCCACCTCTGTGAGGCTTCCTCCTCAAGGGCTCCCAGTAATCTTCCCACCTGAGTAATCTTCTCTCAATAGGTCACAACACACAGTTGACACAAGCTATTGTTCACCTCATTGTACTGCCAGTACAACCGAGTACGAACAGGTACTCCAAGTAGATCTCACCATGATCCTGCTCCTTGATGTATTTTTGTCACCTTGGATCTTGCTCCCCTGCCGATCTCTTTTTGACCCTCGCACATACACACCCCTGCAGACCAACCTGATCTTACTTATCACATGTAGATCTCCACCATGATCCTGCAACACCCTGCATATCAAACCTGATCTTACATACATGAAGGATCCTACTTGATTCTACCATGGGAAGAACTCTCCAAGTTCTACACTTAAGTTCTACAAGTTCTCCACTTAATAATATAGCCCATGATTCTATTATATAGATCTCATGCATACAATGATTAGACTTGCAGCTCAAGACTCGAACTGGTCTTCATCATGCAAACTAACCGTTCACTTAACTGACTGTTCATCAATAGCAGTTCTGGAATCGCTACAGGCAATCGACGTCGGTCCCTGTCTGTCTGGAGGTGACCGATGCCAGCCGATCCCTGTCGATGTCGATTGCTGTACACTGATCCCTGATCGACGTCGGTTGTGGCATGCCGACGTCGGTGACTACATACTCAGCATCCTCCTTCTGTTTACATCAAGGTGAAGCTTTTAGCTCCACACCCTAACACATCCTCCAACTGTCATCCTTATTCTACATAATGACCACTGGGGAGAAGTATTCTCTTTGACTATGTCGGATAATTCTTGCCTCTAACATCTCTTGTACCAAAGTTCCCTACTAGGTCTTTTCTTTAGAAGTAGGATAAGGGATTTGAATTGCCAAAGAAGCCTTTTATAATAAATGAGATTAGGTATGATTTGAGGAGGAAAAACTTGTGTTTCACATTCAAGGACCCATGAGAACCAAGACACTAGTGCAATGGGAGAGGGAAAATGCACTATATTGGAGTATTCTTGAAAGAGGACTAGTTATCAAGCTAAAATCCCAAAGTAATGACTTCCTCTTCCAAATCACACTTAAGCCAGTCATAAAGGACTGTGAGGCTTTACGCATATGATCTGGACACGTCATTACTGGACCCCATCGAATATGGTGGGTCCCATACCCTACCAAATAGGAAGGGACATCACAAAAGAGGATTGACTGTCAATCCAAAAGCTCAAACGGATGACTTCCTCTTCTAATTCACACTTAAGCCAGTCAAAAAGGATCATGAGGCTTTACACAAACTATCTAGACATATCGCTACTAGATCCCATTGAATAGGGTGGGTCCCATACCCCACTGAATAGGAAGGGACATCACAGCCCACCATGCTTTGCACGTCTCGACTTTGAGACCTAGGCTTTAATACTAAAGAGGACTAGTTGTCAATCCCAAAGCCCAGACTGATGACTTCCTCTTCTAAGTCACACTTAAGCCAGTCACGAAGGACCGTAAGGCTTTATGCAGACAATCTAGACATGTCGCTACTAGACCCCATCGAATAGGGTGGGTCCCATACCCTACCAAATAGGAAGGGACATAACATTTAAGGATGTAAAGTTTGGGGCAACAATGTATTAGATTTGAAATAAAGATAAGTAGAGAGGATCCAAAAATACCTAATAATAGGTAGCCTCAAAATTAAAACATTAGTTTTATATGAAATCTTATTTGCTGAAACATGTACTTTCTTGTCGGAGGCATCAACTAAGATTTAAACGTTGATTTACTTAAAGAAGACAAAAAATATGAAGACTCATTGTTTACCTAGAATGGTAGTGGAGGAAGAGTTAAGTAGGAATAAAAAATGTGGGTGAAACAAAATAATAAGTGGATGAGCAAATGTGACATTAGAATGCAAGACTGCCTAAATAAAAATGAGGAAATAAAAAGGTATGTGAGATAAAAAAATCAAGGTAACCATGGAGACAAAGTAGTTTGGGTGGAAGAAATAATATTATGTCAAAGAGTATGATTGCACATGTGATCATGACAAAAAAACTACATAGGAATAAAGATTAAATGGAAAGTGAAAATGTTGATGGGTCAAGGAAAGACTAATTCACATCATCTTAGGTGTGAAACCAATAAGTAGACAATACCTAAATAAGAGTGGGAAAAGAGAACATTAATATTTTGTATCATGGGGGTAGTGGAGATAGAATAACACTACATCATGGAGTGCCCAACTTATAATAACATCCAAGTCAATCATGATGACAACTTGGAAGTGAACAATATGACTGCCTTATTTAAAGAGATGAGACTACACAAAACAAAAAAAATTTGATTAAGATTCATAATAGAAGAATCCAACATAAAAAAGAGAATGTATATTTTAAAAATTTAATAGAGTATCCCTTCTTTCAATTAATTGTACTCACACAAAACACTCTTATTACTACTTTTGGTCTCATAGACTCCTTGATCTCATGGATGTTATTATAATATTTCATTCATTTAAAGCAATAATCAACAAACCACAAATTTAAACTACATAAAATAACACTAAATAGATGCCACAAAATAATTTTTAAGAGTTTATAGTATATGAATGAATGAATGATTTTTTTAATTAATGTCCACCAGATCAAGTCGTCTATCCGATTAGTAGCTCCAATAAGAGTGTTCCAAGAGAATCATAAATAAATGAGTAGATGGGACACCATCCTAAATGAATACCCAAATCTTAATAAAGACATAAAAATTTATGTGAATGAAAAACTCATAATTTAGTGATGTGGAATAAGAAAATAAGCAAGAAACAACAACACTATATTATATAATTCAACTCAACTTATGAGCATGGCAAAAAATATATATATGAATTGAAATTAAATAGAGGGAAAAGATCCTCATTACTCAACAAGGACTAGCTCCCATAGACTTATATGTAAAATATGTAGATGGACGATACCTAAGAAACAATAGAAAGAGAGGGTTTGTGTTTTATGTACCACATGAGCGATTAAAAATGGAGGAACATTTCATTGTTGAATATCTAAAGTACATGGACATTTGAACCAAATATGTGAAAACATTAAAAATTAGTTCCATAATAAAATAATTTGAAGAAAAATAAATAAAAAAATTGGAAAAAATGTCAATTCAAATCAATATAATAAAATAAAAATAACTTTATCATAATCATTTAACCTATAAATATTTAAATGATTAGAATAATCTCTATAATCAAGAGTCTAAGCCCAAAGAATATTTATTCTGGTAAATATAATTAAACCCATTTTATTTTAATTCAAAAAGCTGCAATATAAAGTGAATTGGGTCGGGTCCTTTATACAGACATATGGTAGATTAAGGCAAGGTCTTCTATGATTATAAAACTAAATATTCATATCGTAGGGGTGTGTGAGAGATCCCAAAATACTCTATTAATTATTGGCATGGAAAATAGCTTAGGCCACAATTACATTTATGGGGTATTTTGTCTCTTCTTTAATTTGTCTCCCTTCATATGAAATTAGAGTTCTTTTCTAGGGCATCTATTATTGGATCTGGGACTTTTGTATTGATCAAACCTTAACTCTTCACCCTTCTTCATCCTTAGAATGAGTTTACAAAAAATGGATTATTGGGCTCACGGTGTTGGGTTGACTTCAATGACTCATTTGTCACTGAGTGTGGTGTACATAGCTAATACTTCAAAGACGACCTCAAACTTATGTAGTTCTCCCCTATGTATGAGAGTGTTTATACGCAAGTGTGTAATATACTATATGAAGATGCATGCAGTGATTTAATTTTTAACTTGACAAATATCACTCATGGGTTGCTCTTTGAATGCTTCAGACCTTTTGTATGACTACTCCTATGATTGATAGAGAAACAAAGAAGACTATGGTAGAATAACTCAATGATGTGATTAATTGAATGAGCCTCGATAGGTGCTTTCTTGGTATTTGTCAGATAAATAATGAGAAGGCTTAGCTTGTATTTATACCACAACTTTTGAAAATATCTTATGGTAGGGTTCAATAAGACAAATAGGCTGACCCATATATTTTGAATAACATGCAATTTAGATGCCTTGAAGAATGGACCGTATATAAGGATTTGGATGTTATCGTTGATGGTACTGTCATCTATGGACGATAGTATCCAGAAGGCTAGAGAACAAGTATGGATATGAAACTGATAGTGAATGATATTTATCATAATTTAAACTTTTGGTGTAGTGTGGGAGACTTGGGTAATGCTAATGATAAATTTCAAACTAAGAGATAAGCATTTAGGCATAGTGAGATGGTGAATGTGAGCCTTTCGACATCAAAGAGGTTTATAACTAAAGGGTATAGCCCTAATTGATATTTGTCAAATATACAAGACTAAGATGCTATAAATAATTAGTTTTAGTATCTACATTCTGCACCCTTTAATATAATAATGCATAAGGATGAAATTACTAGGTTAAAAAAAGGTTAAAGAAAATAATGTATAGATGGGTGTGTACAACACACCTTGTCTTTACTTGAGCCCACTTTGAGTGTTTTGCTAGTGTAAGGCTTGTAATCAAAATCATGTTACGATATAAATCAATATAAACTCCTCAACATGGCCAAGATATTATGATTTTTTGATCAATTTTTCCAAGCAAAAAGAAAAACCATAAATTGTATTACCTCAAACTAGGAGATTTGTTGCTTTTTAAAATGGGGACACATAAGGTGCATTTTATGCTCAGATTTGTGATAAAGTCAACGTATATAATCCTCTTCTAGCTTATATTCTTTTTAGTTCTTAACTTGGCGTGTGGAGACAAGCTCTTGACTTTGAAGGACTCCCCTTAAGATGTTATCATTGCCACTCGACTTTCCACACCAATAAAAAAGTGAATAAGATGGAACCACAAATCCCTAGGGGAACCTAATAGGTGAAAAGGGCCCACAACCCTAGCAACATATAATGTACATTTATGGGGCCCATTCATATACAATGTATGTCTCTAGAGAGAATGCATTAATTAATGGAGGATAAGGAGGAAGGAGAGAGGAGAAAAGAGGGACACAATACAAAATATCCATAAGCAACACAAAACGTACTAATAAAGCTTAATCTAGACCAATAATCGACAAACACACAAGTATCCTAGAATAATGTAATTTTAAGACTAATAAATTCATAAAGGCCATATTTAAGAGTCTACAATCGTAAGCCTTTAAAGATCACTTTTTTCTATAAGTTACAAATATTACAACCATTGAAAAAAAAAGAGGAAAAAAAGATTTATTTGTAGATACAAAAATATTACAAATTCGAGATAAAAGTACCTAGATTAACAAGTAAAGAAATAATAAGTATTAAACCTCATATGAATGCCTCTCTCTCTAATTATATATATATATAGAGAGAGAGAGAGAGAGAGTGAGAGAGAGAGAGGGGTTGGTATTGTACATATGTGTATTGTGATGGTTAGTTGATTTTGATTAAATTAATTGTGTCACAACTTCTTTGTAATTTATTTATCATTATTACAGTTTTATAATAAAAATTAGTAAAATTAATAAATAAACATAAATGTGTTATAATTATTTAGCATATTACTTATTAAGTTTTGAAGGATCTTATGAATGTGTTTTAAGTGAAGTGAACAAAACTTCTATGAATAATCATTAATATAATGTCATTTGTTCTCGTATTTTTTGGTAATATTTAGGTCTTTTTTAAATGATTATTACAAATTAGTATAAATATTTTAAATATAGTTATTTAAAAAATATTGAGAGATATCAATATTAAATTTGTTATAAATCACATTGATTAATGATTTTATTACCTTTACTAAAAACAAATCACACCCAACCACACCGAGAATTCGAACATGGCTGTATGACCATCCATCAATCTCAATGGTTCTATGGTTCTTCTCACCATCTCACTACGCGCTTCTTGCACATAAGTTTTTGTACCTTGCGCATATTTGTTCTGACTTCGATGTTTGGTGGATGTGTTTTCGACATTCAAAGTTAATTAGGATGCATTTCATGAGATACTCTTCTTTGACCGGAGTTTTAAGAACTATACGATGCTATTTTATCTCTTAATTACTATAGAATGGGCGGATTACTCTATATAGAGAGAGAGAGAGATTGAGAAGATATAAAATGGGGGATGATGGTGTGTTATTTTAATAGTTTATATATTTACATTAAATGGATTTTTATTAAATTGTATCACATTTATTTACATACATTGTGAATAAATTTAATCAGTTTTGAAATAATGAAATTTAATTTAATTGTATAAATAATATTTTAATATAATAAATGATGAGAGATGGTTCCAGAATAATATAAGATTTTATGTGAATTTGGAGATAATTGTTAGAAATAGATAGTGTAAAACATGCACATATGATGAGATATATAAAACTTAAAAAAAATAAGGTGAACAAATACTATTCCCAAAACTCTCTGATCACTTGTAACACTAGGAAATGATAAATATGTGAAAAATGATTTGACAATCTTGTTCGTCATAGTAGAGGATCTGAAAACATAGTTTATTTTTTCTAATATTCTATGCAGATCTCCAAGAAAATCATCTCTTTCAACCCTAATAAAGCAATGACATCTAGAAAACTTGAAAGAATGGGGGATGTAATTTGGTGCCTATGTTCTCCTTATCTTGATTATTATTAGGCCCTTAGAATGCTTGTACTTAGAAAATAGTACACCAAATAATCATGCAAGGTCTATTTTATATGACTTTCACTTTAGAATGAATACATTATAGAGTAATAAATGTTTCATATCTTATTAAATTATGTTCTTAATACTTGAATTAATTGCTTTGGTACATTCACAATTGACTTTCATAATGGATGGATTCATGCCCTATATGCACTACTGCACTTGTGTATTTATAAACTCCTTGAATTCAAATTAGGACCTATTAGTGCACAAGTTGACATACAACAGGTGGGAAAGGTGACAAAAAAAAACACAATCCATGGGAGACCCAAAACAATGGTCAAAAGGGCCCACCCCAGAACCATACATTTAAGGTGTCTTCGGATAATCTCAAAAATCTAAGAAAATAATAAGGAGAGATAGAGGATATGAAGAGGAAAAATGGAAGGAACAACCATAAAAATAAATAAAAAGCTAATAAGAGCCTAATCCAACTAATGATCACAAAACACACAACTACCCTAGATATATACAATTTTACAACTAATAACTGCTTGCATATTAAAGTGTACATAAGGCCCCACTTTGATGTGTGTGTGTGTGGGTGCACACAAACATACATATAAAATTAAAATAAGCAAAATCAGAGGGATACAAATAATGTTTACTCCCAAAGTTCTTGGAGTAACCCCTATGCTCTTTTAAACCTACAAAATACATTTACATGGTGATAAGTGCCCAATCAATCAATAATCTATTGAAATATAAAAATGAAAGATTTGAAACTCATACACTTAGTTTAGTTGGAGGTTGGTAGCAACCCATGTATGAGTCCCTAGTATTTATGGATCCATGTAAGTGTCCCTTTGAAGCCAACAAGAACAATTATATGTGGATAAATCATCATAAAAATAAATTATTGAAATATAGAAAATATAAATTAGAATTGATGCACCTTGTTTTATTGGAAAATGTGATGGCAATCATGTATGATTTCTTTACCACTAAATCTATGTGAAGTAAAAATATCCCTGTAAGATCCCAAATACCAGAACTTGTATTAAACCCTACATGCATTTTTGGGTACAAACTACAATGACTAAAAATCAATACGAAATAAATTTGATGTAATATAAAATAAAGTAGGGTTAAAACTTTTCTTGAATATTCCCATGGGGGAAACAAGTGTCATGTAGTATGTACATCTTATAAACATCAACCCGTAGTTTCCCTCACCTAGCACTACAAATTATTGACTGGTTTAAGTCACAATTAAAGTCATCTTTAAGTGATTTTATAGTGGCTTTAATGTCATCAAAGAATAAAATTTTGAAAGCATAATTTCATCTCTAAAGTCATATTTAAATTTGGATAGGTATATTAATGTCTTCTTTAATACCAAATTTAAATACCTTAAATAAAAAGTTGACCTTAAAATGCTCCAAAGTCACCAAAAACATCACTCCAATGCCACCCCAATGTCACCTGCTAATGTCATCTAGGTGACATTACAAGTGATGTTTGGGTGGCATTTGTGGTGATGTTAGGATGATGTTGGCAAAGGCATCATTGGAAATGTTGCTAACATTGCCTAGTAACTTTAGATCCACCTTTACAATTCAATTTAATTCAGTCACTAATTTTGAATTTTAGTTCGACACTACCTTTAGATTTAAGGGTGACACTAAGTTTAACTTTAAGTGTGACACTATATATAAGTTGTATTGCTTTCGAATTTAAGTTTGATATTAATTCTGACTTTAATTTTTACACTAAGTCAACTTGAAATGTGACTTAAAACTGTTATGACCAACACACTCTCCATTTATTTTTAAGACATAGAGATCCCATTATTTTATGAAATTTTTGAGCAAATTGAAGATAAATTAATAGAATATCTCACATGGAATTTCTCTTCTAAAAAGTTTGGGGTCAAATGATGCACTTTAATGAAATTTTAAAACCCCCTTTTTTGGTATTTGTGAATTCACATCAAGGTTTTTTTTTAATGGTCATATTACATTAAATTTTCATGGAATCATTAATTTTTTGGGGGTAATAGTAAAAAGAGGGCTTTAGAGGATCCCTAAACCTTCACAAAATATCATAGATTAATTCAACACAACAAAAAAAAAAAACTAACAATAGACTTTCACAATAAAGGCTAACTAAAAACCTTTTAATATCAACAAAAAGTTGACAAATTGTCCTAAAAAGTTCCATAGATAAACATAAGAGAGAAAATACATTATAGCTAACCAGAAACTTCCTCCAACTCCCTTGGAGGCACTCTAAATTTCTTCTGGTCCTGATACTTTTTGAGTCCTCTCACTTCCTCTTGTGGAATCATTAAAATTATCGAGGTTAGCCTTCTAATATTATTGCAAGGTATACTTGTCATTTTTAGGGGGATCTAATATTATTTTGGTTCAATAATTTTGACTATGCAGGATTATATGAAAAAAAGGTACTCCCACACTGACACAGACTGCCCCAATCCTAAGACTTTTTGTACTCTCATGGTTGGGCACTCTCAACTTTTTTCTTACTTTTCATGAAAAGTCGTTTAGTTTACTTAAGTCTTTTGAGCACATGTTCTTAGGTTCTTGTGTTTATGTGCTCAATGAAATGACTATACATTTGGGGAGCTCAAACCAACTAGAATTTGATACTTGTTGAATTTCCATTCTCATACACTACTGTAATGTGTAGAATTTTGTTTGACTGCAAGAAATGGTATAGTGTGGGAGTTCCAATGAATTAGATTGGGTCATGCATCAATGTCATACTCCCATAATGCACATAGGTATATCAAATTATACAAATATGATATGACACAAAAATGAAAAGATGCCTATGTTCACTTGTCTTTTTCGAATAAGAAGAAATAAAACAATAGAGGCAATTCAAAAATTAAGCTCACTAGAAGAAAGATTAGTTTATATGTGCATCACTTTTGCACAAATAAGAAAATTTTGATATAAAAGAGCACAAATAGGATTACTTGAAATAATTATAAATGTGCCTATTGATTTTGATCGTATTCAAAAGGCATTGCCTTGAAAACTTATAAATGAAGTTCAAATAATTGCAGTTAAAGTAAAGCAAAAATTGGAATATGAAAATGCATAAAGAGGGAACATCAGGGCAACATGTGTCATAGATTCATTGGTTGAAATATGCAAAATGACATTGTACATGCAAGAAAGAGTTGCAATTGAAAAATACTGGTATGCCACACTTGAAAATGAAATTAGGCGATCAACAAAGGACATTGATAGCATAAAAGACATTGACAATAATTCAATTGAAAATGACAGAGAGCCAATCACAGAATCAGTTATACATGGATTTGAAAGTGCACATTCAATAAAATATTTAGAAACAAAAATTATCAAAATTACACCATCTGAAGTCTTAAAACCATTAAGTATTTTCCAAGACAAGTTTTCAAAAGAAATGAACTTCCCAACTTTTTACTATGGCTACAGCTGACCTGATGATATTACAAAAATAGTCTCATATCAAAAAATAGCAAAATGGGAACTTTTACATGAAAATAATGATATTGTAACTCATATTACAATCCTTTTTTTCAAAGCAATTAAAATTATCATATAAAAATTTTGTAGGTGTCCATGGATATGCATACGAAAAGGTGAATTGAAAGGGGTAAAAAATTATGCAAAAGATGTTAAGAGCAAATCAAACATAGAGAAAATGTTAAAATCTCCAATAGCTTTTGAATCTTTAAAAAGCATTTGAATATCACCTGACTATTTGGAAAATACAAAGAAAAATATTTTTGCAATGATTTTGCAATTAGGACCACCTACTTTTTTTGTTACTTTAACAAGTGGCGAACAATTTTGGAGGCCATTATGCAAAGCATTAGCAAATATAACCAAAAAAAGGCCACCACGGCATAATGAAAACATATTTGAAAATGATATTGATGCAATAATAAGAAAAAACCTAGTAATTTGCAGTTGTTATTTAAATCATAGGGTGAATGCATTCAAGAAAATGATGATGCAAAATAAGTAATTATTTGGCCAAATTGTAGACTACTTATTTATCACATAATTCCAAAATAAAAGAAATGAACATGTTCATTTTATGCTTTGGATACATGATGCCCCTATATATGGCCATTGCAAAAATGTGGAGATTGAAAAAATTATTGACAAGTATGTGTCTTGTAATTCACTACTTCTTGATGGAAATTTAACAAAAATATAAACACATCATCATACACACACTTGTAAAAAATACAAGAAATCATACTATAGATTCAATTTTCTATTGCCTCCAATGGATAAGACAATTATATTACAACCTTTAGAAAACAATGATGACAAAACTAAAAATTGTGCCAAAGCTCTTTTAAAAGAACTTCAAAATAGAAAATATGACAGAAGCGTAACATTTGAAATGTTTTTGACAAACGAGATCTTGACTAAGGAGAGATATTTAGCATTATTGTAATCACTAATTGTCCATCCTAGTATAATGTTATAAAGATAACCAATGGACATGTGGATCAATGCTTTTACAATTCATGTTCCCAAACTTTGGTATGCAAACACATATACACAATTTATTTTTGATGCATATTCTATAGCAACATATCGCACATCATACATGACTAAGCTAGATCAAACACTAATAGGTGATTTTTACAAAGTATGTGATGAACTATCGAAAACAAAGGAAAACAAAGTCAAATTCATATGAAATTTTGGTAACACTCTCCTTAATTATCAACAAATATCTAGTCATCAGGATGTACACATTATCCTATCTTTACCACTACATTATGCTTCAAGAAAAACAACATTTATAAACATATCACCATTGTCAAAAAGAACATGGATTTTAAAAATCCCAAAAATATTAGCACAAGAACATGATGATTCTAAAAACATAGTATATACTTCTATCACTGACAAATACAATGGAAGGCCTAAATATTTAGAGCATATATGCCCAGCATAATACTTAGTATACTATATGGGAACATCTAAAAATATAAAAAGATGAAAAAAATCACAAATAATATGCTATGTCAAATACAATGAACATATCGATCCTAAAAACTATTATAAAGAATAAATGATGTTATTTATACCATATCGAGAACCTGAAGAGTCATTGAAAGAAAATTTTCAAACATGGTCCTTGGCTTATGCTATGCATAAATAAAACATAGAAAATATGGAGCATAATTTCAATGCAAAATTACAATTAAAGTGGGGGAACATTGACACTACCATTGCAGATGTCCAAGGAAAACATAATACAATATTTGACATTGATATTGACAATAAACTTAAAAATGCTTTCCGATAATTGAAAAATATGATATCAATGCCAACATAAATCATATCACAAATAAAATAATAATAGATACTGAAAGAACAAACATGCTTGAAATAAGCAAACAACCATTCCTCATAAGCAAAGAAGACTATTTCAACTCACAAAAATAGTTGAATCATTAACAATAACATATTGTAAAAGATATCATAATGAGGAAAATATTATCTCCAAATGAGCCATTGTATTTATTCTTAACAGGCGGATCAAGAAAATGAAAAACGTATACAGTAAAAGTGATATACCAATCAATATGTCACTTTTATAATAAACAACTTGATAGTGATCCTCTTAAACCAAAAGGTATTATTGTTGCATTTACTGGCAAAGCTGCATACAATGCAAATGGTGCAACTGCCCACTCTATTTTCCAATTACCCCATAGAATGTCTACAATGCTCCCATTAGATTCAAATACTTCAAATACAATGACTAAAAGATATGAACAATTACGCATAATACTTATTGATGAGGTATCTGTAATAGGAACTCATATGCTTTATAACATAGATAAGAGGCTTCATCAATTTATTCATACTGCTAAAACTCATTTTGGAAATATAAACATAATTTTTTGTGGTGACTTCTACCAAATACAACCCATCCAAGACAATTGGATATTTAAAAATCTGAAAGTGCATGGTGAAATAATACCATATGCATTTTAGACCAACAATGTCAAATACTTTGAACTAGAAAAAGTTATGAGATAATGAGATGGCAAATTTGTTTCAATCTTAAATCATATAAGAACATGCATGCAAACAAAAAATGGCATCAAATACTTAAATGACCATTGTTATAGACCTTCTCCACTTAATCCAACATTTCTATATTTGTTTCATAGAAAAAAGATGTTCAACTTCACAATGAGAAAATGCTTACTATTTTGCAAGGAGAAACATATGTGCTAAATGCAATTGACCATATCCAACCCAATGAAATTGACAAAGAATTTGTAGATAGTAAAAAACCCATATTGCCAACTAAAATAATCCTTAAAAAATAAATTCTAGTAGAACTAATTGGCGAAAATTACAATATAGTTGATGGCTTAATCAATGGTGCAGATGGTATTTTCAAATATTACACAAATGATATTAGTAATATTATATGGGTAGAATTCTATGATTTAAATGTTGCCAAATTTTAAAGATAAAAAATGAAACACTTTTACACTAAAAATATTCACAAACAATGGACTCCTATAGCAAGAATTACAAAAAAATAAGCATAAATAAAAAAAAATACTTATGCGAGAACAATTTTCTATTCAAATAGCATGTGCAAGAATAAGCCATAGATCACAAGGATTAATAATGAATGCTCTATCTTTTGACCCTCATCAAGTGAAATACCAGGGCCTCATTTACACTGCATTATCTCGAGTCAAAAGCATGGAACATTTGTACCTTATAAACAGATTAGAAAAGAAAAAAATTAAGTATCTGATGAAGTACAAAGAGAAATGCAAAGACTTCAATAGTTTACACAAGGGCAATTCTAATGTGACTCTAGATAAAAACTCTCAAAATATTTCACTTTACGTTCTTTGAACACAAGTGGATTGAAATTGTACTTAGAAAACATAGCACATGATAATCAACTCATGGTTGCACATGTATTATGCTTACAAGAAACTCAAAAAAATATAGTGCAAAACAAAAGAATGCTAACAGACAAATTTGATTGCTTTGCTACAATGAATATTCATGGTATCATGACATGTTGTAGAAAAGGAATTTCCAAGAAAACCATTGAAATGTTTAATACGCCAAATCTAAAAATAATTATAATTGGCATCAGCTATTCAAACATATCCATCTGCATATCAAATATCTACCTAGCAGCAAAAGCTCCCCTTCCAAATCTGTTAACATTCATATAAAATGTTACTTCAACTACAAATGACAATATGAATATCATTTTAATTGGTGGCTTCAACATTGACATGATGCAAAAGAAAATTTCCCAATGGCAACTATGGCAATGTATGGAAAATCGTAATTTGTTTCTTATAACAAATATGCCAACTACAAATGCAAGAACAGTCATAGACCATTATTGGATAAATATTGATCGAAGAAAAATAGATTCCAATCTCTTCCATGCATATTAGACTGACCACAATGCAATTTTATTTACCTTTCATATTGCAAAATAAGCAAAGAATTATAAGATTATATTTTACAAATCGAATTTTAAATATGATAATTGCAAAATGAATACAACTAAATTGGAAAGTAAATATCAAAATAAAAGGTATGCAATACATTTTTTTTCAAAATCAATTGCTATTTTTATTTTTATTATATATATTTTGTAAATCCAAATATATAACTGCATTGCCAAAAGAAAATTAAGTTTATTGCTAATTATTTTTTATTGGTCATTCAGGTCAGCACAAATGGAGCAAAAGATCAAAATGGAACATATAGAAATAGAATCACAAGGATAAGCCAAAAGGTATGCAGTTACAATTTTTTCATTTCTTAAATTCTATTATTATCTAGAAAATGATAGTAACTGTTACAAAAATATAGATCAAGAAACTCAAGCCATATGCAAGTCACAATCGATGATATCAATAACCACAAATGCAGAGAAATATTTGAAGGTGATGTCCTTGTGACTTATAAAACAATACTTGACAAACAAAAAATAAGAGAAATTTTGTGAGTTGATTTAATAGACAATAAAGGAGAGATGACAATAACCCTGAATATAGAATATTTGCTAATCCAAATCCATGAAGAAAAAATCTTACCGCATAAAGGGATATGTATTACAAACTTGTCTATAGCTCCAAAAAATACTTATGATCATGGTGACTGTGACTTTATTTTAATAGCAAATAAGACTACTGCAATATAACTCACATACCCAGTTTGTCCAAAGCATATGTTTATCCCCAATTCAATAACTTGTGGACACTGTGGACTACTATGGAACTGACACTGTAGCGGCTCTTTGTACATAAACTTGGCAATCAGTTTATTATGTAAATAACAAATGAAAACTTGCAGAGTGGCAAAGCCAAAGTAAATTCAATTACATTTATTACAATCATATTATGCCAAGCAAAGTTATTATATATTAGTATCAAATCACTAATTCTCTATTTCCATTGACAATTTTTAGGTCTACCTCTTCCATACACTGGAAGTTGAATAAAATGAAATTGAAAATAAGATATGAAGAAAGGAACCTGTAATTTATCTTTTCAAGAACCTTGCAAAATGAGTTGATGAAAAAGATATGAACTTGCGTAGCACCCAATCAACATTCATTACCTAGGTACATGCCAAAAGAACTCTACAACACTTGCAAATGTTACTAAATACAACTATTGAGGTAAATGCCAAATGTGAATTTGTCTACTTTCTTATTCCACTTCAAAAGAAATTTGACAAAATATTTTGTCCTTTCTCATTTCAAAAAAAGGTACATGGCACTTTGACAATTGCTCAAGAATATTCTATACCCTTTGAGCCTATATGCAAAAGTTGCAATCTTGTAATAGAATGCTTTAGACCTGCCCATGTAACAACAACATATTGAAATAATTGCACAAGTGAATGTGACTATTTCTATTCCCATCAGCCTCTTTACAATATAAAGACTACCAAAAATACCAATATCTAATGCATTGCCAGAGATGATGTCATTGACTAATTCCTCCCTTCAATTAGATAAATGACACATATTGAATACATGGTTGACAAAGAAAGCATAGTTGAGCTTTTATCAATATTGACAATGCAAGGTGGTTTCACAGTGGACAAGAACAATGTCACTAAGCATATCACTATATCAACTGAAGCAGAAGGTATGCAAATTGTTCAAAACACTATTTTCCAAATAGAACCAATTAATTATAGAAAATATACACATTTGAATAAATTTATATTTGAACCTCTCCAAATAGTGATACTAATATAAAATCAAACTACAACAAGCTACTTACTTTCACAGGCTAGCAGTCGTGCATCATCAAGCCACACCATGGCCCACCCATCTTTCTGAGAACAGGTATGTATAACTCTATATACTTGTCCAATAAAAAAACAAATGATTGTAGCATTATAAAAAGCCTAATAGTTTTATGTGTTGAAAAAAAATGGTGTTTGTAAAAAAAACATATTATCATGATTTGCTACCTTGACTATGACATGGTATAGTGGAAAATTATTGAATAGTTTTCAGTCACTATTAATTGTCACCGTTTTTTTTAGGGTCCACCACAGAAATTTTGAATATCAACAATGCAATAAGTAGTTGGCATATGCAACAACAAAAAAATACAAATAGATGAAATTAGTATAGTTGACAAACCAATACAAAATTCTGCATAGGAAATTGTATTTAATGAAAATTAGCTTGCTTGTAACTTATAACTTGATTTTAACTATTAGTAAAAATTTCCACAAATATTTATACAATTAAAAACTAAATGTACATTTTCTATATTATAAAGTACAAATAATAATCCCCTGAATTACAAAATTATTTATTTTTATGCTAAAATCTAGAAATTAGATCTCTTTCACTAAAGTATGTCAGTACATGTATAGAAATTACCAAAATTGGCTATTTCAATTAACTTATGCAAATGTTTGTTTGTATAACAAAAAAATATGTAATTTTTACTTTGTTGACTATATAACAAAGAAAACAAAAAAATGCATACGTTGTCATAGATAAAATAAATAGACTATGTGCAAAATGCGTTCAATATGACTATTGAACACTATGTGCGTTGAATCAACCATTCTATTGTTGAAAAATAGTAGAATGTAATATACTTTATTTTTTCATTTTCAATTACAAATTTTGGTTATGCTTGTTCGAAAAATTCAATTTTCCAACTCTTATCCTTTCAATGAAACCAATAAATAGTAAATGCTTTATGCTTTAGTTTCAATAAATACTTAAGTTAGAGATTTAACTTGCACCTTGGCTTAGAAGGTGAGTGTTCAGGTCCTCTTGTTTTGCACAATTGAAAATGAACAAAATGTACATTATCCATATTAGAAATCACAAAGAACAATCTCCTGAATTGTGGAATTATTTATTTGTATACTAAAATCTAGAAATTAGATCTCTTTCACTAAAGTATGTCAATACATATATAGAAATTATAAAAATTAGTTATTTTAATTAACTTATGCAAAATTTTATTGCTATAACAATGAAAAAATGCAATTTTTACTTTGCTAAGTATATAACAAAGAAAATGAAAAAGTGCATACTTTGTCATAGATAAAATAAATAAACTATGTTCAAAATGCATTCAATATGACTCATGAATACTATGTGAATTGAATCAACCATCCTGTTGTGGACAAATAGAAGAATGTAATATACCTTCTTTTTTCACTTTCAATTCACTCTTTAATTATAAATTTTGGTTATACTTGTTCAAAAAATTCAATTTCCCAACTCTTATCCTTTCAATGAAACCAATAAATAATAAATGCTTTATGATTTAGTTTCAATAAATGCTTAAGTTGGAGACTTAACATGCACCCTGGTTTAGAAAGTGAGTGTTTAGGTCCTCTTATTTTGCACAATTGAAAATGAACAAAATGTACATTGTCTATATCAAAAAGCACAAAGAACAATCTCCTGAATTGTAGAATTATTTATTTTTATGCTAAAATCTACAAATTAGATCTCTTTTAGTAAAGTATGTCAATACCTGTATAGAAATTAGAATAAATAGCTATTTCACTAAAATTATTCAAATGTTTGTTGCTATAACAATAAAATAATGCAATTTTTACTTTGCTGAGTATATAACAAAGAAAATGAAAAAGTGCATACTTTGTCATAGATAAAATAGATAGATTGTGTGCAAAATGCCTTCAATATGACTCTTGAATACTATGTGAGTTGAATCAACCATCCTATTATGGACATGCTTAGAAGGTGAGTGTTCAGGTCCTCTTATTTTACACAATTAAAAATGAACAAAATGTACATTATCTATATTAAAAAGCACAAAGAACAATCTCCTAAATTGTGAAATTATTTATTTTTATGCGAAAATCTAGAAATTAGATCTCTTTCACTAAAAAATGTCAATACATGTATATAAATTAGAAAAAATAGATATGTCAATTAACTTATGCAAATTTTTGTTGCTATAACAATAAAAAAATGCAATTTTTACTTTGTTGAGTATATAACAAACAAAACAAAAAAGTTCAAACTTTGTCATAGATAAAATAAATAAACTATGTGCAAAATGTGTTCAATATGACTCTTGAATACTATATCAGACCTCTAGGATTTTTTAATAAGGATAGTTGCTTTGATTGTTCGTTATAGTGATCACTTAAGACCCAAATATTAATACCACTGGGACTCTGTCTAATGTGGAAAGCTGAAGAAAGATCATGCAGCCCAAGATTATCATTGCATATAATCATGAATGGTTGCATGAATCTACTCGACCTCTTCTATGCCACTGGGACTTTGTAATGATAGAAATCTCATACTTATGCATCGAGTAGAACCATGATCATGTATGTTCTAGGCAACTAATCTAACTATCATAGTTATGCCTTAGCATGTCAGGATCCTACAGTCAGTCCATCTACTTCCACACTTACACTATGTGGTGGCCTCATATTCAATTTGACTCCCTTGAATTTTCTACCTTTGATCCGCATCATTAGATCTTCATTATGCAATTGAACATATACCGTTGATCAGCTTGAGCCCACTATCACTGTCAGTTGGTGCATACTGTTAGATCTCTGTACAGGTTCCTGAGATCTTGACGCTTGGCACTCACACGTTCATCCTAGAGATCCTTTGACCTTTTGACTTCGACCTCATTTTCATTCCTAAATCCATGATTAAATACACTCCATTAGATCTTCCTAGACCCACTGACCTATCTTTACCTGCTCATCGTTATATTTGATCTAGGCGCTCAAGATTTGGACACTTGTTAGCTTCACGTTCAGTTGGGGACCCTTTGACAATTTTTGAATGCAAACAGTTATTTCATGAGCCCCAACTTTAACGTTTGTATGAATGTCATTGACATCTACGTGCACATCTACAAATTTTCACATCTAAATGGTTACTTATTGGGGTTCAAACTTTTTGGTCGCATGAATGTCTCCAAACCTTGGAACTTGTCCAAACAATTTCCTCGTAACAAATAATTATTTGAAAATTTTGCATTAGGCATTTTACCCGAAATAATTCTATCAGACATTTTACGTTGGAACAATTTCCCTGAATAATTTCCCCCAACAATTTGTCTTTATCAAAACTTTTGTTGTGGAGATTTTGTCTAAAACTTTTCGGTCTTCAGATTTTTTATCACAAACATTACTTCAGGCTTTTTGTTTCGCGTTTTTTAGCAAAGACATTTTCTTCAAGATTTTTACAAAGACCTTTAACATGGACATTTTCTTTGATACACTTTCTCTGAAAGAATTCATCCTTGACACTTCATCTGAAACACTTTATCTTTATCAAAACTTTTATTGTGGAGATTTGGTCTAAAACTTTCCGGTCTTCAGATTTTTTATTGCAAACATTACTTCAGGCTTTTTGTTTCGCGCTTTTTAGCAAAGACATTTTCTTCAAGATTTTTACAAAGACCTTTACCATGGACATTTTCTTTGATACACTTTCTCTTAAAGAATTCATCCTTGACACTTCGTCTGAAACACTTTATCGGAAAGAATTTATCTTCGGACCTATCAATTTAGGACACTTGTTAGCGTCACACTTATTTTGAGCTCATTTGATGTATTGACCTTTCTCACACCGTTCATCTACTTCAGTACAAATGAACACAATTTTAAAGTATTTTTTGATACATATTTTTGATGTTTTAATAATTATATTTAATAATTGGTCAATAAAATTATTTTTTGAGTCAAAGGCACTTTTTTTTATAATTTATAGTTACTTTTAATTTGTTATCAATACTATTCGAAAGTTTAAATCTTTTGTCATTTGATGAATTATCTAATAATATTATATATTGTATTATTAATTACAATGTTATGACAATCTATCTTATTATTGTATTTCACATTTTTATTCATATAATAATAACAAACAAATATATTTTGATAGTATTATTAATATTAGTAGTATATTATAAATTAAAATAATTTAACTCAATATTGTAACTTACATTTGCATATTGTATTTATTATGATTGAGACATTGTTCTTATGAGATTTAATTATTTACTTATTGTACCATGATAGTAGTGGCTGCATGTTTGTACCAGTTGTGGCTAGAAATTTGTAACTATTTTTTACATTTAATTATGTTATGTTTCATTTGATGATAGTGATCAGTTATTGATAGATGTCACATGATTATTTTATAATTAACTTACATAGAGTGTTTTATTTGGATCACTAATTAGATTCTCATGGTGAAATCTAATGAAAGAACATGTTGATTGAATTTTAAATAAATCACGTAATTATAGGTTGATCATAGTGGGGATGTTACAGGGATCATTTTTAATTTTGTAATGTAGCACTTGTATGACACATGATATACTTATAAAGTAATTGTATGCTTTTTTATGATCCAATTCTTCTTGGGTATAGGATGTCAATATTTTCATATCAATGTGGTAGGTACCTAATTACAATATGCAAATGTAAATTACAATAAACTATGTCATGTCATTATAGTATTATAATATTATTATATATTTAATTTTAAATATATCATATATATTAATATATATTACAATAAAAATATAATACAATATTACAATGATAATACATATTAATACCATATAACATATATAATATAATATAACATCTTATAATAATATGATCAATTTTTTCTATTCTAGAATAATATTACTAGCAATAATATTTAAAACAATATGTTGTCCATCCATTAGGCTTTACATGTGTTCTATGTGAAAAGGACACCTATGAATAACCATTTTAAAAGGAACTGATAATTCTTTATTTTTCAATGTGAAAAAAATTAAATCCTAAAATAAAATACTCCTCACTGTTGTCCCTAAAAAATGACTCCTCTTTTTTGGACAACATATGACTATTTAGGTCCTGCATGGCCAAAATTGCCCCTTCCCTTTCCAAAAAATTGTTTTGAACATTCAATTTCTTCATTTTCTCAACTTTTTGGTAAAAGGATTAGCAAGTTCATCGGTTCAATGGGTTCAATGATCAATCAGTTCATTGCACAAGTTCAAAGGTTGCCTCAATTAAGAAAAGAGACGTGTGCAAAAGAAAGAGTCAAGCGGATGCTTCCAAGTGTCGTCGGTTGAGCCCCTTTATGCTTTGTTTCAGAGAAGTGGTAGAAGGTACCACGTGTCCCTTTTGAAAACTCATCGGAAGATGCCACGAGTCTGCATCCATGCGATTACTAAAAATATTTAGACCGCACCACATGTCGGCGTTGAAACTCAACAGAACGTGACACGTGTCGGTGTTCACTTCTCAAAGTTCCTTATAAGTTGCAGGGTTCCTTTTGACAAAGCTTCCTCCAGAGTTCCAAGGAGGGTGACAAGTGGCAACCACAGAAGGCTTCACTATGATTTTATAAGAGTAGCAGACCATGCCACATGCCCCTAGTAGAGATCAGCGGAGGCTGACAAGTGTCATCATCCACAGGAGCCCGACTGAGCCCCAAGCATTTCTATGATTTTGCAAAAGCCCGATAGCAAAAAGTGCCAAGTGTTGACGGTAGAGGGTTTCAACATGATGCAGTGGAAGACTCCACGTGTCCTTGGCAAGAAGCAATAGATACTGCCATGTGTCAAAGAGGGATGCCCTTGCGGAGGGTAGGTAGCATTGGTTCGAAAGTCAAAGAAAAGACAGAATTCCTTTGGATTTGTTCAGAGGCCCAAAAGGAACAATTCTTTTAGACTTTTTGTTCGATGGAAATGGCAAAGTCTGAAGAAACATGAAAGAATGAATGGCCAAGTAACAAGAAACTTTCCTTCAGACATTTTGTCTGAAGGAATTCTTTCAGGCTTTTTGCCTAATGGAAAAAACGTGCCAGGGAAGTTGAAGCCCAAACGACAAGTACCCTTGCGGGGGGCACCTGACGACAGAGAAAGGACCATTTTAAAATCCCAAACAAAGACACAGAAAGGAACTTTCACAGACTTAGACAAAAAGGGGCTTCAACCGAATGAACCTATTGAACCAATGAACCGTTGAACCAAAAGGTTCAACGGGTTCAAGGTTCAACCAGAGCTTGGAAAGATAAAGGAAGTAGTGTTTGAGCGAAATGCAGAATAAACCAATGAACCGATTGAACTTTGAACCGAAAGAGTTCAAAGTTCAATGGTTCAACATGGCTCAAAAGTTCAAAGGCGGCCTCAGTCAAAGAAAAAGAGGCACACAAGTGGTTCAACAGATGGTTCAACCAAGGGGCAAAGAAGTGATTGAACCCAGAAGCGATAAAACAAAAGAGATAGAAAGAACCAATGAATCGATGAACTTTCAGTGGTTCAACGGGTTCAAGGTTCAACCTGAACCAAGCGACCGACTGAAAAGAGAGCCTGAAGACTCAAAGAGAGAAGATCGATGCAAAGAACTAGAAATGTCTTCGAAAGAGTTATTTCTAGTAGGTGGAATAGTGGATCGAGTAGACTTCTGAGCGCATCAAACCAAGGACGCAGCCTATTTTTCTTCCATGAACAAAAGACAAATTGGAGAAGGGCCAGACGGCCCATACCAAGGAAGAGACATATCAAATGAAGGGACACACCATAGTTATGGCAGAGCACTGTTCTCGGCATGGTCTCTCCAAACAAAATTGGAGATGAATTGAAGACGTTGATTGCAGCATGGGCCGTCCCATGGAAAAAGGCACCAATCCTTGGGTAGTTGCTATAAGTTTGCATTTTCTCTCATTTGTAAGGGAGACTTTTCATGTTTATAGAATCGAAACTCTGCCCATTTTGAAAGAAGAAGATTGAGACTTTGAGCTCAGATTGTAATTTCATTTTTATCTGAATGAGAAAGCAGGTTGCTTACAGACTCTGTGTTGTGTTGGCTTGTGTCATTTTAGAAGATCATAATTACATATGTCTTCTGAAGGTGTTCTTTTTCATTTAATTTGGTAAGAAAAATTAGTGAAAGTAATAGGGAAGTGTCCTAAAACCAACTATGGGAAGACTTTGTGCTTTCACAATTATTTTCAGTCTGTGTTTTTTTTTCTTTTTTGTATTGAGGATTCTGGGGTGACTTTGTGCCCCAATTACCCTTTGTGATATACTCTTTGGGAAATTAAGGTGGAAACTTTGTGTTCTGCTTCATCCTATTGTTATTATGCCCTTTTGATTACTAGTTACTTTACTATCTAAAAGAAACTCCTACTGTTTCTTGCAAGCACACTTATGAAAGAAGAGAAGTGCCTTCAGTGTTTACACTAGGATATTCTCCTTTGTCTGTGTGCATTATCTCTGAAAGAAGAGAGATGGATGGTTTATCCTTCCCCCATGTGTTATTTTCTACTTATTTATATTGTATATAGCTCCTACATATCTATAGGGAACCTCCCCTTGATGAGAGGAGAGATTTGTCCCCTGTTGATGTAGTAAACCTGCATAATTGGTCGACCAATCTTCTTGTTATGGTTGATCAGACCTATTTTGTTTATTAGTACGCTGATTGACAAAATATTCACCCAACAATTTTTGGTGACTCCACTGGGGATGAACATGCAATCTGAAGCCTCAAGTTTCAGATTGAAGCAGTTCCTTCCCTTATCCATTATATTACAGACTCTAGCGACTCTATTTCATGTCTTACCCATTATCATTATAGCCTTACCATCTTCTTCCATCTCTATTATATTATTTGGTCTACAAAACCAGAGCTGCTAGGAAGAGTGCACAGTTTGAAGTCTCAAGCTTCAAGCTGAAGCAGATCGTACTCTTTTCCATTTTTGTTTTGCAATCTAGCAACTCTACATTATACAAGAAGCCAAAAATCTCAAGGTGTTATTAACCCTGCTTTTGAGTTGGTGCAGTAGAGTAGTTTTAAGTTGTTTCCTCCAGAACCTCACCTTGGACGTACTAGGAGTCTTCCTCCCAGCCCCACCAGGCCACCCACACAAGGCAGAGCTTCTTTTTCTACTGCTAGCCGAGCTTTACCTATCCACGCTCCACCTAGATTAGTGATCCCACTTTTGCATAATCAAATCATGGCTCAAGGCCCCTGGGGTAATTCTTTTGGTCCCCTAAATTTGATTCGACCTCTGCATGAGCTTCCACATAGTTCAAGAAAGAATTTCTCCAAATTATTTATTGATGGGAAGGTTCATCCTGATGAACACATTACAGCTTTCAGCATAGTCTACGATGTAATAGGGGTGGAATTTGAAGACATAGTGGTCAGGCTATTTGTGGAGACACTACAAGGCGCTATTGCAAACTGGTTCTACCACTTGCAGGCTGGATCAGTGACTGATTGGGACACTCTAAAAGACAAATTTGAAGCCAGGTTCAAGCCTACAGAAGATGCACATGCCTTGCTGGCCCAGCTCACTTAGATGAAGAAAGAGACTCATGAGCCTATGAGGGATTTTATTACCAAGTTCAACAAGCTAAGGCATAGGATTCCCATGGTCACCCAGCTGACACCTCAGAACCTCAAATGCTTCTTTATCAACTCACAACTACCTGAAGTGAGTTTCTTGTTGAGACAGGCCAGACACATAGACCTTACTGTTGCTCAAGACTTGGCTACTGAGGTAGAGGATGACTTTATCTTAGCAGAAAAGATAAATAGAGACCCTAACAAATGTAAATCCTCTTCATCTTCTAAGTATTCATCTACAGTCACCACTGACCCAATGGTACAAAATCTAGCAAATGAAATGCTAGCTCTCAAAAAGCAAATGGCGCAAGGGATGTCATTTGCTCTTGCATATAGAGATATACCCAAGAGGACATTTCAAAATTAGGCATACCAAGGCAATGCTGCCAGGCATCAGGGACAGCAAAATCGCCTTTCTCCTCCATAGAGGAACCTCACCCTTGAAGCACCTCCAAACAATTTAGTAGTTGGATATCTTGAAGCTGAACCAGATTTCTCATTCCAGCCTGAGTTGAATCCTGAATATGACGTTAATCTCTTCACTGAGGAAGAAGAAGAATTAGCTAGCGACTCGCATATTAGTTTTCTAAACTATCAAGATGAACCCAGGAGTGAAGGCAATGCAGCTGAGGGGTCATATGTTGTATTCACCCAGTCTAAGAACCAATCAGCTCAATAAGCTGATAAGGAGAAAGCAGAGGATTGACCTCAACCAGCAGTTTCAATTGCTAAGCGAGGATCCACTCTTCCTTTCCAGCCAAAGGACCTGGTGATTTCAAAAAAGGTAAGTACCCCAAATACCTCTATGCCTTATACTTCAATTTCGTAGTCCAGTCCTCCCCCTTTCAAAAATCAAAAGGATGAACTCCCATCCTTTGCTCCTAGCTCATTCTAGACATTTGATATCATTGACCATATAAAGAGAACCAAAATTCAAATGTCTAAATTTGAATTTCTGCAGTCCCATCTTGAGCAATTAGATAGACTGGTTCAATGTGTTAAAAACTAGAACATCCTTGTTGAATGAGCAATTCCCAAAGTAACACATGATGCTTCCAGGAATGCACCCACCAGAAACAACCTTGTCACTGTTCCCCCTGCTACTCCTGGCAGGACTAAACTTTTTTATGTCTCATTGTTGATAAATGGACATCAGCTGAATAATTGCATCATTGATTCTGAAGCTTCAAAAAATGGCATGCCTGTTAAAGTGGTTGAATCCCTTTATCTCACATTGACCAAAACCTTTGGTAGATGCTTCTCCATGGAGAACAAGCAAGTGCCTTTGCTGGGACAAATTAAAGATACCCAATTTGTGTTTGTTGCCTTTCTAAATAAAAGAATCAAGATGATTGTCTTGGTAGCAGATGTCCCAGCATCATATGGCATCTTTCTTGAGCAAAATTTCTATAGGGATGTTGGTGGTGAATTGAGCACAGATTTATCAGAAGTGAGGATTCTGGTCAAAGGCGTTATGAAGAGGCTACTCCCTGAGAAGGAAGCGAAATATATGGTTACCCAAACCTCAGCACCTGAAGCTCAAATTCTATTTAAGTCTTCAGGCATGGGTAACTACTTTCTATACACAGATGGAGCTCATGAGACATCTGATGAAGCTCCTGTAGATGATAGCCTGGAAATGCCTTCAGCTAGAACAACAGAGGAATTGGCTAAGCATAAGGCAACTGTGGAAGTATCTCCACCCCAGGGTGAAGAAGAATCCAAAAGAAAATCAGTATCAAATGATGTATGGATTCTTGAATTTGATGACAGCTATTTTTCCACTGGTTTAGGAGTTGGGGTTGTGTTAATATCTCCTCAAGGAGATATTTTTCCCTCATCTTATAAATTGCAATTCAACAACATGAATAACACAGCTGAATATGAGTCTCTATTGCTTGGATTGAGAGCCACTCAAGACAAAGGCATCAAGCTCCTTCATGCTAAAGGAGATGCCGAACTAGTGGTTTATCAAGTGAGAAACCTGTATCAAACCAAGAATGAAAGATTACGTCATTATCACAATCTAGTCTGGGACCAACTTGAAGACTTTGATGTTTTCAGCATCTCTGCAGTTCCCAAAGAATTCAATGATTGGGTAGATGCACTAGCTATTTCAGCTACTCTCTTGGTCCCCCACCCAAATTTCAAAGGAGACAAGTACACGATTGAGCTGGTCTTTCAGCCAAGTGTACCTGATAATGCTAGTCATTGGTAGGTATTTAATAATGATGACCAAATCATTGCCTTCCTAGAGTAAAAAGATAGCTTTAAACGGCTGCATTTTGAAGGCAGTGAACCTCAAAAGTGTGAAACAACTTCTGAATCAAATGCAGACACAAGTGAGGAGTTCTTACAACTGAAAGGGAATAAGATTCCCAAAGGCTTAGTTTCCCTTGAGAAACTATTTGATAAGTATGATAGATTCATCAGACAATAACCAATGGATTCAAGCTCATCTCAAGAGTTTGATCAAGTAAATCTGGGAACCAAGGAAGACCTCAAGATGGTGAACATTGGGAAATATTGTACTCCTACAGAGCATTTCAAGTTCACCTCTTTGCTCAATGAATACATGGATGTTTTAGCGTACTCCTATGCTGACCTGAAATCACTTTGGCCTGACGAAATTCGACACAACATCCCTCTCAAGGTTGATTCAACACCTTACAGGCAAAAGTCTCAACATTATAATCCAAAAATATCAAGTACTATTTTATCTAAGATACAAAAAATGCTAAATGCCAGGATAATCTTCCCAATCCATCATTCCACATGGATTGCCAATATAGTGCCTGTAAGGAAGAAGAATGGTGAAATTCGCCTTTGTGTGGACTTTAAGAATTTGAATCAGGCATCCTTGAAGGATAATTATACTTTGCCAATCATGGATCAAGTGTTAAAGATAGTGATGGGCTCAAAAATGTTATCAATGCTAGATGGTTTCTCAGGATATAATCAGGTCGAAGTCGGTGAAGCAGAATAGCATAAGACTACTTTCACCACACCTTGGGGCACGTTTGCATATAAAAGGATGCCTTTTGGCTTGATAAATGCTGGCACCACCTTCCAAAGAGCAATGGACCTTGCCTTCAAGGATGAGATGGGCAAGTTCATCATAGTTTATCTTGATGACTTGACTGTCTTCTCTAAGCATCGCCCAGATCATGTGAGCCATTCGCAGCAAGTGCCTGAATGCTGCTGCCAAATTGGCATTTCCTTAAACCCCAAAAAATCAATTTTTGGAGTAACAGAGGGGAAACTTCTCAGACACATTATGTCCAAAAGAGGCATAAAGATTGACTCAGATAGAGTCAAGTCTATCAAAGAACTTTTTTTGCCCACAAGTAAGACTATTGTTCACTCTTTCTTTGGAAAGGTGAATTTCTTACAAAGATTCATCCCTGAATTTGCTGAGAAGACCAGGCACATTATAAACATGATGAAGGGAAAGGCCACCTTCAGCTAGACTGAAGAAGATAAGTCAGCTTTTGAGGATATCAAGACTGCCATTGCCCATGCTCCAATTCTGGCTTGTCCAGACTATAGCAAAGAGTTCACCATTTACAACTATGTTTCAAAACATACGCTTTTTGCAATTCTGGTTCAACAAAATAAAGAAGGCATGGAATCTCTCATTTCCTTCATGAGTTGTCCTCTCAAAGCTCATGAGCTAAAATACTCAAATATGGAGAAGCACGCTTATGCAGTGGTGAAAGCTGTGAAACATTTTCGTTTCTACATCCTCAATTCTTGAGTTACTACCTTGGTCCCTAACACCACAGTGAAATCTATACTGACTCAGTAGGAGTTTGGGATGAGAAGAGGCAATTGGGTTGCAAAGATCAAGGAGTTTGATTTGATCATCAAGCCAACAAAGCTGGTATGCGAAAAGGGGCTATGCCAACTAATTACTGATAACAAGCCAAGAGGAACAGAGCATGAAGAACCAGAAGTGGATGAGGATGACACACCAATGGTCCTCTATGTCTCCACCACAAATGAGTGGTACTCAGGTATTGCTTATTTTCTTATTTATGGTGAATGTCCTGCTCACCTATCTTATAAATAAAGGAGAACCATCAAGCTGAAAGCTGCTAATTTTGTCCTCTGGGACAACAGCCTGTACAAGAGGAGCCTTGATGGAATGTTCCTTCGCTCTGTGGACAAGGAGCAACAAAGCTGACTTCTGAAGTCCTTCCACAATTTAGCCTATGGAGGACATTTTTATGCCCCTGTGACTGCCCATAAGATCCTACGAACTAGGTATTATTGGCCAACTCTCTTTCAAGTTGCATACAAGTGGGTTAGGGGATGTGAACTGTGCCAGCGGTTTGTTGGAAGGCCCAAACTAGCTACCCTACCCCTCGAACCAGTGATCATAGAGGAGCCATTCCAACAATGGGGAATTGATTTTATTGGAGCTGTAAACCCATCATCAAGTGCTAGACATGACTATGTCCTCACGGTAATAGACTACTTCACCAAATGGGTGGAAGCAGTGCCAACCAAACATGCTACTTCAAAAGTAGTATGCAATTTCCTCAAAGAGAAAATCATGTCCAAGTTTGGGGTCCCAATCAAAATTATCACTGACAATGCAACCTGTTTCACTTCTTAGGAGATTACTCAATTCTACTTCTACTATGGAATTACACTCTCCCACTCCTCTGATTACTTTCCACAAGGGATTTGACATGCTGAGTCAAGAAATAAAAATTTGGTGACTATCATCAAGAAGCTGGTGGATAACAACCAAAGGACTTGGCATAAGGCATTGGTTGATGCTCTATGGGCAGACAAAATTACACCAAAGAGAGCAATTGGTATGTCTCCCTTCTAGCTTATGTATGGTGTCAATGTTGAGATACCAATCACCTTGGAATTACCAACATTGAAATTGGCTAAGGCAATTGAAGATCAAACGTATGAGAGCTCACTTGAGAAGAGGATCATGTGCCTTGTTGAGTTGAATGAGTAGAGAACTATGATGGTGGACCGAATTACCGCCCATCAAAGTCTGGTGAAGAAGCTCTTCAACCAAAAAGCAAAGAATCATGATTTCCAGATCAGAGATCAAGTCCTGTTGTGGGACAAGAGAAGAGAACCAAAGGGGATGCACGAAAAGTTTGATTCCCTGTGGAGGGGCCCTTTTACTATTCATTAGCTCAACGGTAAAAATAGTTTCCTATTGAAATATCAATATGGCACTCTCTTTTCTCTACCTCACAATGGGCAACATCTGAAGCACTTCAACTCTTGAAGTATCGAATGAGTTCCCCTATATATATGTATATTTGTGTAGTCTTTTGTTCTATTTGTTCATTTCGTTTTCATTTTTTGAGCCTTTCTTCTTAGGTAGCATGACTCCATAGCCCAATGGCACACTTCAAGGCACTAGAGATTTTGGTTTCTACTCCCCTTAGCTGTGTTTCAAGTTTTCAACTGAAGGTAGTTCCCCAACTGGAGCCAGTTGTTGTTTCCAAAAAATGACTCCTCATTTTTCGGACAACATATGACCATTTTGGTCCTACATGGCCAAAATTGTGCCTCCCCTTTCCAAAAATTTGTTCTAAACATTCAATTTCATCATTTTCTCAACTTTTTGGTAAAAGGATTAGCAAGTTCATCGGTTCAACGAGTTCAATGATCAATCGATTCAACGCACGGGTTCAAAGGTTGCCTCAGTTAAGAAAAGAGACGCACGTAAAAGAAAGAGTCCGGTGGATGCTGCCAAGTGTCATCAGTCGAGCCCCTTTATGCTTTGTTTTAGAGAAGTGGCGAAAGGTGCCACATGTCCCTTTTGAAAACTCATCGAAAGCTGCCATGTGTCTGCATCTGCGTGATTGCTAAAAATATTCGGATCACACCACATGTCGGTGTTGTAACTCAATAGAACCTGACACATGTTAGAGTTCGCTTCTCAAAGTTCCTTATAAGTTGCGGGGTTCCTTTTGACAAAGCTTCCTCCAGAGTTCTGTGGAGGGCGATAGGTGGCAACTTCGGAAGGCTTCACTATGATTTTCTAAGAGCAACAGACCGTGCCACGTGCCCTTGGCAAAGATCGGTGGAGGTTGACAAGTGTCATCATCCATGGGAGCCCAAATGAGCCCCAAGCATTTCTATGGTTTTGCAAAAGCCTGATAGCAGAAAGTGTTAGGTGTCGACGGTGGAGGGTTTCAACACGATGGAGTGGAAGACTCCACATGTCCTTGGCAAGAAGCGATAGATACTACCATGTGTCAAAGAGGGATGCCCTTGCGGAGGGTAAGTAGCATTGGTTTGAAGGTCAAATAAAAAATAGAATTCCTTCAGATTTGTTCAGAGGCCCAAAAGAAACAATTCTTTCAAACTTTTTGTCTGATGGAAATGGCAAAGTCTGAAGAAACATGAAAGAACGAATGGCCAAGTAATAATAAACTTTCCTTTAGACATTTTGTTCGAAAGAATTCTTTCAGGCTTTTTTCCCCACGAAAAAAACCAACTGAGGAAGTTGAAGCCTGAAGGACAAGTACCCTTGCGAGGGGCACTTGACGACAGAGAAAGGACCATTTTAAAAGCCTAAACAAAGACACAGAAAGGAACTTTCACAGACTCAGACAAAAAGGGGCTTCAACCGAATGAACCAATGAACTGTTAAACCAAAAGTTTCAATGGGTTCAAGGTTCAAAGGTTCAACCAGAGCTTGGAAAGATAAAGGAAGCAGTGTTTGAGCGAAACGCAAAATAAACCAATGAACCAATTAAACTTTGAACTGAAAGAGTTCAATGGTTCAACATGTTCAAAAGTTTAAAGGTGGCCTCAGTCAAAGAAAAAGAGGCACACAAGTGGTTCAACGGATGGTTCAACCAAGGGGCAAAGAAGCGATTGAACCTAGAAGTGATAGAACAAAAGAGACAGAAAGAACCAATGAACCGATGAATTTTCAGTGGTTCAACGGGTTCAAGGTTCAACCTGAATCAAGTGATCAGCTGAAAAGAGAGCCCAAAGACTCAAAGAGAGAAGATCGATGTAAAGGACCAAAAATGTCTTCGAAAGAGTTATTTCTAGAAGGTGGAACAATGGATCGAGTAGACTTTTGAGTGCACCAAACCAAGGACGCAGCCTATTTTTCTTCCATGAAGAAAAGACAAATTGGAGAAGGGCCAGACGGCCCATACCAAGGAAGAGACATATCAGATGAAGGGACACACCATACTTATGGCGACGCACTATTCTCAGCATGGTCTCTCCAGACAAAACTGGAGATGCATTGAAGACGTTGACTGTAGCATGGGCCGTCCCATGGAAAAAGGCACCAATCCTTGGGTAGTTGCTATAAGTTTGCATTTTCTCTCATTTGTAAGGGAGACTTTTCATTTTTACAGAAGCAAAACTCTGCCCATTTTGAAAGAAGAAGACTGAGACTTTGAGCTCAGATTGTAATTTCATTTTTATCTGAATGAGAAAGCAGGTTGCTTATAGACTTTGTGTTGTGTTGGCTTGTGTCATTTTAGAAGATCATTCTTACGTCTATCTTCTGAAGGTGTTCTTATTCATTTAATTTGGTAAGCAAAATTAGTGAAAGTAATAGGGAAGTGTCCTTAAACCAACTGTGGGAAGACTTTGTGCTTTCACAATTGTTTTCAGTCTGTGTTTTATTTTCTTTTTTGTGTTAAGGATTATGGGGTGACTTTGTGCCCCCATTACCCTTTATGATATACTCTTTGGGAAATTGAGGTGGAAACTTTGTGTTCTAATTCATCCTACTATTACAACACCCTTTTGATTACTAGTTACTTTACTATCTAAAAGAAACTCCTGTTGTTTCCTACAAGCACACTTCTAAAAGAAGAGAAGTGCCTTCAGTGTTTACACCAGGATTTTCTCCTTTGTCTGTGTGCATCATCTCTGAAAGAAGAGAGATGGATGGTTTATCCTACCCCCATGTGTTATTTTTTCTTATTTATATTGTATATAGATCCTACATATCTATAGGGAACCTCCCCTTGATGAGAGAGATTTGTCCCCTATTGATGTAGTAAACCTGCACAACTGGCCGACCAATCTTCCTGTTGTGGTTGATTAGAGCTATTTTGTTTATCAGTACGCTGATTGATAAAATATTCACCCAACACACACAACCATCATTTGATGCCTGCATGATCATCATTGACATCCACGTGACCATCAAATTTGGACTCCAATGGTTAATTACCTGAGATTTATTTTGACATCCATGTGCCTGTCAAGGATGTTTATGCAAACATCATTAACGTCCACATGAACATTAGAATTTAAACCCCAGTGGTTTAATTACCGAGCTTAATTTTGACATTTACACAACTATTAATGACATATATGTGACCATCATTAATGTCCACATGACCATCATAATGTTAGGTTGTGGAGCTAAAAGCTTCACCAGGATGCAAACAGGAGAAGTTATAGAGGATGCAGAGTTGCGGGGAGTTGCAGAATCAGTTGCAGGGAAACTGGTGTCAGTCTGATCAACCGACGTCGGTCAGATGGCAGTGAGGAAGAAATCAGCGTTGGTTACCAGTCGGCTGACATCGGTCATAGAGGAGCTGACGTCGGCAGCCTGTGCGAGAACAGGCAGTTTGCATGTTGATTCGAGAGAGTCTATTTTTGGACTATTTGTTTGCATGTCAAAGGCTAGTCTTAGTCTTGAGTTGCGTGTCTAATTATTGTAATTAGGTTAGTCTAATTATTATAAGCATGAGATCTATATATGGACTCATGGGCTGTATTGTAAAAGTGTGCTAGAAAGCCATAGAGCTTTTAGAGAGAGCTAGTGTAGCTCCTCCTAGTTCCAAAGGGGTGCTGAGTGTGTATGATCAGGGAGAGTTGCAAGGTCTGCAAGGTCTAGGAGCTGATCCACCAGAGTACTGGTTGAAGAATCATAAGGACTTGGTGAGGCAAGGACAAGGGTTTTTCAGGGGTGTAGAGATATCTACATGGTGAGTAAGGTCTAGTGATTTGCAGGTAGCAGCAGAGAGTAGGAGATCTACTTGGAGTACGGTTGTGTACTTGGTGAACTGGCAGCGTGTTACTGACTGGTTGGAGAGGTGAACATCAATTCTGTATTGGAGTTGATTGTTGTGACCAAGAGAGAGAGGGAAGAAGGTCTTGAGGCGTGGTGAACCTTTGAGGTGGAGGAAGAAGTGGCATCTTCCTTATTGTATATTCTTCTGAGTGATTATTAATACAATTGTGTATTGTCTCTCATATTCCTGTGTTGTTTCATATTTATAGTTACTTATTGATTCTAGTATAATTTTGTGTTTAGTTGCTAATACAAGAAGTAATCATATGTGCTCTATTTGAGGAGCAAGATCCTGACAAGCTGGTATCAAAGCTTTTGGTTGGGTTACTAACAGGTGGTTTCAGATCTGGTAGTGTTTGTTGATTATAGGTTACTCACAGGGGTTTCTGATTGAGTGGGAGTATAGCAATGGCAGAAGGAAGTAAGCTACGAATGGAGAAACTGAATAGCACGAATGGTCTGATTGATGGAAAGAAAGATCAGGTAAATAAAAAATGTTGGTTGGTAGCAGATCAGCAGGGAGGAGCAGATGTTGCAGGGGATGTTGCACAGGATGTTCTGGATAAAGTGGAATCTTGTTTTACAGATTCTTTTGCCTCTTTCCATGTAGTTCAAAATAAAGCATCTTTTCATGGGTATGTCTTTATAGACTTTGGAGAGATTTATTTAGGAGCTGGAGAGCCTTGTCAGATTATTGACGAAGGGAAAGTGAAGCTAAAATTGCAGACAGACGACACACAGTGGTTGAAGGAAGTCATGCAGGTACCAGTCTTGGAGATGAGTCTAATTTCTTTAAGAAATTTGGGTGATGAGAGATGCACTGTAACTCTCATAGCAGATACACTTGAATTAGATGGTGGTAAGAAAGTAGGTATCCTTTATCTATCTACTTATATTACTGATTCACCTTCTGTTGCAGAGATGTGGCTTCATGGGCTTGGTCACATATGTAGGAGGGGAATGCAGGTTCTCAAGCGGAAGACATATGTTTTTGACAAGCTAAATAACTGGAAAGCCTTGGTGTTCATGGAGGAGATGATGGACAGAGATCAGGTGAGGGAACTGAATTATTTTGAGCAGGGTTATGTTGATTTGAACAGGATTTTGATCCATGGAGAGCTCGCGGGTAAAAAGTTATCACTCACAGACGAACACAGGTACCGACATCGGTCAAACAGTAACCGACATCGGCAATAGGAAGACCGACGTCGGTCATGAAAGAACTAACGTCGACAAAAAGGATACCAGCGTCGGCCAGGGAAATGACGTCGATAGTTAGGGTCAGTGCAGGGAACCGACATCGATCGGGAGCAGACTATGAGATGGCCGAGATCGGTCACTGGAACAGATATTGGGCAGATAGCTAGCTGTCAACAAGTCTCAAACGCTCATGACGAGGTTAGAAAGGGTAAGTGAACCTCATATTTGTTGTTCACCTTCTTTATATTGCTTACTGATGGTCGAGAACCAGGAAGATGTAAAGAGGCAATGCAGGTAGAATCCAGATACAGTGGGAGCTTGGCATGGATGAGGAGTGTGAGTCCCTGGAGAAGAACCAAACAGGTATTTGTTGGTAGAGTTGTCAGCTAGAAAAAAGCACTGAGAGACGGATGGATTCCGATAGTTAAAGAAGAGAGTGGATGGATACATGAGACAGAAGGCCAAGGTATAAGGTCTTGAAGAAGCTGCAGGACAGTGGTACAGGTTTTGACAGGTGGATGACTAAGCATGGCTTCAGTCAATGTCAGTGTAACTATTGTGATTTTGTCTTACCAGGTGGATGATGAGTCGCGACATTATCCAATTACTGTATGTGGATGGTTTGCTAGCAAGTTTTGTACATACAGGGATTTGCTGAGCTAAAAGGTAAGGTTAGTTCAGAGGTGTGTCATGAAGAATTTAGAGCAGCGAAATTCTTTGGCATAAGAGACATGGAGATTTGGTCTCCAGTGGGAGCTGATGTGAATTAGGTGTTGGCGAGGTTCATTACACATGATGCAGAATCAGAAAGCACACCAATGGCTGGACAGTTCAAGCTTAGCTTGAAACAGGGTTTGAAATCACATGAGGTCTAGTGTAGACCTGAGTTTTCCCAATCAGTGGGGGTTGTCAAAAAGTATGGAGCCAATTCGGGGAAGGAGTACTGGAGGGCAGTTTAGTGGGACTAGCAGTAGGGATTCTTGTTATGCAAGGTCAAGTTTTTCTCTACATGGATATGTAGGTTCGGATGTGGCAGGTTACTTGAATGACAGGTGCGGCATCACAGATTGTGTGGTGGTTGGTCTTCAGGATTGATCTTAAAGAGGGATACAAGCCAGGGAATAATTTAGATGGTGTATAGGTACAGGTATAGGTGCAGCTGTTTATCTCCAAGTGGGAGATTGTTAAGTTATGGAGCTAAAAGCTTCACCAGGATGCAAACAGGAGAAGTTATGGAGGATGCAGAGTTGCGGGGAGTTGCAGAATTAGTTACAGGGAAACTGGTGTCAGTCTGATCAACTGACGTCAGTCAGATGGCAGTGAGGAAGAAACCAGCATCAGTTACCAGTCGGCTGACATCAGTCATAGAGGAGCCGACGTCGGCAGCCTGTGCGAGAACAGGCAGTTTGCATGTTGATCCGAGAGAGTCTATTTTTGGACTATTTGTTTGCATGTCAAAGGCTAGTCTTAGTCTTGAGTTACGTGTCTAATTATTGTGATTAGGTTAGTCTAATTATTGTAAGCATGAGATTTATATATGGACTCATGGGTTGTATTGTAAAAGTGTGCTAGAAAGCCATAGAGCTTTTAGAGAGAGCTAGTGTAGCTCCTCCTAGTTCCAAAGGGGTGCTGAGTGTGTATGATCAGGGAGAGTTGCAAGGTCTGCAAGGTCTAGGAGCTGATCCACCAGGGTACTGGTTGAAGAATCATAAGGACTTGGTGAGGCAAGGACAAGGGTTCTTCAGGGGTGTAGAGATATCTACATTGTGAGTAAGGTCTAGTGATTTGCAAGTAGCAGTAGAGAGCAGGAGATCTACTTGGAGTACGGTTGTGTACTTGGTGAACTGGCAGCATGTTACTGACTGGTTGGAGAGGTGAACATCAATTCTATATTGGAGTTGATTGTTGTGACCAAGAGAGAGAGGGAAGAAGGTCTTGAGGCATGGAAAACCTTTGAGGTGGAGGAAGAAGTGGCATTTTCTTATTGTATATTCTTCTGAGTGATTATTAATACAATTGTGTATTGTCTCTCATATTCCTGTGTTGTTTCATATTTCTAGTTACTTATTGATTCTGGTATAATTCCGTGTTTAGTTGCTAATACAAGAAGTAATCATATGTGCTCTATTTGAGAAGCAAGATCCTGACACATAATTTGAAACCCAGTGGTTTAATTACCTATCTTTATTTTAACGTCTATGTGGCCATCATTGATGTCCACACAAACTTTAATGGTGTCCACGTGATTGTCATAATTTGAACCTCAATGGTTAATTAGCACTTGTACCCAACACCCCTCCTTTTTCCATAAGGAAATGGGGACCCACTTTTTTATATTATGGTCTTGACTTTGAGCCCCTCTTCCATATGTTTGTGTAAATACTAGGAAAAGACTGACTATTGGCCTTTCATATTTTAGCAAAATGGCATTGATATTATGTTGGTATTGTGTTCATGGATTAACTCTTTATATGGGGCTTATTCTATTGGGATTATGTTATCGAACTTATCTTTATCAGACTTATGCAATTTGTCTTTGTCAATTATTTTATCCATTATCTTATTCAAAGCTATTGAGCTCTTTCAAACTTATTGTTTCGGACTGAGCTTTATCAGACTTATTGTTGCAGGATTTTTGTCATAGATTTATTTATTTCAGCATATTTATTTTGGATACATTCTCTAATAGAATTGGGTCTTTGGCATATTTCTTTCAGACTCTTTTCCTAATGAAATTTGGTCTTTAGACAATTTGCCTGATACATTTTCCATTAAATAATCTTGTCAATATAGTTTCACCAATAGAATTGTCCTTCAGCCCTTTGAACCTACCCTTCGAGCTTTGTGTAGACTACCCTTTAAGCTTTTTATCATGAAAATTTTCCTTACAAAGTAGACCCTTCGTGATAATTTCCATAATCATTTTTTCCATGAAGAAGACCCTTGGACCTAACGCACTTACCCTTTGGACTTTCAGAAAATGATCCTTTAGGACTTTTGTCCTGGACCCTTTACCTTATGGACTCATCTTTCAAAAATTTTGTCCCAGGCCCTTTTCCCTACGGACTTATCCTTCATCTTTTATGTCATGGGTATATACCCTTTGGACTTTTTGAACATACCCTTCACCCTTTATGAAGTAAACCCTTCAGGCATTTTTGCCATGAAGTAGACCCTTCGAGACTTTCACATTTACCCTTCAAGATAATTATCATGGCCATTTTTGCCCTATAGGCCTGCCCTTCAATGTTTTTGAATTGGCCCTTTTCTCTCTAGAACTTATCATTCAAGACTTTTGTCCTGGGCCTTTGCCCTTCGGCCTATCTGAGATCACCCTTCGGTACTTTAGTCCTGAGCCCTTTTTGCCATGAAGTGCCCTTTAACCTTTTTTAAAGTGTCCTTTGGCCTTTTTACAAAGACTTTTCAAACTTTTTGTCATCATCACTTTGCCCGATGAAGTAGAGCCTTTGGGATAACTGCCACAAGCATTTTTTCCACCAAGTAGATGCCTTGGACCTAATACACTTACGCTTTAGGATTTTGGAAAATGACCCTTCGATATTTTTGTCCTGGGCCCTTTACCCTATGGAATTATCCTTTAGTACTTTTGCCCCAGGCTATTTTCCCTATGGACTTATACTTTGGGACTTTTATCCTAGGCCCTTTTTCCCTACAAAATAGACTTATCCCTCAAAAAAATTTGCACCTACCCTTCAGCCTTTCTGTCTTAGGCACTTTGTCCCATAAAACTACCCTTTGAGACTCTTATCCCAATCCCTTTTACCTAACTAACCTACGCTTCTACATTTTTGTTGCAGTCATTTTGGCTCAATAAAATTGCCCTTCAAATTTTTATCATCGACCCTTGGGACTTTTGTCCCAGACCTTTGCCTTTTAGGACTGATCCTTTGGGACTTTTGTCCTAAGCACTTTTCCTTTTGAAATGACCCTTCAAAATTTTTATCATCGGACATTGTTTCCAATGTAAAATCCTTGAAATAATTCACTGCAGCCATCTTACCCATATAGCTTTGCTGAAATAATGACCCTAAGGGCACATACCCTTCAAACTTTTTGAAATGCCCTTTGGCCTTTCTATCATGGGCACATACCCTTCAAACTTTCTAAACATAACATTCAGACTATTTAAAAGTGCCCTTCGACCTTTCTATCATAGTTACATACCCTTTGGACTTTCTAAACATACCCTTAGAACTTTTTGAAAGTACCCTTTGGCCTTTCTATCATGGGCACATACCCTTCAGACTTTTTGAACATACCCTTCAAACTTTTGAAAGTACCCTTAGGCCTTTCTATCATAGGCATATACCCTTCAGACTTTCTGAACATACCTTTTAGAATTTTTGAAAGTGCCCTTAATATTTTCTATCACAGAGGGTCTCGAGCCTTTTCCCTTTGGCCTTTTTGAGATTACGCTTCAGGAATTTTATCCTGAGCCCTTTTTTCCATGAAGTGCCCTTCAAATTTTTTGAAATTGCCTCTCAGCCTTTTTGGAAAGACCCTTCAGGATTTTTGTCATCACCACTTTGTCTGATGACAATGAGCCTACAGGAGTTATCTTTTGGACATTTTGTCCAATATAAATACATGTGGTAAATCATTTTTTGAATCACCAAGATCTAATGATACACGTTAACTCACATACCAAATACACCAAGTGGCATGATCCTAGAGCTTGAACATAAGATCCAATGGGGAATGATTAAAGCTCAAGAAAAAAACATTTAAGGGAGTGCATGAGTGTGATTGATCTATACAAGTAGGATCGATGGTCTGAGACCAACATTGACATTTCAAATAAGCACAAAAAGCCCCAACTAGCCACCACATAGCATAACAAACAAGTTCTTTTACCCTACAAAAAGGTAGGTACTCTAGCTACAACACAGTTCTTGTTAATTTTTATTTTCTACTTTTTTAATTTACATGTTTGATAAGTGCAATTAATAAACTATTTGTTAAATGGACACTTTAAAATCCTTAGAGTTTTTGGTTTCTCTTCTTGCAAGCAGATCTTCAAATCACTCATGCTTTGAAGGTAAAATTGGTTTGTTTCTTTTCTTTATTTTATTTTTTTATTAATGGTTAAATATTAGGTAAATATTAAGGACCCAAAAATAAGTTGTTAAATCTTATGTTTGAAGAAAACTAACTAAATTTTATTGTGTTTCACTAGTATTTTCCACATACGTAGTTGACATTCTTTTCTCTCGACTAACATATTTATGGATTAGCATGCAATTTTATAGGCATGCCTAATGTTTTATGCATGATTGAGTGGTATTTATTTTTTCATACTTTGTTAGGGTGGGGGTGGGGATTTTGTCATAGGCCTCATAACTTATTTTCCTTGTGCTAGTAGAGCAAGTGTAGTAGACTATGAAATTTCTTGTAAATATTATTCTTTGAGTATCTATGATCTATAGGTTTCAGATTTCCTTCCCCCACCCACCTCTTATAGATCACATTGTTCTCTCTTTTATACACCACTTTCTAAACCTTGTATAACTTATGTCCGTGGGCTCTCTTTCTAACATGATACTATCCATTGTGACCATGCACCTGATGAGAGTTACAATAATATTTCTGAGACTGACCTCACAAGCATTTATGAGATTATGGACCTAGTTAAGAGAGCTAATTGATTGTCATAAATAATTATAATTGATGTTCTTAATACCTTTCCTCACTCCATTCACACTACCCAACCCCATAATACCCATGGTCAATGCTTGGTGTGATGTTTATTACAAAAATGTGCATAAGTTAACCAAGTGTATTATAACCCAAACACTATCTAAATCTAAGCTCATCCAAATTTTATATGGAGTTATTCTTAAATTTTTTTTATAAAATGATAATAATTATATTTAACAAATGAAGAACCATCCTACACCAAATTTAGTTCAGTCACAAGTCATTCTAGATATAAATTTAACCCAAAAAATTTATTTGTGTCATTACTAACCCCCATACATGGTATAAATATGCCACCTCTCTTTATGATGCTCTCAATCAACCCTTTATCCAAGTGAATGCTAAACCACTTAACTGTCATTTTTCTATAGGCGAGATTGTCATTTTTTAACATTAGCAACTTGTAACACGTGTATATTCAAAAAAATTGGTATCTAGTAATCTAGCAATGTAAAATTAATTGATCAAATAATCATGCAATATAATGTACTAAAGTATGAACAATAAGGATAGTCATAGAACAATAAAACTTGTGTAAGAGGATGCCCACAATTAACTCTATGTGATATATACAAGCATTAGAAGGCTTGTGAGTGGTTTGAATCTGAAAAAGTAGATCCTATGTTCACTGGGACAAATCCATTAGAGTATCATAAGAGTGTAGTGTGTTACTATTTTGGATAGATTTGTTTTGTCTATATAAAGTTATTGGACCTAAGATAGTATCACCAACTGCAATTGCATCTAGAAATGACAACCTATATATTTTAAAACTCATTCAAGTACACTTGTGAAACATATTTGATAGAAAATGGGATATAGATAAATACTACATATATTAAACACAAATCAACTAGTGTAAAATAACTAAACATAACATGCATATGTCCTCGTTTTAGACTTTTTTGAAATATTCTATTTTTTTATATTTTTAAATATATGAAAAACGAAAAGGAACATACTAACTAATGACTCCTTCAAGAGCCTCACAATCAATAGCTCATATCTAACATACAAAGGAAGACTTCTCATGAATGCAAAACATGATACCACTGTGAGGTAATTGGTCTTAACTCAGAATCTAAAATTGATTTGACTCTAAAACATAAGTGCCATGATCATGATAATACTATGTAGTATAATGTGTATGTTGTTTAACATGATGAACTCCATAGCTTTTAAGAACCCATCGTGGAGTATACGAACTTTATGATCGTGCCCTCTTTGGAACACCCCTGGTGATTTATAGTACCAATCTAGGACATGATAGAAGAGAGAGTGGCTCTCTAGAATATGTGACAAAAGTTTGATTAAGTGGTCTTTCAAGGATAGGTCTTCTTGGAGAATGGATCACTTTATTTTAAATGTTATGAGTAGCTTGAACCTTTTTTGGTTGTTCTACTACAATATGTTGTGTAGGAACAATAACCATTGGTTGGAAAGGGTATTCATAGGGAATATATGAACTGTGATAACCTCATTAGAAAAACTGTATTTCAAACATTTTTGTATTATAGAAGGAACTATGTGAAGCTGCTAAATCCAAGGATGTCTCAATAACATATCGAAAACCCATACACCTGGTACTCCTATAAATTTGGTGGCTACACGCGTTGGACCAAATTGTAGTGGTAATGTGACCTCACCAATAGAATTTTGAATGTGAATGTTGAAGCCTTTGATTACATTTGTGGTTGGAAGTATATCCTAATTTTTGTATCCAAATTGAGAGAGAAGTGTGATAGTTCACATATTCACATTGGAACCCTTATCAACCATGACACTCTAGATAGGTTGATAGTCAATTTAAGCTCGAATGAATAAAGAGTGTAGATCAAAGTCACCATTGACAATATCATGCTTTGTGAAAGTAATAAGTGATCTAGATGGCACTAAAACATGATATGTACCAATAATTTCATTTATAGGATGTTGTTCCCTCAATATGAGCATGATAAAAATTTGGTGGAGGATGTGCATTATATGTATCATGCACCTCTAATTTCTCTATTATTTCTTGACATGTATGTTTAGGGAAAGTGTTATTGAATATCTTCATTGTTCTCTTCTCACTTGGTTGTAGTTATGTACTTTCATTGGATACACTCACATTGATGATGTTCTCAGCTATCAAGTCCTAAATCTTATGTCATAAATTGATGCATCTATTGGTAGTATGCCCTAATGCTCTATGATAGTCACACACAAAAATCTAATAAAATCATTTTGGAAGGCTTAGTCATATCAACCTCTTTAATGGGAGGGAGTGATATAATGTTGTATTCCATTAAATTTTACAATACCTTATAGGGAGCTTTTATTAAGTTGGTAAATTATCTCCTTAGAGGATTTGATAATACAGTAGATAAATTAGGTTTTAAAACTACATTGATTTTTGCCTTTTGATCACCCTTATTTTCAGTTGATCGTACCTTGTGTGGTGGCTTAATCATATTCTTAGCATGAGTAGTGGAAACTCAATTAGTTGCATATTTAAGCTTGTTCTTTGCCAACAACTTGATCTCTCTTTCCTTAACTATATGTCATAAATCTATAGATGATAGAAAATTCTTAAACATAATGCATTCATGTAGATGTAGAAGCAAAATCTAGTTGAAAATGTATTCTAATTCCTTATCTACCATAGAAATCTTTGTCTTGGATAGCATGGTCTTATAACTTAAGACATATTTTGCGATAAGCTCATTGGATTCTTGTTCGAGTTGAAAAATCTAAGCATATCATATCTTTTCATTGATATTGATTGGTAAATTTGTAATTAATAAATCTACCAAAGGATTGATTTCATGAACCAACTGATGTGGCCAATCACAAAACCATCTTAGTGTATATTATTTTAAGCTTCTGGGAAATAACTTGGTCAACAACCTATCGTTGGATGCAGAGTCCAAACATGTTCCATGAAATACTCTCAAATGTTTCTTGGGGTCACCTTTTCTATCATACAATGTAAGCTTAGGTACCAAAAAATAATTTGTAAAGGGTATGTTAGAATATGTTGGTCCAATAGTGTATGTAACAAAGCCAGTGAATCAAGTGCCTGATTTGTTTTCAAAGCACCATATTCCAAATGTAACCCCTTCATTTTCATTGTTTTAACCTATTCCATAAGGGACTGTGCGTCCATATTTGAATGTGTGCTAACCAAAGTTGGTGTCATAAATAATTGAGTAAGAATGGGTACATTGATCAATTGAAACCCTTAGGTTACCCCCATAGTAGACGGTGGTTGAAGAGTTATATAAAATGAAGTAGTGAATGGTAAAGAAACCATAGCAATTTAAGTTCCTCATATGTATTAGCTATGTTTGCACTTTTTCTTTCCAAAAGACTCTACAAGATTATATGATAGTCTTGAGATTGATCATAAATTGCTTCATGAACGTTATTAATAATTTTCACTTTATTTATCAGTGGTTGTCCATTATCTAAAGGTGGTGATTCATCTTGATGCTCGTATTGAGAGTCAATGTTCACTTGATTATAAGGTTCATACTCAAAAGTGTTATTGGGAACTTATACATATTCAACATGTGCATTAGTATTAGAAGGTCATGATACATCTTTGTTATTATTCATCCTACGTTCTCTATTAAAATAAACCTGAGTATACTCAACTTGAGTACCACTTAGTCTAACACTTATTCTACAAGAGGTACAAACAATTTTCTTAGATTGCATAAAATATGATATTGAAACTTTGAATATTTTTGTTATTAATAATTTTACCAAATCTAAAAACCTTGAGGCAATAATTAGAAACTATAATAAGAAAGAAACCCTATCAACATGAATGGTTAAGGTTTGAAATATTTAATCAATAGATAAATTGACCAATATGTATTATCAAAATTAAAAATTAAGAGAGTTTTAACCCTAATAAGACAAACTATTACACAAAATCACAGTGCTATGGATATGTAATAAATGACACAAACTAGTTTGGGACTTATTAAATTTAGATATATGTTAAAAGAGTATAGTATCAAATAAATACATTTTAGCTAGAAATTAGATGCACATGAATGTAAGTGAAATTGTAAAATTGATTGTGAAATTAGATGCACATTTTATTAGATGCCCCCTATTTTGAGGTGAGTTGTGAATCCTGCATAATAACTTAGCTAAAAATAATAAAATTGTGTGAATGTTGTTATATGGAAGATTGAAATATAAAGTAATAATGACAACATTAGAGATAATGGCATCATTATAAGTAACTGATCAATATGGTAACATAAGAGGCATGTAAAATCAAACATGTATAGTGTCCTATCAAGATAGATGTTAACAATGAGAAATGCAATGAACAATAGTCATATATTGAGTATGTGAACTTAATAGAACAACTTGGGGAGGATGCATGATATCTATCATGGCATTGAAAAATTGGGAAGATGCCATGATGCACGATATTCATCATGGCATCAAAAAACTAAGCAAAAAAGTAAACAAGTGTCATGGCCATGATGTACACATAAAGTGCACATGAAAAGCACACACAACATGTACGAATGTCAAAATACCACATAAAAGGGACATGTTCAAATGTCACCCAAATGTATAAAAGACATAATAAGGCTTAGAGACACAATAAAGGATATGTTCAAATGTCCTAAATATAAATAACATGAATATACATAACACATGAAGCAAGGAAGTAAACATGAAAAACATCCATGAATAAGTAAATTTGAACAACATTAGCAAATTGTAACACTTGTATATTATGCAGCTTTTGTATCCAAAAATCTAGCAATGTGAAAGTAAGTGAGCAAATAATCCTGAAATGTAATGTATTGAAGTACGAACAATAGGGATAGTCATACAATAATAAAACATGTGTAAGAGTATGCCCCCGGTGAACTTGATGTGATATAGACAAGCTTTAGAAGGCCTATGAGTGGTTTGAATCTAGAAAAGTAGAGCTTCTATTTAATGGGGTAGGTCTATTAGAATCAGATAAGAGTGTAGTGTGTTATTATCTAGGTTAGAGCTGTTTGTCTATGTCAATTTTTTGGGCTTGAGATAGTATCACCACCTACAACTATATTTGTAAATGAAAACTTATATATTTTATAACTCGCTCAAGTACACTTGTGAAGCATATTTGATAGAAAATTGGATATAGATAAATTTACATATAATGAGCACAAACCAACTGATGTAAAAGAGTTAAACATAGCATGCATATGTCCTAGTGTAGACACCGAAATCGTGTCGACTCCCCTGGTCATCCTTCATGTTATTCTCCTTCGCCTATTTAACCCCTGTCGACCATTTTTTCCACCAGCCTTAACCTTGGCAGCATGTCAAAATGAGTAGAAGGCTAAAGTTAGTCTCTGCCCCCATTCTGCATCTGCCGACCACGGTTGCCACCCGACTGACGTCGCCGACGTCGGTCACCTATCGGCCGACGTCGGCGATTTTATCGACGTCGGTTCTCCTTAGCACTGCGTTTTCGATCCGAATGCAGGAACCATTATTCCATTACTTGTTACCCATTCGGTTCCCAATCGGTTTCTCGATCAGTTATCGAACCGTCCTTCGCCTTCATTCGGAACCTCTTCATTCGATCAAGTAGTTTTTCATTATTCAACCAACCAGTTCATTCATTCAACCAAAACTCTGGCAATCAACCATCTCTTGCATCCAACCAACCTGCAATCGATCTTCTGCGTATATGTATCCTACTTCGGTCATTTGGCAGCACAGTGACAACATCAATCACATCTCCAACTTCATCTTCAAGCATATAACAAGTAAGTATCTTGTTCTGTGTTTTGTTTCTCTCTGGTTATTGTTTTTATTTACTGCTATCACCCCAAATCTTCAGACTGTAGCCCCGAGACTTGACTTCCTCTTTTACTCCTTTGCCTACTATCTCCTGAATATATAGTCTTTTAACTCTGTTCAGACTTCCTGCACAAACCCCAAACAAAACAACAGACCTTCTACAAACCCCTAGACCCTGTCCAGACTAGACCAGACCCTGTCCCGACTCGACCAGACCCAATCAGACCCGCCCAGTCCAGAACTGTTACCCCGACCGACGCCGGTCATTACCCCGACTGACGCCGACACCTTAACCGACGTCGGCACCTTCCCCTAACCGACGCCGGCACAGAGACCGACACCGGCGACTGTGCAGAACAGTTTCCTGCATATCAAGTACGCACTTTGTTTTCTATCTTTTATTTTTCTGTCATTCTATCTTTTATCTACTTTCGTCAAATATTCAGTTTTAAACTAGTGGGTTGATATCCTTCTAGGAAGTCTTTGTACTTCTGGGATCAGGCGTTTGCCTGACAGCCCACCATATCCTTGACTGACATTTTTCGTGTTTAGTCTCTTTTTCTTCGCAGGTGTCATTCCTCCACAGCCAAAGAGGAGTACCTTCCAACATCTGATTTCGGTGCGCACGACCATATCCAAGTATCTTCTAGCCTTGACCATTTCTTTTAGTTTCTCATTTCTTCTTTGAATGTAGAAAGCAATTTAGCGTAGAAACATTCTGGCACGCCCGGTGGGACCCTAGGGCCTTCCTTGGGTTCTTTCTTTCTTTCGTTCATATAGGTGCATTAGGTTTCTTCCTTTTTACCTCCTTTCGTCTCTTCTTAACGACACTATAAGCAGGACTAAAAAGAACTTTTCTTTTCTTTCTTGCACTTCTAGACTAGTCAAAACTCATATTCTTCGACTCTTTCTCCATTCGTCTTCATACGAACAAACATTTTGACTTGGGCATTAAAACACTTTGCATTCATTTCTGTTTGCTTGCATCTCTTAGACCACACTTAGTAATTAACAAACGCATATTGAATTAATCTAGATCACTTGATGTTACACGACCAAACCACTTGCACAAAACAAACATTTTAACTTACCTGAGACAAGGCCCGACTGGGATTTCATCCCCCAGCGGATACCTTACCCATCTCGGCGATCTTACTTGGATTTCATCACCAAGGAGAAAGCCCACTCCGTTCTCTGATGGAGCCTAATCTCTAGGGGAAGTATATTTTGGCTAAGCGAAACCAGCTAACCACTAGAATCGTGAAGTGAGGGGAGCTTGCTCCTTAGCACCAGGCCTTGTAGGAAACCTAACACAGACTTCTTGAGCACCATAACTAACCCGAAACCATCTATAGACTGCTTCTTTTAGGACCTGATTCAAAAGCCAATCTTCCTCTACACACATTCTAAGGCATAAGCCACTATAATCTTAATAATCTACTCCTAGAGTTTTGGGATCTGCTTGTGTTCTTCATCTTTTTAGTTCTTATCTACTTGTTTGAGCTTGTGAGGATGACCTTTCTTGCCTTGAATGGTTTTGACACGCAGTCAAACCAAGGCTCTTCTTGACCACGCTAGACGTCAACCGCTTTCGCCTACCCCATCTATAACCAATCCTATAATGGAATTCTACTCGGAGACCAAAATAATTCCTATTAGACTGACCCCGACTCAGATTCCCATCATCCCTGAAGGGGACCAAGATTTTGCATGATTCTTGGACCTCAATGTCACAGCCCTCCAAAACTATCTCGCGAGAAACCCAACGCGAGACCTCTCGGGTGATGTGGCGACGACATCGACACCATTCGCCACCTAACCTTTTACGACTCAGCCTTTCACCTCAACCATTAACCCGACCATGGCCAATACGCAAAGTTTGGCCTCCTCATCTATTTTTAGACCAACCTCCATCGGGGTTTCATTACCCCCTCAACCACCTTCAATTCAACCAAGTTCTACATCATATCAGAACTTGATTATCTCGACCCCACACACTCTTGCGCCCATATATGCAGGAGTGCCTACCTCGCCCTTTGTCAATGCCGTCACACAACCACCTTTGGCGATATCTACTCAGCCTATGCCTTCTACCCTCATAACCCAACCACCTTTTGCCTCCACTTTTGTCCCTGCGACTAGTCATCCATACGTTGCGCCCTTATTGGTACAACCGACTACATCGTATGCTTCTTCCAGCCTCTTTCAAGTGCCTTACAACCTAGGGGGCGCTCTGTCCACCAATCCGTCAGTAGACATCATCAAGATGCTGATGGATAAAATGTCCAGTCTCGAAGCTTCTATCTCCGATTCAAGTAATGTCTCTTCATATGACCAGATTTGCAATGAGCCCATCCATCCTTCTGTCCCTATCTGACCATACCCCAACCATTGGGAGCTTCCTAAATTCACTCACTTCCAGAGTAAGGAGGACCCGCAACAACATCTACGGGCATTCAGACATGCCTGTTACCTTATCGCCCATGACGATGCGTTACTTCTACGCACGTTTCCTATGTCTCTTTTTGGCCCTGCCCTTGACTGGTATAGCTCTCTTGCCAGACATTCTATCATTTCATTCATTCAACTCGCCCAATTATTCATTGACCATTTCTCAATCAATATCACTAAACAAGTCTCGATCACAGACCTTTACTCCATTAGGCAATTTGACGACGAATCAATAGTCAATTTTGTCGTTCGTTGGAGAGGCTTGATTAACCAGCTCTCCTTCTCCTTGCCTCAACCCGAGCTCATTGAGCTCTTTTCTTGAGCATGTGCCAGTCACATCTCGTCCACCTTGCGGGTTCAAACATTCCACACTTTCGACGAGGCCTTCACCATGGCTCGAAAGCTTGAACTCCATGCCATTGAAGAAGATAAGGTCAAATTGCGTAACACTAACACAAGAACCAATGACCATTATTCTTCCAGACCTTCTTCTGCCCACTCTCAATCCAAGGGGTCGGCAAACACTGTCATCTTTAGACCATCATCTTCAACAATAACCAACCGACCATCATCTTCAACATTAGACTACATCAATAAACATTTTCAACGTCAATCCATACAGCATCAATTCACTCCAATTGGGGAGTCATATGCCTCTGTCTTGGATAAACTCATCAAGCAGGGGGTCCTCAATCTCCCTTCAATCCGACCACATCAATTCGACCCCTCAATACCTATCCCTACATGGTACAAGGAGAACCACTTTTGCAACTATCACCATGTCAAAGGCCATGACACGGATCACTGTCAAACTTTCAAAAACATCGTCCAGGACATGCTAGACAAGGGGGATCTTATCTTGGACAACCCGAACGCACCGCCCAACCAAAACCTTGACATCTTCAAACAACCTTTTCTTAATCACCCACCTACTCAAGAAAATGTCCAAACCATGACCAATGACCCTCAAGACCATGATATACGCACGGTCGACACTATCTTTTCTCTTATCCCTGACCAACCTCTTTCACAGGTGGAAGACCCTTCTTCCCCTATACATCCTCCACATGGCGAAGAACTTTCTTCTCCTACTTGTCCTCCATCGACTTCTCCCATATTGGAGGACGCTTTGACCACATCACCACCAGCTGCCTCGCCTTCATCCTTCTTATCATCCATAGATGATCATACCTTTTTGACTCCTCAACCACACACAGAAGCCATGACTACTCCGGCGCTCTTTCCTATTAAAGAGCCCACACCTTCAATCTCTTCTCCATCGAGAGAAGAACCGTCCACATCTAAGTCCAAACCCGCGCAGGCGTCCATCATGCCCAAAGAGATTAAACCTCTTGGTGTTCGCCCCACATCTAATCTCGCCTCGTACAAAGGTGGCCCTCAACCCAAACCAAAGAAGGCTACTAAACCACACCAGAGACCTCATCCCCTACCTTCGTCATTACCTTCAATTTTAGGCCCGCATCCGTCCACTTTGATAGGGGTGCTTCCTACTCCCATACCTCACAGAGGCAAGTCGCCTCCATTACTCTATCAACCCGTCAGACTTATATCTCCTCCAAACCATCGACCTATGCCTCTTACGTCTCCTAAACCAAAGTCATTAGCCCTCACTGCAACAAAACATCCAGACCCGTTAGCAGGTTCTTATGCCTTGTTGTTACGGCAATTGTTGCAGTCCTCTCGTATCTATCTCCTGCCTCTTAAACAATATCAATCTCTCAGACCAAAACCACCCTGGTTCGATGACACTCGTATTTATGTGTATCATCGCACGTCTGGGCATGACACCGAGCATTGTTGTGCCCTCAAGGTTGTCATTTGTCAATGTCTGGGGAATGACACCCTTCTTCTCGACCACATCATCAATAAACCTTCAATACTGCCCCACTCATCAACTCTCGGATCAAAGCCATCTTGGTTAGACAACTCTAAATTCTGTCATTATCACCACACTTCGGGACATGACACTGAGCGTTGTTGCGCTCTTAAAGCTATCATTCGTCAACACCGAAAAAAGGATTCCCTTCTTATCAAGGATCCTCTTGACCACCCCTCTGACAAATCATCAACACCAACCCATGTTTCTCAAACCTCGTCACCTAAATCGGGATCTCCACGCCAGACTATGGTCCCTTTGCCGCCTTTAACCCCCTTATTTGACATCAACACAGTCCATCTGACCACTAAATCTCAACCGACCTTAACCAATCCGTCAAACATTCTCCCTAGCCGCTGGGGGAATTCAACCTTCATCCAAACCTCGACCAATTTTTCAACCCAATCTCGACCACATACCAATCACTCATTTAATCCTAAACCTCGACCAAGTGTCCATCAACCCTACCCTCAACCAAACATTCAACCAGTCTCGACCAATCAACAACCAAATATCATTCAACCAAACATTCAACCAACCTTTTTATCAAAACATTCAACCAGTCTCAACCAATCAGCGACCATATCAACCAACTTCACATCCACTCATCAATCAACACGTGACCAATATGGAGAAAAGTAAACGAGGCAAGTTTGCTCCTAATTGGCTTGGACCTTTTATTATCACGCACAAGTATGGATCAGGGACTTATCGTCTGTCCTCTCTTGATGGACGACCAGAACCTGAGCCTCTTAATGAATTGCATCTGCGACCATTCTACTGCTAGTCGAGTACTCATCCACTTGACACTTAACTTGAGCTCGTCCCTTGAGCAATCCCCGTCCTCTTAATCCTAATTCCTTTCAACCCTATTCCTTTTAACAATTCTTATAACCCTTTTATGATGTATGGATGCTTTATCCTAATAAAAGGGAGCCCTTGACCTTCTATAGTCATGTCCATGACTCACATTTCTGTAAAAACAAATCAAGATGTCACAATATCCACGGTCACTATATCAATATCAAATCAAAAGGCAGACTGCTCCCTCGAAGGACAGTTGTATTATCTTTGCTGTAATTAATAGACTGCTCCCTCGAAGGACAGCTATTCAAAAGCCCTTATATTAAACAAAAATCTAGACCACTCCCTCGAAGGATGGCTATGACTAATCTAGCAATAAACAGCACTATTTTAGAAGCTTCCCGCATTGATCAGCTTCACAACTGACCACCAAGCAAATGACATCCCTATGCAGACTTCCCGCATTGATCAGTCTGCACCTCAAAAAAAAAAAAATGAGTCATGGACTTGACTTATAGTTGTCTCAGGGTCTCCTATAAAAAGGGGCAAAGTTATCTCTGCTCTTAAAACGGGTTACCCTTTTTTCTCCTCCTATCACCTGCTCAAGGGACTTCGAGCTCACTTTAATGTCAAAGTGATTCGATTACCGCTCTAACATAACTATGGTCAACGACATCACGCATGAATGGGGCTCTTGATTCTACTAACCCCTATCTATACTGTCTTTTTGGTCCTTGTCAATGAAAGAGCAATATGCTTTTCACTTCTTCTACACTTTGGTCACATTCACCTTCATCACTTGTCAATCAACTCAACTCAACTATCTTTTTCAAACCACTCCCATAGCCTATTCACACTAGTTTCTATGGACACCAATACACATGGCAACTATCGACCAGCCGCAATTTATGTTCAGCATAAACCAATACTTGTTGAAGCATAAATAGACCTCAATTCATTTTTAGCATACATCCATCACGAATATGGAATATTGCTAGGAATGAAAAACCCCTCACCCATTGTTGCAGAATACACCATCACACAATATGGAAAAGGCTGCAACATCATCTCTTCCCCTCATCATTTCATCATAACCAAGACCAATCTATCAACCATTTTAACCTCCTGTCTACTACTCGGACCCTTTGTCTGAACTACATTGGTCTGAGGCCCTATGACTTGGGCTATGTAGGCAGCACTCGGATGATACACCATCATCTGGGGATAGCTCGACCACCCTCGTTTGTTCGTCTCTCTGATGGACAAACCTTCTTTCCTTCTTTTTGACCATGACCTTGCCCTCGACCAAGCCCAATGCTATCCCTTTGTCCCTCCCTCCCTTCTAGGGAGAACTACATTGGCCTGAGGCCCTTCCATAGGGGCTATGTAGGCAGCACTCAGTTGACATGGTGTCTTCTGGGGTTAGCTCAGCCACATCCTTTCGTCCATTCCTCCCCCACGACCAATGACCATTGGAGATCATGCCTATCTCCTTCGACCTCGACCACTTCCAAGACAATGTTGCCTTGGTTGTTTTTGCATGTATGCTACCTCATGACTAGTTGGCAGACTTGTGCGCAGACTTTTTTGGACCCTCACAAGTATAGGATCGCATGCCGGTTGATCTACACTACTTGTGACTTTTTCGTGTTTTTAGGAGCACTTCCTGAGCCTGGGATACCTAGAACGCGATGACCATTTGGAGCTTCAGCTTAGATTGAATAACCCAATCAGCAGATGACTAAATGCTGGGGCCCGGTTATTTCAATTTTGGCACTCCTCGATCCTTGACCTGCGACACTTTGACCTAACTATCTTGTGACGTGGTATGCGCGCAATCACGACTTTTGCAGTGTTCACCCTCACTCCTCTTTTTCATCCATTCTTTGTCAAATCAGCACCTGATTCCCGGTTCCCTTCCCTCGACTCCTGCTTTGAGGGGGAATACCTCATCCATAATCGAGGCAATCCACTTCCTTTTTTTGTCTTGCAGTTCATTCGAACAACCAACAAGACGAAATCAACCTTATCCCTCACATGGGGCAATCACTCCTGTTTTTGTCTTGCAGTTCGTCCAGAACAACCAACAAGATAAAAAGGGGCAAATGTAGACACCGAAATCATGTCAACTCCCCTGGTCATCCTTTATGTTATTCTCCTTCGCCTATTTAACCCCTGTCGACCATTTTTTCCACCAGCCTTAACCTTGGCAGCATGTCAAAATGAGCAGAAGGCTAAAGTTAGTCTCTGCCCCCATTCTGCATCTGCCGACCACGGTTGCCACCCAACTGACGTCGCTGACGTCGGTCACCTATCGGCCGACGTCGGTGATTCTATCAACGTCGGTGATTCTGCCGACGTCGATGATTCTACCGACGTCGGTTCTCCTTAGCACTGCATTTTTGATCTGAACGCAGGAACCGTTATTTCGTTACCCGTTACCCATTCGGTTCCCAATCGGTTTCCTGATCGGTTATCGAACCGTCCTTCGCCTTCATCCGGAACCTCTTCATTTGATCAAGTAGTTTTTCATTATTCAACCAACCAGTTCATTCATTCAACCAAAACTCCAGCAATCAACCATTTCTTGCATCCAACCAACCTGCAATCGATCTTTTGCATACAGGTATCCTACTTCGGTCATTTGGCAGCACAGCGACAATGTCAATCACGTCTCCAACTTCATCTTCAAGCGTATAACAAGTAAGTATCTTGTTTTGTGTTTTGTTTCTCTGGTTATTGTTTTTATTTACTGCTATCACCCCAAATATTTAGACTGTAGCCCCGAGACTTGACTTCCTCCTTTACTCCTTTGCCTACTATCTCCTGACTATATAGTCTTTTAACTCTGTTCAGACTTCCTACACAAACCCCAAACAAAACAACAAACCTTCTGCAAACCCCCAGACCCTGTCCAGACTAGACCAGACCCTATCCTGACTTGACCAGACCCGCCCAGTCCGGAACTGTTACCCCGACCGACGCCGGTCATTACCCCAATTGACGCCGGCACCTTAACCAACGTCGGCACCTTCCCCTGACCGACGTCGGCACAGAGACCGACATCGGCGACTGTGCAGAACAGTTTCCTACATATCAGGTACGCACTTTGTTTTTTGTCTTTTATTTTTCTATCATTCTGTCTTTTATCTACTTTCGTCAAATATTCTATTTTAAACTAGTGGGTTGATATCCTTCTAGAAAGTCTTCGTACTTTCGGGATCAGGCGTTTGCCTGACAACCCACCATATCCTTGACTGACGTTTTTCGTGTTTAGTCTCTTTTTCTTCGCAGGTGTCATTCCTCCACAGCCAAAGAGGAGTACCTTCCAACGTCTGATTTCGGTGCGCACGACCATATCCAGGTATCTTCTAGCCTTGACCATTTCTTTTAGTTTCTCATTTCTTCTTTGAATGTAGAAAGCAATTTAGCGTAGAAACACCTAGTTTTAGAATTTTCTATAATATTATATTTTTTGTGTATTTTTGAATATATTAAAAGTGAAAAGTAGATATTAACTAATGACTCCTGCAAGAGCCTCATAATCAATAGGTCTTGTATTTAACAATGAAGGATGACCTATCACAAATGAAAAGCATGATGCCCTTGTGAGGTAAATGGTCTTAACTCAAATTTTTAAAATTGGTTTGACTTTGAAACATAAGTTCCATGGTCATGATAATGCTTTGTGGTATATTATGTATGTTGAATAGCATGATGAGCTCTAAGCCTCTTTGAAACCTATCACGGAGTGAATGAACTTTGCATTGGTGTCCTTAATGGAACACCCCTAGTGCTTTAAAGTACCAATCTAGGATGTGTTGGAGTAGAGAGTGGATCTCTATAATCTATGACAAATCTCTAATTAAGTGTTATGTTGAGGATAGGTCTCCTTGGAGAATAGATCACTTGCTTCTGAATGTTTTGATTAGGTTGAACCATTTTTGGTTATTCTATTGTAATCTTTTGTGTAGGAACAATAATTATTACTTAAAGAGGGCATTCATAGGGAATACCATGAACTATGACAACCTCATTAGAAAAAATGTTTTTCAAACATATGTTTACTTTATTAGTAATTTCATGAAGCTTTAAAATCCAAGGATGTCCCAATAACATATCAAAAACCCTGCATTGGATACTACTATAAACTTGGGGGCCACATGTGCTAGACCAACCTATAGTGGTTATGTGATATCACCAACATAGCTCTTAATGTGACCATTGAAGCCTTTGATTATAGTTGTGGTTGGAAATATATATTTATTTTTGTATCCAAGATGAGAGAGAAGTGTGATATTGCACATATTAACATTGGAATCATTATTACCCGTGACACCCTGGATAGGTTGATGATCAATGTAATCTCGAATTAATAGAGTTTACAATAAAATAATCATCAAAAATATTATGCTCTATAAAAGTGATAATTGGTCAAGATGGCACTAAAACATGATATATACAAATAATTCCATTCAAACGATGATGTGCCTCAATATGAGGATGATAATAAGATGGTGGAGGATGTGCATTTTATGTATAATGCACCTCTAATTTGTCTATTGTTCTTTGGGAAAGGATCACTAAATATCTACATTGTTTACTTTCACTTTGTTGTTGTTACGTACTTTCATTAGGTACACTCAAATTTATGATGTTCTCATCTATCAATTCTTGAATCTTATGTCATAAAATGATGTATCTATTGGTAATACCCACTGGTGCTCTATGATAGTAAAACAAAACATTCTAATCAAATCCTTTTAGAAGAGGCTTATTCATATCAACCTCTTTAATGAGAGGGAGTGATATAATTTTACATTCTAATAACTTTTGCAATACCTTGTAGGGAGCTTTTGGTAAGTTGGTAAATTGTCTCCTTGGAAGCACTAATAATTCAATACGTAAAGTAGGTTATGAAATTGCATTGAATGTTGCCTTTTGATCACCCTTATTTTTAGTTTGTTTCACCTTATATGGTGGCTTACTTGGATTCTTAAATTGAAAAGTGGAAATTGGATTGGTTACATATTTAAGATTGTTCATTTCCAACAACTTGACCTCTCTTTCCTTAACTATATAGCACAAATTTGTGAATGATATAAAATCCTTAAATATAATATATTCATGTAGATGTGGAAGTAAACTCTGCTTGAAAATGTCTTGAAATTCTTTTTCTGCCATAGGATTTGTCATCTTGGATAGCATGGTCTTATACTTGAATACATATATTGTGATAAGCTTATTAGATTCTTGTTTGAGTTGAGTAGTCTAACCATATGAAATATTTTCATTGATATTGATTGAGAAATGTGCAAGAAAAAATTATGCCAAAGGATTGAATGAATTAAATGACTGATGTGGTAAATCATAAAACTATCTTAATGCATATTGTTTTAAGCTTATAGGAAATAACTTGGTCAACAACCTATTTGTTAGGTGTGGAGCCTGATTGTCTTTCAGGATCATAGGTTAAAATTTTGATGTTATTGAAGTCAGTTTTAGATCCCATTCTTTGAATCCCTCATGCTATGGGGGGTTTCAAGTGGGGGAACCCCCCTTGCGAGGTCTAGGGGCCACGTGCCTCGAAGAAATTTTTTATTAAAATTTTCTTGTTAAATTATAATTTCGTAGTTAAATGGGCCATTGATTAAAAGTTTACAAATCTGATGATAGAGGTTATGTTTAGGTGTTTTTACCCTAAAATTGTATTGATATATGGTTGATATAGATTATTTTTTTAAAAAATGAAATATTGTACATAGAAAGGAGGCAAAAAAGGTAGAGAGGTGTAACAAGGTTTGTTACAGGATTTTTTTTTTCTCCCTTGTATTGCTAGAAATAATATATTGGACAAGTTTGGTGGATGTAACCCATCTTGGGTGAATCACGTTAAATTTGGTGTCTCTTGTTATGTGTATGTTTATGTTTATTTTATGAATGTTTGATTAATTCATTTCATAGTTTCTCTTGTATGCGATTTGGGGATTGATCTAGGTTTTAATTTATCCTAACACTATCATTGAATGCATAGTCCAAACATGCTACATGAAATGCTCTAAAATGTTGCTTATTGTCACATGTTCCATCATACAATGTAAGATTAGGTGCCAAAAAACTTGTTGGTAAAGGGTATGTTGTAATATGTTGAGACAATGGAGTATGCAACAAAGCCTATGAATCAAGTTTATGATTTGGTTTTGAAGCACCTTATTCCAAATGTAACACCTTAGTTTATAGAGCTTGAACCTTTTGCATAAGGGATTTTACATCTAGATTAGAATGCATTCTAACCAAAGGTGTTATCATAAATTATTTAGTATCAATTCACATAATGATTTGATAAAACCCTTGGGTTTTTCCCATAGTAGATGGCAGTAGAAAATTTGTATCAAATAAAGTAGAGAAAGCTAAGGATCCCATAGCAGTTGAAGTTTCCTCAGATGTAGTTGTTATGCTTTCACTTTTTATTTCTAAAAGAGTTTTCAATATTGTATGATACTCCTGAGATCGATCATGGATTACTTATTGAAAGTTCTTAATAATATGCACTTCATTTATCAATGGTTGTCCATTATCTAAAGGTGGTAATTCATCTTGATACTCATCTTGAGAATCAATTTTGTATTAATTATATTATTCATGCTTAGAAGTGTTACTAGGCACTTCCACATATCCAACACGTGCATTAATATCATAAGGTCCTAATACATCTTTGATTTTATCTGTCTTATGTGTTTTATCAAGAGAAATTTGAGTATGCTCAACATGAGTATCACTTAGTCTAGCACTTATCTAAGAGAGGTAGAAACAACTTTTTTAAATTATATAAAATATGATATTGAAACTTTGAATACTGTTGTTATTAAATAATTTACCAAATTTGAAAACCCCAAGACAATAATTAGAAACAATAAGAAGAAGGAAATAAACCCTTATAACATGAATTGTTAAGGTTTGTAATATTCAATAAACAGATAGGTTCACCAATATGTTTTATCAAAAAAAAAAATTAAAAGAGTCTTAATCCTAATTAGATAAATTGTTGCATAAAATTAGAATGCTACAAATATGCAATATATGACATAAATTGATTTGGAACTTACTAAATTTATATATATGCTAAAAGGGGAAAGTATCAAATAAATGTAACTTAGCTAAAAATTAGATTGCATGACTGTAATTGAAACTATAAAACTAACTATGTGACTATGTGATGATGTTATGAATCAGGAATAGGGCTTTGCTTGGATCTAGGACAAGGCCATTAAAATTAGAGAGGGATGACCTACATTGGTGTCCTTAGGGCGTGATGATGTTCAGTAAAGGTTTACTCTCTATGATTGATATTAGATGTCCATGTGTGCTTGTATGTCCTATTTGATTATATGAGATCTCTCCATCTATTATGAAAGCCACTACGTACCTTATTATTCACCAAAAAACCTAGCTCAATGACACAAGAAGATACATGTAATCATGGGGTAAAAAGGGATTATCAATTGAAGTTGTGTTTGACCTTGACATCCCATGTGTTGAGCATTACCTACATACCAATACTATGAAGAGGGACCAAAATCCATTTAGTTATCCCATTCTATGGTGGTGTGTGACAAATATTGGTCTAATCCTATTATGATTAATTTCTTCAAAAATGACACCTTGGAGATGTATTCAGACTTGGATTAGGGATACTATGGTTGTATGGACTCTAAATTGGGAAAAATAAATGTTTTAATCTCAATGAGCAGTTAGATATTCTGATGATTTTCAATTATATGAGCCTCTATTGAATAAATGACCTTAAAATGTGGCTTTATAGTGATCATCTTAGAATTCCTTCACATTGGACTTATGAAACATGTGAGATGACTTGTTGGGCAAATTATAATCCCAAAAACTAGTTGTTACTTGGTAGGAGGATGCAACTAACAGAATCAAACACTATCGACAAGTAAAATTGTCCTAGAGGAGCAACCTTGTCCAAGGAGAAAAAATAGATATGATGGAAGTGTGGATCAGTCTAGAGATGAGCTTAGATTATTTAAAATGATAAATAGGGACATTTAGTTATCACTAGTTTTTTTAATAAATACTGGTCATTATCATAGAAGTGAATGAATGGCAGTCCAAAACTATGGAATTGGCATGAGCTAAGTGTGCATAAGAGGATGGTCTTAAGTGCATTATTTAATAAATAAATGTTAATTTATGTGTCTACAGGTCCCATATTTGAGACAAAAAAAATTTAACACATAGAAAGAGTTTTCTTCTCCATGTTATCAAATAACATTTGAGCCAAAAGAATGATTCCTCATTCAATTATTCTTACAAAGTTTGGGGTATGTCCTCTCTTTATTTCTTTAGATTTCCTCAATATCACTATGTTGCATAGGATATGATGCATGATAAATTTCTACTCTGGTTAGAATCGGTATATGTATTTATCACTTAAATATTATATACATCTTTTCAAATAAGGATGCAAATCTTTTTAGTATGCTATATATATGACTCTCCTCTAGAAGTTAAACATAGATATAGAAATCTCCCTCCTATTGGGATTTCTTTAAATGTTCCTCAACTCAATAAGCAAGGTACATATTAAGAGATAAATAAATATTAATTGAAAAATATGTGGATTAATCCAAAAGATCCTTTTAAATTAAAACTTATTCATTATTTCAAATTTTATTTGTGCTATCACAAGGATCAAATTTGAGTTACTGAATATATGATGTTTCCATTCTGCTTAAGGATCCCTTTAGATTAGTTTCAAGTTTGCTCATCAAATTTAGATGGAATCCTACTATGACCTCCCATAGGATGAGTTTATATGCAAATTTTTATTTTTATAAACTAAAGTAAAATATTTTTTTCTTAGGTTCTCTATATTGATAGCCTTTCTTATACTATCCACTAACTTACAACTTTAACAAGACAAAAGTGTAGACACTAATGAAGAACTCAAGAAACTTCAAGATTCCTTGACTGATTTAAAACCTGAAACTCTATTATTATGGTATATAAGGACATATTAAATGTCTAATATAATATGTAAAATCAATCCACCTATGGGTTATATCTATTTAGTCTCAAAAGACTCAAAACCCTATTCAACCCTATAAGGTCTAGATTCCTCAAAAGGACCAAAACAAGAAATAATTGTAAACATGGTTGTATATCAATTTTTAATACTTTATCAATATTATTTATAATTGATTCAACTCTTAAAACACCAAAGAAGGTCTAGTACCAAATAATTTGACCAAAACCTCTTATAAGCATACTAGGCCTAATTTAACTCAAGTACGTCAAAGCCCAAACTATATTGAATTAAAATTTATAACACATCAGAAAGGTATATTTAAGTGATTCAAGTATGATCAAATTCTTAGACAAATTTGTGGCTTTCCACTCCAGATATTTCCCATAGAAACTCATAAAACTTTATTTTAGTCGACTAGACCTAATTGCCCTCTAGTAGGTCAAATCTTAAAATATGGATTAATAAATTCAAATGACACTTATAATACGTATAAAAAATCATATAAAATATTATTCAACCTTTAATTGACCTTACTAAACTCAAAAATTGATGATTTTGGCCAATTTTCTCCCCTTATTGTCTAAAAAACTCAGAATTATGAGTTTTAGGTACACACAATCAGCTAATATGGAGTTTGTACACCTTATAAAATACCCAAAATAGTTTTTTCACTTAAAACCCCCTCTTTTATATTTTTTCACAAAGTTTTAAGAGTTTTCAAGTGCTAAGATTAATTTTATGACCTTTTTTGTAGAACCAACCCTGAAACGAGGGTTTTTTGCATACTCAGGCACTCGAGAGCAAAGTTTTGATTGTTCATATCCTATTTATAATTTATAAACAAAAAAATTCCCATTTTATGTCCTTAAAATTTTTATCTAACCCTTTATATACTCATTTATAATCCATACACATCTTTACATGTACTTTTGAAGCTTTGTATACGACTGTGTAAAGGGAAAACTAGAGTTTTGTGGATTTTGAAACTGGAGTGTCAAAGTAAACTCAAAGGAAACTTATAAGACATTAAAATTAGGATATATATAAAAAAAAAACTTTAATAATATTCATATAACAAGATTCAACACACTTTATTTATAACAAATGGCTCTTTTTACAATACAAACCCCTGTTTTGTTATGGCAAACTGTTCATCAGTCCTCAAATGGTACAAATTTTGGTATTTTATGATTTATATTCATCTTTTTCATACATAAAATGATGGATTAAATATAATCCAATCAATATTTCATACTTATTATCTTATCATAAACTAAAAATGCATAAGATTCTTCATTGATCATCTTAACTCAACTTAGTAAACTAACTATACAAGACTTATCAACTAGTTTTTACCAACTTTTTATGACATCCTAGTACAAATATGACATATATAATGTATATCAACCTATATGATATGTATTACATCTTTTTAGACCCATAGAATTCACAATAAATCATAAAATATTATAATTAATCCATAATTATACATAAGCATGTTTCAAAAATTCAAATTTTAGCTTTTGGAGGGAAAACACTCCAATACCTCTAAATGACTCAGAACAAACTCATAATGCCTTGATGAGTCTTATTATGACTTTAAATACATTATAATATCTCTAAAAATATTATCAAGACCTTATTGACATGTTTACATGATGCTCCTACGTCATATCTACTACAAGATTCATGAAAGATACCATTGAATTTTTAGAGATTCCCATGGATCCCTAAGGACCTTAATTCAATATTAGGGCCAAATATTTTTATATTTGTTTATTTATGAGTCACTTAAACTTTGAGAAATAAAACTAAAATTAAAGTCTTCACATATATATAATTTCAGGAATAACAATTATTGCTTCCAAACAACATGCTTTAGGAACCTCAAGAGAACACATGTCCAAATAACATGGTCCAGATTTGTAAGGCAATGTACATTTTATTAGTTTCAAGATATATTACCTTCAAATATCCTAATATGTTTTTCTCTTGAATCTTTCTTATAATGGTCTTTTTTTTTCTTTTTCCTATGTCTTTTGGAGATGCATTTGGCACTCCTTTTATGTATTAGATTAATGTACATTATCTTCTTCAGTCCCATTGGCCATTTTTGGCCTCTAGAGGACAATTATATATAAATTAAATTAAATTAAACTTCTAATGTTTTATGACATATATATGTGGCATGGTTTACATACACATTTTTAATATTGACTTTGCTTCAGTTAGTCTTATCTCCATTTTTGCTCTTTTATAATATCCTACGGGGTATTTATGATGTTCTAAGTGGATTATTTTTTAAATAAAGGATTTATCATGCCCTCATTACCATTCATTTAAAACCCATGTCACATTTTTTTCATACCATGGTTCCTCCTCCAAATTTAATCATTGGTCACACCTACCCTATTATATGGTTGGGAGGTTTGGGGACCATACCCACGAGTAGAGGACCAAAAACAAATAGAGATAGTACTTGTCATAATGTTATCCAAACATATTCATGTCAAGAGATCAGTTCTTCAAAACTTTATCCTTGAAGTATTTAGCACAACATCACTCATTATTTTAACAATCTTTCATGTGACAATAATGATTCCAAAACTTAGATAATTGGGAAACTCTCATAGTGGTCACCTTAGTTATACATACCTTACTTTTAGAACCTCTATGGAATAGGTGGTTCATAAGATTGATTCTTATTTGTATGTGAAATCCCCCTCATTACTTCAACTCATTGATCTTGGTATTGACAAGCCACCCACATGTAACTTCTCAATAGATGCTCTTGATCTCTTAAAGAGAGAGACAAACAAGGTTAATTGGATTGAGATTTAGTCCACTCGGTCTGAGCCTAGTGAACCACTCACTTAAATAATTCAACACTAAGTCATATATCTTCACTTTGATGATGGGTTTATCCATCCCTCGAGTTACCCTAAACTCTAGTTACCTTGTAGCTTGAGGTTTCCCCTTGTTCATCTTAGTGTTCACTTGCATCAACTTTGCATTAATATAGACCACCATATAACTTGAGATCACTATATTTGTCATATTTTCTCTTTAGAATCTGAGACCAAGGACCATTTTGTTTTTATTTGCTCTCATTATTACAAGATAAGGTAATTAGTCTTTTGCCTCTTTAGCAACTCACATAGATCTCTCAAGACACTCATGACTTATGAATATAACTAATGCTTAGCCCTCTTCCTATGAAAGATGTTCGAACTTAACCGATGACTTACCAAACACAAGACCTCTAAATGGCCCTACACCATGGTAGTTACATCCTACTTATATCATTATAAAGTTATAAGTTTATTTTACTACCACTAAATATTTTACAAAATGGGTTGAAGTTATAACTTTGTAATCCATCATAGGTGAGGATATATGTAGATTTCTCTCGACACATTATTTCTAGATTAGGTCTATCATACTCTATTATTATTGACAAAGACTAGTATTTCAAGAATAGGATGATCAAGAATTTTTATGCTAAATATAAGATTCACCATATATTTTTAACTAAAGGAATGGCCAACCTAAAATAACCAATAAAATGATTATTAATACTCTATGTAAAATACTAAACAAACATGGATAATATTGACATAATAAAATAAACTACACTTTATGGGCTTGTAGAATAAGTGCAAGGACAACCACATGGACAACCTCCCATTCATTGGTCTATGGTGCAAAAGTAGTCTTTCCCTTAGAACATTATATTCCTTCACTTTGAGTTTCACTAAAAGGTATTATCGACAACAATGGTTATATAGAAAAAAAATTACATCAATTATAAATGTTAAGATGAAACATATATTCATGTTATTGTGCACCTGAGAGTTTACCAATATCATCTAAAGAATGCCTATAATAAAAAAATTAAATCATGAGAATTCAATGTGGGTGATAAGGTATTAAAATAAAATCAAAATAATACAAATGTAGATTTATAAAATAAAGGCAAGTTTAAACCTAATGAGCTAGGTCCTTTCGCCATCGTGAACTTTTTATGCTCTAATCTTTAATTTTTTACTTCTTTTCTTATCTCTTTCTATTAACTAAAAATTATTCAATAACTTCATTATTTTCACACTTTCCTTTCCTTTGTTATATGACTCTGAATGTTTACTTAGTGCCCTTACACATCCTTTTCATTGGATTTCCATTTATTATTGTGTCAACATGTGTCTCAAAGTCTATTATTTGACAAGATTCATATCACACAAACATTTTTTGTTGGTTGCCAACATTTTGATGGTTCATACCATACATTTATCGGAAAATTTTATTGTTGTGCTTCATTTATTGTATATTTATCATTAGGGGTATGATACACCTATGTGTACATATATTATATATTGTTTACATTACTTATATTGGCATGCATTATTACCTATATCTTGTTGACATTGGGTATACTATTATTGCTTACATTGATTATATTTTCCCATTCAGGGAAATCTATTACTCATGTGTTTATATTGCTTATACCTTTCCGTTAGAGGGTAAAACCATTACCATATTTTCATTCATTGCTTCCACTCAAGCATAAATGTGTCAAGCTACCTAGTGTATATGCATTTGCACAATGATAACTTACCTATGCAACTTAGACCTACACATACATAAGCCAAAGTTATTTATTGTACATGTGCTTTAATGATGACATATTTGTATGATTATACAAAAAAAATGTTTTAAATATGCCTTAAAAATACCATCTTATTATTAATCTTATACATTAGAGCTATTATTGTTCTTAGTATACACATGATAGGTGTGATCCCTTTCTTTTGAGAGAAGTGATTCACATTTTCATCCCACGCCTCAAAAGGGGGGCATATGATTTGATTATTATATACTTTAGTCATATGATGATACAAAATAACTTCAAAGAGTTATAAGGTACATTACAAAGATTTATAAGGCACACTACAAAGAGTTATAAGGCATTCTACTTGTTTCTACATTTGGAGGCATTAAAAAAAGAGTTATAAGACATGTTCACTCAATCTCCTCAACAAGACACTCATTCAAAGATGATACATATTTATAAAAATGGCTTCACAGTTTTGCATGACCAGGTACATTTCTTTCTATATCCCCTTCCTTATTTTTCACCAGATTATTGATTACTGATTTATATATATCAACAAAGTTACATGCATACATTTTTTAAATATTTCCAGGGGCATAGGCATTACATAGGGGTAATTTATGCCAATTTTATGTTCATCCCAGTACCACTGTCATGGGGATTAGGTGATCTCTATCTTCAATTGATTTTTAACTCGCTATTATATAAACACTAACTTTGAGAACTCTTGAATGGTAGCGAGAAGATAACAAAAACACCCATATCCACACTTTCTTGTTTTAATTTTATATGTGTGCACATACACACATCAAAGTGGGGCATTATGTATACATATAACTTTAGTACATAACTAGTTATTTTCTATGGTATTAATGTGTTTGTGTGCTTTTAGATGATTGGTTTAAATTAAGCTCTTATTGGTGCATTATCTTATATTTTGTGACACTTGCAACACCTCTTTTTCTACATTTCCTCTATGTGACTCTCTATTGTTCTATGTTGTGCCATGGTTCTTGTCTATTCTTCTTATTTTCTCTTTCCTTTATTTATAGTATCTCTTATCCTATCTTCCTCTCTCCTCATTTAGATTTTACTATTCCTAGGTTTTTGTGACATGCTTCTAGTCTTGTGATTTTATGGGGCGCTTTGGCTCTCCTCTTTGATTTTTTGAGGTTTTTCCCCTTTTGGTTGGCTTTTATTGTTTGTTATTTGTTGGTTTGTACACCAATATGAGCCTAATTTGAACTCAAAAAAAGTATATAAGTACATAAATGCATTAATGCATCTAGGAGAAGGAAGGAATTGTAAGAGCCATCTGCTAAACTTGTTAAAGCAAATGATTGCATTATTAGAAGAACATCTATGTATCATAAGTAGAATTCAATAGTTAGTGAAAGAGGATATAAATATACTAGTTATTTCATATTATTGATAGGGATAAGTGTTGGGATGTTTACATTGAATTGGATTGCTTCTTTAGTGCATCTATATTTGTGTGTTGTCTTCAAAACCTTATCGCTAAAAGGGTTTGAATGAGATAGGGCCCTAAATCCACCCCCCCCCCCACCCCATATTTTTAATGATTTTGTAGGGGCATTGAAGGAGAATTAAGGTTTCAAGGAGATAGAAGTATTTCCATGTGATCCACAACATATTGTGACTGAGAGTGAGGTTTTTTAAGTACAAAAATAAAGGAAGACATCTATCAAATTTATTTTGAGATTTGAAAATGTTTGACCATTCTCTCTGGGAGTTTTTATTGGTGTAAAGTTATAATTACACCTTAAGTTTTCTTAATAAGTAATTATCATAGGATTTCTTTTTTTTTAATTTATAGTATAATATTATTTAGACATGGCAACTTGCCAGAAAGTCCAAATTGTATACTCACATGGAAAATTATAGAAAATTTTGAGTTGTACATCAAAGTGGACATTAGAAAACTACTTTCATTTATGCAACCACTTACATTAATGCAACCACCTACATTTATGAGGCCTTTCATGCTCCATAAAAGAAAAACTCTTCCTCACTCTCACATTGCATTGGTATTGCCTTGGATAACATTAGTGTGGTATGGAGAATAGATTAGGAGAGGTCATTGTATTATTCAATCCCTTCCTCTGTGTAGTGTTAATACAATATTAGTGGTACACTACTGTATCCAATCTCTATGTTTTTTTAATTTTTCATGACATGAGTTATCTCTAAGACTAATGTGTTTGATCCTAACTAGTACAAAATTTTAATATGGTATTATAATGGGAGTATTATGATAGCTTCATTGTTTTAGGTGTGTTTCTAGGGGAAGTGTACTATTTAGGTGCTTTTTGTGGAGATTTTATCTCTGCCATTGTATCTAGAAGGGTTTAAAACCCTTAGGTTAACTATAAACTTATTTCTAATTACAAGTTGTTCTCTTAGTGGCTTCTTTGTGGTGGTTATATGATTTGGAGTTTACCTTGATTTTTTATAGTTTGGAGTAGATCAAACCTCATTGACGTGTTTGTAGTAGTCAAGAAAAATGATTCAGCCTTTCATTTTTTAAAAACAGGCACTTGTAGCTCCAGATATGCATAAAAAGCTTACGAGTTACTAATTATTTTTTTAGTGAATCAATGAATTTTTAGCAAAATATGATTGTATGAATGCATTTAGAGCAGATAATTTAAAAGGATAATTTCTCATTTTACATAAAATAGCTTTATTGTGCTCTTGATTGGTGGAAATATTCTAGTCAATTCTAACTGTCAATTGCAAAAAGGGTTTGATTTTTTTTAAATGAAGTTTGGGAAGCTTATTGAAATATTAAAAATAAAATAAAAAATTCTTAAGGGGGTTGTTTTATTTTTTTAATGTATATTTTTAAATTTTTAAAAAGTAAACCAAAAAAGGTTTTTATTTATTTGTTTCATATATAAAAAATTAAAAAACTAGAAAAAAAGTAGGGGTTATTTTATTTTTTAATTTAAGAGTTTGTTGTTTTTATTTTTTTAGATTAAAAAAAAAATTACAAGTTCTCTGCCCCTAGACTGCTCGGCTCCATCCCATAATTTCACAATGGTCTACGCCACCCACCACCTCTATCCTAGTTCTTCAACCCTTATCACCTTGCGGCCTCCTCATCCATACTTGTACACTTGACTCTCCCATTTCCTCAACCCTTCCCTACCCAATCCCCCCTCGTTGCTTTCTCCCTTCAACCACCCTAGCTCTAACTACTATCACTTAGCATGTTGTGTTCATCATCCCCTACAACTCCCTAAACAACCCAACATGACTTCCCTATGACTAGTCCTCTAGCACAACTACACTACATTAATCCCCTGCTATAGGTATATTGTATTTGACATTAACATTGTATTATTATTTGTATTAGCATTGACATAACATTATAATATTTTAATTTAAGTGTTGTAAATTTGGATTATTTTTTCAACAACACCCATGTGCCTATTTGCCATATTATACTACCACCCACCCTAGGATGCCATTGTGGACTTCAACTATCATCCCCCCATCTCCCACCATCCACTTATCCATATTAAACAACACCTCTTGTTTTAACAAAAACTGATTTTTTATTTTATTTATTAAAAGGATGCATGGTGTATTAGTAATTAAAATTTTGATAAGACTTTGCAATTAGGGGATGTCAATAGTTCAATCTTTCCCCCCTCCTTTATTTTTCATTAAGGAGCTTTATAAGAGGCCTTTTCACACATACAAATATCAATGGGTGAGGCCCAATATGATAGGCAGTCAGACCCCCATGAAAAATCTTTTTTCTCCAATATAGTGTATTCTACGACATCAACATGCCCACTTGGTGTTTTTGGTCTTCATACTTCCATGTTCATATTTTTATAGAGCCCCATTGATTGAGCATTTTTGCAAACACATTTGTGCCTTTTTTATCATATCTTAAGTATCACTTAGATTTCGGAGCTAATTCTTATTGCATTGTGAAGCTGATTCCATCCTCTTATATGCAATATACTCATTTTCTTTCTACTTTGATTGAAAGGTTATTTTTTATATTTTTAGAGGCTTTCTTTGTGGTCAAACATCGCCTAGCTTTCCAAGCACTTTTATTTGAACTCCAAACACCTTTTAAGGTTTTTTTAATTTTTAAAGTGCGTGTCTTTTGCCTAAAATTGAAATTTGTAACTAAAATTGAGTCATATTGTTGAGAAAGTATTTTTTATTTCCCGTTATTAACTTAATTTGTAACAAAGTGTTTTTTTTTGTAAATTACATCATTATAAGTAGTTGGGGGCATTATTTTGTCATTGCACTCCTTATGTTACATTCTGATTCCTTGCTAAGCAAACTTACTACATTATCCATGGATATCTATATTGACAAATTTGGATTTGGTTATTTTTAACCAAGCTTTGAGATATATGTTATTATGGGACAGTGGAATATTGCTTAGGTTACATGTTTATATTGTTATGAGTTAGTTGTGGTGTATGTGCTTATATTACGAATATATTGATTTGTTATTTCAGCTATAATTTATGATGTATGTATATCATGTTGTTATGCTCTAACTACCCACTTATTGTGAGGTTGACGCAGGATTACTCATCCCTTAGAGTGTGACAGAAGGAGAGCATTATTAGAGAGGGAGATGTAGATCGAGATGTCGGAGGATGATAGAGAAATTGGCTAGAACCATGCACACACCACATTAGCTAGCATGTGATTAGATGCATAATAAATTGTTATAATAATGTGTTTTGATGTTGTTTGCATTAGTTAGGTTAACATGGTTGCTAGCATAGTTTAATGGTTATATGAAATTTACCTTGCTTGACTTGTAGGTATGTCCATTAAAGGCTATTAGAAAAGTGATTTGCTTAATTAGACTAAATTTGGGTTATTGATTATTGTAATTAAAATAAAACATGATATTTAATATCTTGAAGGGAAAAAAAAATAGAAGAAATTCTCAAAATAAGCAAAAGGTAGAAAAAAAATGGCAAGTTAAATATAAGAGGCAAGTTTTAATTAAATCTCATGACTTGAGAAAAAGGGGAAAGGTCTATATTTTAGAAAAATTAAAAGAAAGAATTATATAGAAACAAAGAAAAAAAAGAGAGATTTTTTTTAAAGGAAAAAGACTCCACCCTTTTAAGGGGAAGGGAGATTATGAAAAGAATATAATAAGTTTTTCAAAAAAAAAAAAGAGGCGTAGCACACAGAGGATAAGGAGAAGGAAAGAGCATAATCCAACATAATAAATTCCAGGTAGGCAATGTTTTGGATTTTGTATATTTATTTGAGTTATATATAAATGGTCTATTCAAATTTGTAATTGCTTATAGGTTAGATATGCATGTACATCAGTTTAGGAGCTATATCAAGGATTATGCAATTACTAATATATGTACGAATACAAATTGAGAAACAAACTAGTAGTATTTTTTTATAGAGTAGAGAGTGTAGTGGATTGCACAATTATAGGATAGGAATTTTACATGCAGTGATTCTATACCATCATGAATTCAATGAACTATCATGAATTATATGGGTAGATATGTAGTGATTCAAAATTCAATAAATATGCAGTGATTCTATACTTTTTTAAGTATGTAGCATGAATTTCATGAATTCTATATGTAGCGATTCTAAATAAACAAACTAGTCATAACAATCTTGATAGTTAAATGGGGTGATTGATATAATAGTTTAAATGTTATTCCATATTGTATATAACCTAGGCGTTCTATATAAAAGCTTAGAACATGCAAATTCGGTGATCTCCTCTATTTATACATTTGTTGAGGCTTCAACCTGCATTAACATAAAAATTTATGTATACCTATTCACCTTCAATAGTGGAACAACTTGTATTAAGTTACATCTCTAATTAAGGCATGGACTTTGTCAGATTTAAACATCCCTATCGCCATATACAGCCGCATAGAGGAAAATTAGCAATTTATCCATAAAAGGTGCCCCACTAGAAAATAGTGATTTGTATATTAGCAGAGATATTATTTAATATATATTTATTCTTTAAACTGTGTCGCTAAAATCATTGTTCATTGCATGCATTGATCTTAAGGTCATTATAAACTCTTAGTAAGCAAGAGGATTTAATTTGTTATACTTAGAGAGAAGTGATTTAATTTATATATTATAGCGAACTTGATTATGTAAGTTTTAATCATCATGTTAAGTTCGCTCTAATGGATCTGTATATATGTTTAAATCATGAATTAAGTATGTCATTGATTTTTTATGAATTAATATCAATGATAATGATAATATAGTGACAAAATGGATAATTTGATCTTTAATACAATGATTTCGTAGCTTATATCAGATTATCCATAACTAATAAATCTATATATGTTTTTCCTTGTTATTTTTAGTTTATCATTGATATCCCATTATGTATATTTAGTAAGCAAACAATTATTTATATTTATAACCAACATGATTATGGGATACACACAAAGTTTATTTTATATATGATAAAATAAATACAATTCTTTGGCCATGATAATCAAGTAAGTTGGTATAATGATAATGATAGCTTAGATATTCTCAGTATTATATTATGTGGTAGTCTTTTTTTGTTTATAGGATTGTATGTAGTGATTTATACATGAGTTATAACAATGTTAAGGTATTGTTTCTAAGTATATATATACAACCAATAAGGGATGTTTCATGTGATAGTTGTATGTAGTAGGGTGAACAACATGTCTTATACATATAGTTTATACTAATTTAATTCAAACTTAGAACAATAATGCGATGCAGTATTATTAAAATGCTATAATGATATATTGATACTAATGCAACAATGAGTGGATCAATATACGAATTAAGGTGAATTTTAGCATATAGGTTATGAGTATGTATTGTTTTTTTAAATATCAATGACTGAGTTGGTCCTTGATTAAACCCTTAAAGCATGACTGTGTGACTCTTATACGAAGGATTGACTTATTTGATAATAAGTTAAAGAATTATAGATTTGTTAATTAATGTAATACGGATAGATGATTCCATGAGGAGATAGTATATAGATATATGGTCATCTATATATACATATATTTACCATTCATGAAAAATGATATAAATATTAATATCTTTTCCAATGCATTGGAGTCCTTAAGTGTGTGTAAGTATTATTTACAACAAGTTGATGGAATCAAACTTATAACAAGATACATAGGATAATGTGCATATACGACTATAAAAAATTGAGTGAGTGTTTGAGTGTTACAATTAATGGTGATCTAATATGGGTATGAATAGTCTGTTACCTATGATATTTAGTTCATTAATATTCTGAGAGTATTAATATCTATAATAGATCGTCAATGTATTTTTTGAATAAAAAGGTTCTAATAATTAAGTCATTGATCAGAGTTATAATAACTGTGGAACTTCATAAACCATATTTAAACATTGGTAAGTACTTTTTGTACAATGTAATATGAATACAACTAATATATATGAGGGTATTCATATAGAAAATATATCTATACATGGACTTGGGTGTTCATATAGAATATTATATATATAGTGTTATTGTGCATATGGCTAAACTTATAGCTTAATGGATGGTTAAAATGAGTCATAAGATGTCTGAAGGACCAAAACTATAATCGTATGAAAGCAGTCCATAGAAATAGAATTAAGTTCTTTAAATGAAAGTTTATGGTATAACTTGGTTATGAGTTATCTGACTCTTTGAGAACAGCTTAACTGAACTATTGATAAATATTTGCATATAGTAATGAAAACTTGAGTGTAGTGCATATTGTGAGTATTTTATGTGCAAGTGTTTACGTATATATAACATATAATAGTGCATCATGATGTGTGCCTATAAGTTATGTTTATTTTGAATGATAGTATGCAGTTTAAATGTGTTATAACTAGGTGAAATAATTCCTACTTGCTTAATTATTATTTATGATTGTAAGATTAGTTATTTGTAATTATGTAATTGTGTTCATAAACAATAAACTATGATATTATGGGATGTCATAGAATACTACAGTATTAATAAATATTATACTCAGGTGGTACAAACTATGATTGATATATCTAGAACTCGTTCATATGTTTGATGGATTAAATGTATGTGTGTTGGTTATTACTATGAATATAATATTTTATAACAGTTAGTAGGACTTTATACATGCATGTATATAACCCTTGAGAATATAACAAATGCTAAAATAGAGTATTATGTGTTTTGTGGGAACTATGACTTGCTTTATTATATTTAGTAGCTTGAATAGAAGCTTATGTTTCTATGTATTTAAGACTATTTTATTATGATTTTTTGTGAAAAATTAGTAGTTGTCTAAAAAAACTATACTTTGATAATATGGGTTATCATAGGGTGTAGTATGTTTAGAAAATAATTATAATAATTAAAATTTGTAGTTAAAAATGTATTTTACCTGGCTGGTATAAACTGTAATCATTATTTCTAGTATGGGATAGATAATAATGTGAGATTTATTCATACATTTGATAGAATAAATGTATGTTTTTTTATTACTCATATGCTTAGCATGTTATGTGATATGATTTCTAGTAGGGTGTAAATTATATGAATATCTTGGTTATATTATGTTAACCAATCTCACATTATCGATATTGACTAAGGAGTGAGACGGACTTCACTATCTTACTAGCATCAAAATGTTAGATGAAGGCAATTTGATCAAGTGGTGTGTATGAATTTTGACTAATCTATAGATCTCTATTATTTATTATTCTTAAAAACTTGGGCCAAGTAATGTTTAGTGAGTCTTTGTCATTTTATGAATATGATTTACATGATTGTGTGATATCTTTTAATAGAACATATTTTTTATGATACATCGTATGTTTAGTTTTAGAAATCATACAACACACAGGTACTTACTTATCGCTCTAGATTCCCACACCATCACTATCTACTCATCCATGAAGGGATGACCATTCCCTGATGGGATTAGTGTGGGGGATTGTTGGTCTGTGATTTGTGCGGAAAAAAGCTTGGATGATGTTTTTCCTCTTCGCAGTAGTACTACTTTTGAGATGACACTTGAGACTACCATAGATATTGGAGAGTCTGGGGAACTCATGCTCTGAAGAACCATGTATCTTATTTATGTATATTGTATTATATTGTATTTATTTTTTGAAACATAATCATAAAGAGCTATAACTACCTATTTATTATGGATTGGCAGCAGTGGTTGTATATTGTAACAATAGTGGCTGGTTAATTATAATTACTTTCTACATTTATTTTATGATGTGATGATATTGATCATCGATGTATGGTGCAATATGCTTCACTACAGTTATCACACAACAAGTCTCTTATATGTTTTCTAATTAGATTCTCATGGTATAATCTATTTAAAGTATATGTGTTTAATTTTTTTTTAAATCACATATTTCTAGATAGATCTCAATGAGGTTGTTACATGTGGTATCAAAGTTATGGCTCGGACTCTAAGATATAATAAGTCCATTAGCATTTTTGTATCCTTTTTTTATAGAAAATAGAATAGTGAAATGTGTATGGTGCATTGAGTGTGTACCTTAGGAGCATTCATAACCTCTTAGAGTTGTTAGAGGATTGGTTTATCAAGTGTCTCAATGGTGATGGTTATATAAGATGTTTGGGGTAGGTAAGTGTATAACATAGTTCATGAGTCATGAACAAGAGATTATTACCATATTTTGATCACTTAGATCGAACGCCTCGAGTATGATTACATCTTTATTAGTAATCAAGTTACCTCTACCATTTTTGTTTTATGTTGTGAGTGTTTAAAAAGCATGAGATGCTTCTCACTTAAGTATATATGCATTAATTTTGTGTCTTATATACACAAATTCTATGGGTGGGAAATCTTATAAGATCATTTTTAGTTTGGTACAACCTAGTGCAGTGAGAATTTTCTTTTAGTAGAGTGTATATGTCTTGGTTGAGAATTCCTGTGTTTAGAATTTGTTTATGGACTGACACCCTTATGTTATGTGGATTAGGAAGAAGTGTCATCTCTCATAGTTAGTTTAGAGGTGAGTTTTTATTCTCTCCCTTTCCTTTAACATCATTATAAGCCCACTGAGAGGATTCATATTGATGTTGATTTAGTGTTATCTTAAATGGGAACTTATTTTTGAAATGTTATTTTGACCATATTCCCTTGATTTCATGGGAATATCTTCTACTTCTTATTGTGATAAAAGTTGTAAGATTGGATGTATTGATACATCTTTGTGGTTAGTATTTTTTATTTCGGTTGTGGAAATAGGTTATGATACTACTCTTATAAATATGGTAAGTATGTAGTGATTTTGGCAACTTGGGTTGTGATGTTTTCTTTTTACCATGCGAGGGTAATTTAAGAGTCTTGTTGTTGAGATGTTAGTTCTCTACTTTCCAATTATGACTTTTTAAAGTCACTAATTTATCTAACATGTGAACTTAAACCATGTGGAGTGGCAAACCTTGAAGTTATATTGGTTCTAGATTAAGAATTACAAGTTGCTTATAGTTGTTATGATATTGTACACCTTTGATTAGATTGATATTATTCTTATCTTGATTAAAAACATGTTTTTTTAATGAGACATTTATGTACCTTTCAGCGGGAAAGAGTAGGGTGTATGATGTGTGGAACATCTTGTTAGTCTAAAAGGCTTGAGATAAACTTTTAATTTGTTAAGTACTAGCCAAGCAAACAGGGAGACATTGTCTCGCTCGCTACATTTATAAGGTTGTAAGAACAATCTGATCCTTGGCCTTTGTATGTTATGTTAATTTTAACATTATTTACTCTTAACTATGAATATAACATTATAGGTTAAGCTATGAAATATGATAGTAGTGATGTTTGGCTAGTGGCAACTTAATACAATTATGAAATGATTTTCTTGTATGTATATTAGTACATATGGAATTATTAGAATATAATATCACTTTCTATGATCTGTTAGTGTAAAATAGTGATTCATTGAACCTTGTGCACATTTTGGAGATCATAAGGTCGTAAAAACCTAAGAGAAGAGTGGTGAATTAGGAACGTGAGATTGGAATGGATCCTATTTAGTCTCACATTGACTTGGTAGTTATTAAATTTAAATCCAACAAAGAGAGCTTATCGAATCTAATATTTGATAGATGGACATGTCAAATTTACTGAGTTAGGATCTGACAAGGGGAACTTGTTGAATCTAGGATTTGGTAGATGAACTTGTAAAATTCAGTCATATAGTCATACACATATATATTATGGAATGGGTATATCTTATTTTTGAAAAGTAGTATACATTAGAAATGTAGTATTTTTAGTTCATATTCATCGTCATACTTATCCAGAAGCTACATGGAGTAGTGGAAGTATTAACATATTATACTTATCCAAAGCTACGTGAAGTAACGATAGTATTAACTTATATATATCATTATTACCAGGCTCCCTAAATACTTTTCTCTTGAATAAGAAAAACACTCTTCAGGTTGGAAAGTTTTATGGAACTCTCCCTGGCCATCTATTTTTGGCATTTATGATGATCTCTGTACTTTTGTAAAGTTAGTGAATTTTTTATTGAGATACATGGGGCCTTTTGAGGTGTTATAAGTGGTCAGTCCTATAGTATTGAGGCTTGTCTTACCAGTTCTAGACCTCGGACTGGTCATTATAAAACCAATCAAAATAAGTGACACTCACAAACTTTACTTATATAATAGGTAGATGTCACAGTGCAGGGTCTCGTGGAACCTATATTTTAAGAATAGAACTATTTGGGAGAACTATGATGATTTTTTCAAGTGAATTTTACATTTATTTACTTAATTTGATATTATATGCTATGTTATTTCTATGTTAAATAATGTTTTAATTCAGAATTTATGTTTGAATAAGAGTCATCCGAGACGATGACTAGCTTTAGAAGGGATGGATATTACATCCTGATTCCTTGCCAAGCAAACTTACTAGATTATTCATGGATATCTATAGTGATAAATTTGAATTTTCTTATTTTTAATTAAGCTTTGAGATATATGTTGTTATGGGATAGTATAATATTGCTTAGATTACATGTTTACATTGTTATGAGTTAGTTGTGGTGTATATGTTTACGTTACGAATATGTTGATTTTTTATTTCAAGTATAATTTATGATGTATGTATATCATGATTTTATGATCTAACTACTTGCTTATTGTGAGGTCAACATAGAAGAACTCATCCCTTAGAGTGTGATGGAGGGAGAGCATCATCAGAGAGGGTGATGTAGATCAAGATGTTAGAGAATGATATAAAAATTAGCTAGAACCCTGCACATGTAATATTAGTTAGCACATGATTAGATGTATAATAAATGGCTAACATAATGTGTTTTCATGTTACTTGCATTGGCTAGGTTAACATGGTTGCTAGCATAGTTTAATGGTTCTATGAAATTTACCTTATTTGACTTGTGGGTATTTCCATTAAAGGTTGTTAGAAATGTGATTTACTTAATTAGACTAAATTTGAGTTATTGATTATTGTAATTAAAATAAAATATGATAATTAATATCTTAGAGGAAAAAATAGAAAAAAACATAAAAATTTCTCAAAATAAGCAAAAAATAGAAAAAGAAAAATGGCAAGTTAAATAGAAGAGACAAGTTTTAATTAAATCTCATGACTTTTGAGAAAAAGGGGAAAGGTCTAAATTTAAGAAAAACTAAAAGAAAGAATTATGTAAATATGAACAAAAATAAAGAAAAATTTAAAAAAAAGAGAAAAGAGAAATATCTTTTAAAGGAAAAAGACTACGCCCTTTTAATGGGAAGGGAGATTATGAAAAGAATATCATAAGTTTTGCACACAAAAAAGAGGCATAACACATAGAGGATAAGGATAAGGAAAGAGTGCAATCCAACAAAAAAAATTCTAGGTAGGCAATGTTTTAGATTATGTATATTTATCTGAGTTATATATAGAGGGTCTATTCGAATTTGTTATTGCTTATAGACTAGATATGCATATACATCAGTTTAGGAACTGTATAAAGGATTATGTAAATATTGATATATGTATGAATATAAACTGAGAAACAAACCAATAGTATTCTCTTTACATAGTAGATAGAGAGTGTGGTGAATTGCACAATTATAGAATAAGAATTTTACATGCAACGATTCTATACCAGCATGAATTCAATGAACTAGCATGAATTTAACAAATATGAGGTGATATGTAGCGATTCAAAATTTAACAAATATGCAATGATTCAAAATTCAACTTATATGCAATAATTCTTTACTTGTTTAACTATGTAGTACGAATTCAACGAATTTTACATGCAATGATTCTAGGCAAACAAACTAGTCATAACAATATTGATAGGTAAATGGGGTGATTGATATAGCAATTTAAATGTTATTTCATACTGTATATAGCCTAAGCATTCCATATAAAAGTTCATAACATGCAAATTAGGTGACCTCCTCTATTTATACATTTGTTGAGGCTTCAACTTACATTAACATAAATATTTATGTATACCTATTCACCTTCAATAGTGGAAAGACTTGTATTAAGTTGCATCTCTGATTAAGGAGTGGACTTTATCATATTTAAACATCCCTATCGCCATATACAACTACATAGAGAAAAATTAGCAATTTATTCGTAAAAGGCATCCCCACTAGAAAATAGCGACCTAAATATTAGCAAAAATATTATTTAATATATATTTATTCCTTAAACTACATCATTACAATCATTTTTCATTGCATGCATTGATCTTAAGGTCACTATAAATTCTTAGTAAGAAAGAGGATTTAATTTGTTATACTGAGAGAACAACAATTTAATTTTTATATTACAGTGAACTTGATTATGTAGGTTACAATCATCATGCTAAGTTCACTCTAATGAATTTGTATGTATGTTCAAATCATGAATTAAGTATGTCATTGATCTTTTATACATTACTATTAGTGATAATGATAATATAGTGATAAAAGGGATAATTTGTTTATTAACATAGTGATTTCATAGCTTATATCAGATTATCCATAACTAATAAATCTATATATGTTTTTCCTTGTTATTTTTAGTTTATCACTAATATCCCATTATGTATATTTAGTAAGCAAACAATTATTTATATTTATAACTAACATGATTATGGGATATACACAATGTTTATTTTATATAGATAAAATAAATATGATTATTTGGCCATGATAATCAAGTAAGTTCATATAACGATAATGATGGCTCAAATATTCCTGGTTAAGTAATAATGGGTATTATATTTTGTGGTAGTCTTTTGTTGTATATAGGATTGTATACAGTGATTTATACATGAGATATAACAATGTAAAGGTATTGTTTCTAAGTATATATATACAACCAATAAGGACGTTTCACGTGATAGTTGTATGCATAGGGCGAACAACATGTCTTATAGCTATAGTTAATACTAAGCTAAATCAAACTTAGAACAATAATGTAATACAATATTATTAAAATGCTTTAATGATATATCGATACTAATGCAGTAATGAGTGGATCAATATACGAATTAAGGTGAATTTTAGCATACAGGTTGTGAGTATGTATTATTTTTTTAAATCTCAATGATTGATTTGGTCCTTGATTAAACCCTTAAAGCATGATCATGTGACTCTTACATGAAGGATTGACTTATTTGATAATGAGTTAAAGAATTATAGATTTGTTAATTGATGTAATACCAATAGATGATTCCATGAGAAGATAGTATATAGATATATGGGCATCTATATATAGACATGTATTTATCATTTATAAAAAGTGATATATAAATATTAATATCTTTTTTAACAAGTTTAGAGTCCTTAAGTGAGTATAAGTACTATCTACAACAAGTTGATGGTATCAATTTTGTAACAAGATACATAGGATAATGTGCATAAATGACTATAAAAAACTAAGTGAGTGTTTGAGTGTTACAATTAACAACGATCGAATATGGCTATGAATAGTCTATTACCTATGATATTTCGTTCATTAATATTTTGGAAGTATTAATATCTATAATAGATTGTCAATGTATTTTTTGAATAGGAAAGTTTTAATAATTAAGTCATTGATTAGAGTTCTAATGACTGTGAAACTTCATAAACCACATTTAAATGTTGGTAAGTACTTTTTGTGAAATGTAGTATGAATACAATTAATATATATGAGGTAATATATACATATATATATATATATATATATATATATATATATATATATATATATATATATGGACTTGGGTGTTCATATAGAATATTACATATATAGAGGTATTGGGTCATATGCCTAAACTTATAACTTAATGGATGGTTAAAATGAGTCAAGTGTTTGAGGGATCAAAACTACAATCCTATGAAATCAATCCCTATAAATATAATTAATTTATTTAAATGAAAGTTTATGGTATAACTTGGTTATGAGTTATCTAACTCTTTGAGAATAGCTTAACTGAACTATTGATGAATATTTACATACAGTAATGAAAACTTGTGTGCAATGCATATTATGAGTATTTTATGTGAAAGTGTTTAGACATATATAACACATAATAGTGCATCGTGACGTGTGACTTTAATTTATGTTTATTTTGAATACTAGTATGTAGTTTAAATTTATGTTATACTTGGATGGTATAATCCATACTTGGTTATTATTTATGATTGTAAGACTGGTTATTTGTAATTGTGTAGTTGTGCTCATAAACAATGAACTATAATATTATAGGATGGCATAGAATATTATAGTTTAAATAAATTTTATACCCGGATGGTAAAATTATGTTTGATATATCTAGAACTCATTCATATGTTTGATGGACTAAATATATGTGTGTTGGTTATTATTATGAATATAATGTTTTATGACAGTTAATAGGACTTTATGTATGCATGCATACAACCACTGAGAATATAAAAAATGCTAAAATAGAGCATTATGTGTTTCTTGGGAATTATGACTTGCTTTGTTATATTTAGTACCTTAAATAAAAACTTATGTTTCCATGTATTTAAGATTATTTTATTATGATTGTTTGTGGAAAATTAGTAGTTATGTCTTAACACACTTGACTATGATAATATAGGTTATCATAGAGTGTAGTTTGTTTGGAAACTAGTTATGATGATTAAAATTTGTAGTTAAAATATATTTTTTTGGGTGGTATAAATTGTAGTCTTTATTTCTAGTATGGGATAGATAATAATGTGAGATTCAGTCATACGCTTGATGGAATAAATATGTGTTTTTTAATTAATCCTATGCTTAGTATGTTATGTGATATGATTGCTAGTAGGATGTAAATTATATGAATATTTTGGTTATATTATGTTAACCAATCTTTCATTGCGGATACTGAGTAAGGAGTAAGATGGACTTCATTGGGATATTAGCATCACAACACTAGATGAAAGCAATTCGATCAAGTGGTGTGTATAAAATTTAACTGATCTATAGATCTCTATTATTTATTATTCTTAAAAACTTGGGACAACTAGTGTTTAGTGACACTTTGTCATTTCATGAGTATGATTTACATGATTATGCAATATCTTGCAATATAAAGGGTTTTCTATGATACATCACATGTTTAGTTTTAGAAATCATACAACACATAGGCACTTGTCTCTTTGGGTTCCCACATCATCACTATCTACTCATCTATGAAGAGAAGGTCATTCCCTAATGGGATTAGTATGAGGGGATGTTGATATGTGGTTGGTGTGTAAAAGTGCTCAGATAATGCTCTCCCTCCCCACAACAATATTACTTTTAAGACAATGCTTGAGATTGCCACATATATTAGAGAGTCTGGAGAACTCATGTTCTAGGGAGCTATGTATCTTATTTATGTATATTGTAATATATTATATTTATTTTTGAAAAAATTATCATGAAGAGTTGTAATTACCTATTTATTATGGATTGACAGTAGTGGTTGTATTTTGTACTAGCAGTGACTGGTTAATTGTAATTACTTTCTATATTTGTATTATGATGTGATGATATTGATCAATGATGTATGGTGCAATATGCTTCATTATAGTTATCACATAATAAGTCTTTTATATGTTTTATGATTAGATTCTTGTGGTATAATCTATTTACAATATATGTGTTTAATTTTTTTTAAAAATATCACGTATTTCTAGTTAGATCCCAGTGAGATTGTTACACCTTATAAAGTGCAAAAAACTCTTTTTAGGAGGTAAAACACTTGTTTACGACACTTTAGAGGATTATGTTTTGTCATTTTTTGGTGTGCTTATGGTTTAGGCTTTGTCCTTATGTTTGGAAATTTATATTTTGGCACACTTTTGGTTTATTCCATGTCTCCTTCAAGGCCCTTTCTTAGTGTCTTATCCTTGTTTTGTTGTTTGTAAAGGCTTTGTGCCCTGAAGTAAACTCACTAATGCAAGCAAATAATAACTTGCAAACTGAGAGTGGTATGATTTTCTCTGAGGTTTATTTGCATAAGGAATATATTTTTAAGCTTTCAAAGGAAAATAAGACAATCAAATCACCAAATGTGCCCTTTCTCACAAAACATGTTACACGTGAATTGCTCATTCACATTTTACAAGTCATTGTTGTACTCTTACAACAACACTTTGATCATGTGGAACCCACAATTACTACACTTGTTACACATTTAGTAATTACTTTAGACACTCCCATTTCATCACTTCCATGTCCAAATTATAATAAGAATGACTTTCTACAATAATGCACAAAATTAATTGAAAACTATTAATTATTCCAAATCATCTGCAAAATCATCTATTTGATCCCGAATCACAATGACACGTCCTTAATTAGGGAAATGCACTATAACATTGTTAGTGTATGCTTCTTCCCACTTTTGATTTTACCTTTATGATTATTAGGTAGCTTGTTTAGGGTTGTTAAGGTCATTAGGGTAAATATACTTAATGTGTTTTCTAATTGTGAGTTGAGTTGTTACATTTATGGTGACCTAATATCTCACTATATAATGTACCTCCTTTGTACTTTTTGGCTAGCAGCTAATGAAACTCACTTTTACTTTGCATCTTGATCTCACATAATCCTAGGGTTTCATGTAATATGTGATGTTCAAATATCTTGTATTCATCTAACATGGTATTAGAACTTTGATTTGATGGTCATTTTACCATTTTTGAAATCCTTGGTGAGTTCTTACCTACTAGCATTCTTAGTAGCTTTCTTTATTTTTTAATTTTTATAGGTTTGGTGGGGTTTCATGAAAATATATACAAACTATACATCCAAAGTCTCCCATCACAAAATGGATAGTGCCATTAGATCAAAAAGATACCAAAACCCTCGAATCGATTGAATACTTCACCTAGATTTGTGATAGTGATTTTTGACAATTTTTGGAGGGTTTCAAGGTATTTTCAATGGGTTCATACTTTTTTGTACAAAGGGTTTCTCAAATCAGGGAAAAATTTTAGGGTTTTTTAATTTCTCAAATGGGTCTTTGCTAGTTTCTAGAGGAGTGGTACCGATTCTACAAATTTTTGGGTTTTTTATCTTCAATGAAGTTTCTAACCTTTATAGGTAATTTTGGCAATTTTTTATCTTTGTCATACTTTTGACATCCAAAAAATAGATTATGATGAAAATTCAAGGCCTTGCATGCAAGTTCGTCAGAATTGACACCTACCTGAGCAATTAGTAGACCCCAACCCCTGCTTGAATAACTATTAAAACCTAACATCTACCTGAGCAAGCCATCAAACCCTGACACCTCCCTGAGTAGCTATCAAACACTGACACCCACCCAATTATCTATCAAAATCCAACACCTACTCGACTAGATATTAGTGCTTGATACCCATTCGAGCAACCATAAGAACCTGATACCTACCTGAATAACTGTCAAACCCCAACAACCTGTCTGATAGATCATCATATCCTAATGCTTGTAAAAACACACAATATACTCCAACACTTGAAAAAACACCCTAAAAACTCTGATCCATGTTTGATCATGCTCCATTCTTTGACCACCCATTTTGCACCTATGACAGAGACAAAGACATCAAATTTAAGCTCAGATTGTTTGACACGTGATAGATCAAATTCATGATATTTGAAAGTGACATTATTCATTTTTAAAATGGAGGCATTTTTGGGATGATGTCACTCACCCATCATTTAAAAAGGGAGGGGGGAGCACCCAAAATAGGTTTTATCCCCTGGTCATATGAGAAATAAGCCTTTTGTCACTTCTAACCCAAAAGTGCTTAACTTTTATTCAATTGAGGCTTAAGTTTTTCTTTTGGAAGTTGATGCATAAAAAATTTCTTTTGAGATGTTGATCAAAAAAATTCCACCACTCTTTCTGCCCAATTTTTTCATGTGAGCTCAAGTTTTCAAATGACTATAACTTTTGATTGGTATCTCAAATTTGGGTGTCGTCTTATTCAAAAGTTCTTATTTTTTCATGCTCTATGTATTGGTGATAATCTTAAGTTCTCTATAGATCCTTCAGACCAACTATTGTACACTTTTCGATGCATTATCGGTAAAGCCCAATGTCCCTCTAATTCTTTCATACTTACACACATTTTGCTCAAGATGTATTCTCGGCTATATTTGATGTCTATATGAGTGTGCTTGTATTTGTAACTTAAGGGGGTCACTCTGATAGGTCTGAGGGGTATTATGTGGTGTTGTGTACTTTATTTTTTTGCATTTATTCTTTACTTTCTACCAATAACCTTTTTTCTTGCATTATGGATTGTTGGTCATTTCCACCTCTTATAGCATTCAATTATCACGAATGGAAAAGCAATGTGATACTTGCTCTAAGAAAATAAGGCTTTTATAGGATAGCTGTGAATGAGGAAACTAAACCTAAACAAATACAAATAAAAATAAATGGTTTAACAAGTGTGATCAAGCACATGGTTGTCTTAGTTTCTATATTTCTCCTGACTTACCTTTTCACACTAAATCTATTAGAACATCGAATGAAGTATGTAACATGTTGGAAAAACTCTTTAGGAAGTCCGATGTGATGAGAGGTCATAAACTAGAGAATGAGCTCAATAGTTTGAGCATGAGTGACTTTAACAGACTATAAGGTTTATTCACTAAGTTCAAATCTCTGAGGATGTAGTTAAAAAAATGTGGAATTGATAAGAAAGATGATTAACTTGTTCTGTCTATACTCTCTAAACTGGGTCTAGACTATTTTATGTTTATGTCCACTTTCCATGCCATAAAAAGTTCTCTTAGAGATATATGGAAGATGCCTTCTTTAGATACCTTTATTTTCAACTTGACTTGAGAGAAAGATAAATTGATACAGATGGGCACAATGAAGTCCTCAAAATCTCATGCAATCATTGCTAAAAAAGAGAAGGCTTTAAGCAATAGAGAGAAGAAACAAAATAAAAAGGATCAAAAGAAGGATGTAAATCCTCCCACCTCCAAATCAAATAATGAAACCTCTTCTTCCAGTCCTAATCCTAAGAAAGATTGGATCAAATGTGGGTTTGGCTTGAGAAATCATGATGAAAGCAATTGTTTGAAGAAATAAATTGACCAACTGATTAAGATGCTCGAGAAGCACAATATCAGTGTCCCTAATTCTACCAATCAGGATTCATCAACCCGTGAATCCTCTAAGTCAAATGACTATGGTCAAGAAAAGGAAAAAGAGAATAGTAATGGGAAAGCAAAAGGAGAGGCCCTGGTTGTAGTTGTACTTCTAACCCCTACATGGGTAATTGACTTTGGTGGTTCACATCACATGGCCTCTTCATAGATAGAGTTCAATTCCTTGGAACTATGTGACATATCCTCTATACAATTGGGTGATGACACTTCTAAAAAGGTTCTTAGGAGGGGGTCTATTGAAGTGACTACTGGAACATTCAATAATGTTCTAACTATTTCCACTCTTTCAATTAATCTCCTATTAGTTTACCAAATCACTCACCTTAATTCGAACATGTGAGTTGAGTTCACTCCAAATTTAATGTATGTTAGAGAGTTGCACAGTGATATTATATTAGTAGAGGGAATGGTCGATCATCAGACTCAACTATATAACTTCTCCCACTTTGCTCCTAACTTTCCTTCAGATTATTCTTCTTTAGACGCACCTAAACTTAATGACATTTATGAGCCTGAGCACTCATTTGATATTAATGACTCTTATTTTAACATAGATGACTACAACAGTGATGAGGACACACCTCCACCATCTCCTTGTCACCTTCTATATGTTGAGGAGTTATTCTTGATCAACCTACCTTTGGTTTACTTCAAAAATTATAGGGAACAACTATACTGATTTAGGACACATCAAATATTAGGCAATTTATCCCACAGTTTTAGGGCATTCATTAGTCCTTCGTTACCTCTGCTGTCATTGCACCATCATTGCATATAACAGTCGACCCTCATACCTTGCATGAGCAGAACAATTCTTTGTAGAGAAATAACACCTTAGTTGAAGATCCATTAGGCACTTAGCAGACACATTCATTATTTCAAGGTGGTCCACTCTTCACTACATCTACTTCTAATCCACAATCACCTCTGGGAACTCCATTGTAGGATATTGGATGGAATCAATCAGTTGTAGATTCTAGCGGGGATTTTTAGCCCTACCTTATTCTTTGATTTATTTTGAAACTGAGTTTTATACTATAGGTTTTCTCTTTTTCTCTGTTTTATGGGAGTTGCTTTTTACTTGGGTACCTCATCAGGGATTTTTATCGGGGCCCAATTCTTCTACTCACCTCGAATATGCTTCAAGAGGGGTGTTAGTGTTGGTTTTTTCCTACTTGTGGTTTTACCTACATGATTGTAAGTCAACTTGCTTAGGTTCATTAAGGTCATTAGGAGAAATGCACTTAATGTGTTTTCCAATTATGAGTTGAGTTGTTACCTTTATGGTGACCTAATATATCACTATATAATGCACCTCCTTTGTACTTTTTGGCTAATCAACTAATGAATCAGTTAATGAAGTTTGAATTTGCTTTACATCTTACTCTCACTTAATCCTAGGGTTTCATGCAATCTGTGATGTTTAGAGATCTTAGATCTATCTGACAAACATAACATATAAATTATCAACAATATCTCAAATCAAATCAACACTTTACAAATATTACCACAGGACAATTAAATGAAATGTTTGATTGATAAAAAAACATTTCAAAAGTCATATTAATTCCCATGGCTAATTAACCCTTGTTAATTAGGCCTAATTACCCTCTAATGGGAAATTTTATACCTTTTTAGAATTTCCTATTTTCTAAAATCAAAATTGGATTATTGCCTCCCCAAAGATGACATCATCAAGTCAAGTGTGCAAGCAAAAGGTATGACATGATCTTACACACAAAACATGATCTTACAAACCTCTTACACACCATATCCTAATAATTTGAAATTCTTACATATTTCATGCTCCCATTAATTGAGTTTCTTACAAATTCACCCTCCAACATTTATGATAATGAGGATTGATCCTCAACCATTGATCTTCATCTTGTATCAAAGACTTACATTTGACAGACAAATCTATAAATTGAGGATACATTTATCTTCTTCAACAAGATTTTTGTGCTAGACTTACTCTACCAAAACTCCAAGAAAAACTTCACCAATTTCTTCATTGATCAATCAAAACAAACATAGTGCAAAGGGAGATGCTATTGGAATGACATTGCGACATTGATGAAGAACTCAAGCATTATATCTAGGCCAATCAAACTTGCATTTTAACAAGAGATAAACATCCAAAGATAAGGTAAAATTGTATTATTTTGTCTTATATTATTCTTGTTTATGCTCTTTCTTGATCTTTTTTAATCATAGGACATGTGTTTGGGTTTTAGATTGAATGCATTTCATTTTGATTTGCTGCAAATAAGAAACTAACTCCCTCATAATTATGTAATCACATATGGCATGTCTGATGGGACTATAACCCCATAACCTCCTTTGAAGTGTCAGAACACTCCTTTAATTAAGAGATTAGATTAGAATTGATTTAATTTTCTATTTGTTTTCTTATAATTCTATCAATTTTTCATTCTTAGATTAATGGTGGGAATGTTATGTTAATTAATAGGATCACTCCCCGCAATCAATGATATCTCCCTACAAATTGGCAGTATCATTTCATTTTTATTTTTCAAATTTTTATGCTTTTCAGGTAAACGATGATATCAACTTACAAATCAACAATATCCACCTGTAATTCAATGAAAACTCATTATAAAATGATAGATTTGCTCTCAACTTTTAAACAAGCTATCATTTTATGGATTTGATAGAATCAACCTACAAATTAGTGGGATTGACCTACACATAGGCATAAATGCCCTAGTAACACCTTTTTCCTATGTTTTTCCTACATTTTAACAATATTATACTTAGAAATAATGGATTTGATAGTTTAAACAATGATATCATTTTTATTTTTATTTTGACCATGTTTTTCCTTAAAAATGGTGATATCAAGTTATAAATCGATAGGATAACCTTGCTAAATAGTGGCATTGCCTTGTTAATCGGCAAAATCACTAGTTTTTTCTGTTTTATTTTCTATATCTTTAAATCAATAAAATTGTTCTGAAAAATGATGTATTGTAATGATAAATAGTGGGATCGCTCTATTGTAAATTCATGAGGCTAAAACAAACATTATTTCAACTTCCCTTGCTAGTCAAAGACCATAATTCAAACTTTAATCTATTTTCTATAGGTTTATTTGTCAAAGAAAAGGTTATTTCCCAAACAAACACTTTTTTTTTGGTGCATAAAAAGAACCAACATTTAATTTTGGTGTTTTAAAAATACGTGTGTTTTCATTACTTATGTGTTTGTATTAGTTGTGTGTGGGCAACCTATCATGCTTATGATCTCCCCTTGCCCACTTGTGGGACCCTAGGTGACCAAAAACACATAATTTACTATAATATTGTCCTAAAGCAAAACTGGAGTATGCTCTCCTCTTTCCCACTTGTGGGATCTCGAGGATCAAAAATAGAGAAACTTCCATTTTTTACTATGTGAGTTGTACTTCATCACCATCCACAAAATCGTAGGGCATGACAACTGAGATTTCATCCCTCAGCGTACATACCAACCTCATATATTATATGGGGGATATAAATTGAGGATAGTTGTCACTAAAACATAGTGAATTTTCACATAAAGGGTTTCATGAAAGTAAGGGGTTTATCCTTAATGTTAAACTATCAAACATCACCCTAAAGGTCTAAATTTCTTATTGCACTTCATCGAGATCTCACGGTTGAAGTGACAACAAGGGGATAAACTCTCTTATGAATTTCATGCTATTTTTTTTTCAACAAAATTTTGAGCCCCACATACCATAAGGTATATTAGGGACCATTTAAAAAATCCTTGAAAAAAAAATATATTAAGACCTTTTAGCTGTAAACAATTTGTAATACGAGGGAAACCAACCTCCCCCAAGATCTCATGACATATTGCTCGAAATGAAGGTTAAGAGATTAACTTGTTCCCACTTCATGTGAGGTAAATACGTGGGCTATAGTCATAATACACAATCATTTTGATACTAATGATAGGGATTGTATTGAATGTGTGTTCTTGATTATTTATCATTTTATACCCATCTATATGATATACATTACATGTCATACAAAACAAAAATATCCTAAGTCTAAAAATTTATCATTACACATTTGCACAATACGGCGTTACTCTAGCTAAATTTTGAGCCATTCTATCATATCATAACATTATGTTGTCCAATTAAAATGGTACCTTGTTCATGTTGTACCATCATATTGCCCATTTGAAATGAAATTTAAATCAAGTTTATTTTGAACCAAATTCCAATTCTAATTCAAATCCAAATCATGTTCATTTTGAACTAAATCCAATTTGAATTCGAATCCAAATCACTCAAGTTTTCTAAATTGGTAAAACATTTCAAATCAAATCAAGTCAAACCCAACTCTTCCAAGTCAATGAAAGTCACACTTTGAAAAGTCAGCTTTTATGGTCAACTATTCCAAGTCAACCAAAGTTGAGCATTTTCAAAAAAATCAACTTCTAAAGTCAATTATTCCAAGTCAATCTAAATTCAAACACTTTCAAAAGTCTAATTCAACCTTAAAAATGATTCAATCAACTCAAACATTTCAAATCAAAGTCCAAAATAAAAGTAAAATTTCCAAATTTCAAAAGCCAGAGGTTAAAACAAGTCAAAAGTTAAGTTTTTGAGTCAAACATTGAAGTCCAAATAAAAAATCTAGTCAAAATTTGAGTGTTTTCAAAATCCAAGGTCAAATGTTCAAATCTCCAAAACTCTCTTTGTAATCACACATCCTTTTGCAAAACATGATAAATATTCCACAACTTTGTGAAATTTGAAAAGTAACTTTAAATACAACAACATTTTACTTTGACATTTACATTAACAAGTCTAGTCAAACAAGAGGCATTCCATTATCACACCAAATTATAAGTTGACTTAAATAACACTTTCTAAATTTATAATTCAACTTTGAATTGATAATAAGGTCTTTCATACACACTCAAACCAAATCAACTTAAACATCCTACTTCGATTCAAGTCAAAGATTATCAATCCAAACATGCCTAAGTATACATGAAGTGGAGATTCATATAACCCTGCTCTAGATGATGAGTGGTCTTATGATCCACATGGATATTTTAGAAATAATAAAAACCCATAGGATGAGATGCATCAACCTAATATGAGGATGTGCCACTCAGAACAAAATAAGGATGTATCTATGTTTGAATCGGGGAAATACCTCCAAAATAAACTTCCACTCACAAACAAAGCCTTGTATAAAGTTATAATCAAAATCTAGAATCATATAACAAAGGGAAAGGGAAACTTGTAGACTCTTCTCAATCCTCATAACTCATTATTTCCAAATTACAAGAGACTAGTTAGCTTTTATCTTCTTTATCTACCTCCCTAGTTGTTACTTATTTTCACAATCCCCCATATGTGGATTAAAATTAACCCCTTTAGCAACAACAGCAAAATCCATTAGCTAATACTCCATCAAATATATATCTATTAACCAATCCTGAGCAAACCCTTATAGTGGATCCATCGCTACAAGCTACAATCAATCCACAATAGACATTCCCTGATCCACATCAAGTTCCTCCTAATTCTTAGCAAATCCCTTCCTCTAATCTATTACAAGTATTCCCTGATCTGCATCAAGTTCTTTTTAATCCAAAATAAACCCCTTCAAGTTCCCAACAAATCCCTTAAAATTCATAACAAAACCCTTCTAGTTCCCAATAAATACCTTTAAGCTCCCACCAAGTCCCTTATATTTTGCAATAAATCTTTTTAAATTCACAACAAGTCCCTTCTAGTTCCCATCATATCCCTTCCAATCTAAAACAACATTTTCCAAATCCTCCACCACAACAAGTTGTGACCAATCTTCAGCAAGTCCTTTTTAACCAAAACAACAAATCTAAATTAATCCATAATATGTCCCTTATAGTCAAAGTCCTACCAATCAATAACAAGTCCCTTCATGACAAGTCCATGTTTGTCAACACTAAATCCCTCCATATCAATAATATATTCTTCCAACTTAACAACACGTTACTAATCCACTTCCCAATGCAACCAACAAGTACACTATCGGTAGTATAATACTAGCTATAGGATGACCAACCCTAATAGTTTGGCATAAAGGGTACCCATTCTAACCTATTTAAATCCTAATCTACTTATTTATCCAAATCGAGCTAATCCCTCTTAATACATTCATCTAAATACACCTTCTCCATCCCAAAATGCCTCCACTCTCCAAGAATTTTAAGAGATAAAAGACGTTATTTTAGGACTACAAGCAGGAAATCAAGGCAAGAAGTACAAGTTTGATGAGATATGCCCATATCCATTTCACATGAGTTTTATTCAAGTACCTTTTCCCTTCTCACTTTAAGGCACCCAAATTCAATAAAAAAAGGGAAGGGATGATCCTAAAGAACACCTAAATGAATTATTTATGGCATGTCAAGAAGTATCTTATAACAACATTTATATACTTCACTTGTTTCCACATAACTTAGGTGGACAAGCCTTGGAGTGGTCTCTTCATTTACTAAAGGGATCCATCAACACTTTTGATGACTTATATAAAAAGTTTGTTCAATGCTTTTCATATAACATAGAGCATGAGTTGACCATGGTTGACTTATGCAATGTTAAACAACATGGTGGGAATTTTTTTTTTGCTTACCTACAACGATGGAGAAGTTTGGCTAATCAGTTTTCACACAATCTTCTAGACAAGAAACTAGAAAATATATTCACTTCCAATATTAATTTAGAGGTAGCTCATAATTTACAAATCCATTTTGCTAACATGTTTGAAAAGATTATAGCTAAGGTGGTGTAAATTAAAAAGGCCCTTATAGACAAAGGCCTAATCAAGATTTATTCTCAGAATCAGGCACAAGCTAAAGCCCTTGTGCAAGCATAATTAAGCATGTATGAGAAGCCCAAAGTATTAAATACAAATAAGAATGTTGTAGGAAATGGAGTAACTAAATTGATACATGTGTAGATAGTGCAACCATTGCCTATCCAAAATATGCCACCTACTCAATACATTACATTGCACATACCACCTCCTCAAAAGAATCAGTATCAAAAAATATTTTCTCTAACTTTGGTGAGCCCATAGAGGTAGACTTTCAAAATTTGGTTGTAGTAAACACAATCATTTGGCCAAATATAAAGCCTTATTAAGAAATCCAACCAAAGCCCATGTGGTATAGAGATAATGAATATTGCGATTACCATAGTGTTAAAGCCATGGAATTTATAGGTATGTGCAACTTAGGAACTTCATCCAAGACATGCTTGAACATGATGATATTGAGTTAGAGAATGTTACTTTTACCTCCAATCAAATTATGGGTTTATAAAAATATCCATTTCTAAAGCACAATTCCAATAACCAACATCAACCAAGCTATAACCACCCATTAAATAATCAAAACTAGAATTAGGGTCAGAATCAGAACTATAACAACCATAATCAAGGGTAGGATTCCCAATGTAATAAGATTGGCTCCCATAATGTCTCATATGACTACTATTATGTTACAGCCTGTATTACCAATAACTATGTAGCCATTATTAATATCAATCCCCATCAACTATCTAACTCCCCTCATCATGTTATCCCTTTCATTCTTAGACCTCCTTCTTCATATCCTAGTGGCACTCTTCTGACTTGAAATAACATTATTGTGCCTTGACATCCACAGGTCATCATTCCAAGTCTTGCATCTTCTCCTTCTAATTCCATAATCCTCTTTTGACTAAAAATTATGTTGTCTCAACTCAACATCTATGGGTTATATTCCAAGGTACTTCACCACCCCCAAATAATAATCTAGTCCAAAACACTTTACTTTCAAGTCCAAACCATCTTCTTCTACTAAAAAATAATATGACCTTATGGAATAATTAAACAAGACCCCAACATAAATTTATATTTTATATCTTTTATGTACATCTAAAGTCCATGAGGACATATTGTATGAGCTTATGCACCAATCCAAGGTTAAAAATGACATTGATCTTACCCAATTCCAATCACTTGTGGGGAATTCATCCCTAGGTCAACAACTTACATTTGACCAAAGTGACATGCCATACCTTGGTCCACTACACAATAACCCTCTTTACATCAAAACCATCAATTCCCACCACAAGATCAAGTAGGTTATCATAGATAGTTATTCAGGCCTAAATATAGCCTCATTGAAATTGGTAAAATATTTAGGGTACACTTTAGCAGATATGTAACCAGACACCATTACTATCAAGGCATACAACAATGCCGAAAGAGAATCCCAGGGTACCATTTGTTTACTTGTCCTTTTCAAGTATATCACCCATGGTACCCTTTTCCATGTTATAGATATTAAACTATTGTATTATTTATTTCTTGAACATCCTTGGATCCATTAAGTATGTGTTGTCCCTTCAACACTGTTTCAATGCCTAAAAAAACCCATTTTGGAATAGAGGTTATTATTCATGATGATTTACAACCATACTGATATTATAAACATTTAGAAGGTGAGTATGGTCAATATAGCTATTATCCTAGCACCGAGCATGCACCTAAAAAGGATAATAATAAAGATCCTACATCTCCCAAGTCTAACTACATTGACCCAAGTAACCTCACATCTATTTCTACTACTCTACCTCCTCAAATTTCTTCTCATTTCATGATTTAAGATAAGGGTCCTGACATGTATAGTATCAAAGACACATTTCATATTCCCAAATTACCCAAGTCTCCCAAATCCTATGGTAGGTCTAAGATGGAGTGGCATAAAAAGGTTGATTGTCATCCCAAGGGACCTCCTCTTTTTGTCAAAAAGGGTTCATCTAATCAAAAGCAACTTAAAAGTTTTGAAGATTCATGGTTATAAAATGATGATTTTGCCTCTTGTTATCAAAGATCCAAATATCCCATTCTTAAAAGAATCATGGAACATCATGACTACAAAGGAAAGGGTGTGGGAGAAAAATAACAAGGTATTTTTAATCTTGTCTCTGAAACTAAACATAGAGGTACTCGAGGAATTAGATATAAATTGCTCAGGGGTCACCCCTCAAATCTTGAGAGTGATACAACTTTAGTGTCTAACTAAGATGATCCAAACAGTGACATAGAGTCCTACTACAGTATCTACAATGAACTATCCACCATGAACCTCTTTGATAATAATGTTATCCTTTCCATCCCATCCTCATCCAATTTCTGTCTTACCTTCCAATATCCTGAATTAATCAATTAGGATCAACAAAATTGCATCATATGATCAGACGAATTTAAAAAATGAAGAAGTGATTTTAGAGTTCCTATGCCTTAGGGATGATCTGCTAATTGGGGACCACAAGCAAGGATTTGAATTCACATTGGACCCTGTTGCCTCTTTGGAGAGTAGATGAACTTCCTTAGTGAACAAAATAAGAAATAAAATGAAACATTGAGGTCCACTAGTGAAAACCCCTATGAGGCACTTTTAGACCAGGGTAAAAGTAAAGATAAAGATGAGTCCCTTAGTGAAACCTATTGCAGGTGGTAATGGATGGGGAAGTTCACTCTACTCCTTAGGAAGCATAACTACATATAAGTTTGCACATTATATTTTACTCAGACAACAAATTCAAATGAACAATAGACATTTAAACTATTGGTCTAAGATTTTCATCAAGTATTTGTTGAATAGTTGTTACCTTTCATGGGAAATTTTGATTCTTCTTACATGGGTGAGTCTAGTGGCCCATAATTAGATATAGAAGATAAATTCCCATCGGTACCAAGTATATTAGAGGATGGTTCTGCATTACTTTTGGAAGATACCACTAAAGCCAACATTGGTACTGAAGATGATCCTAAAATTTTTAAGTTGGGAATGTCCCTCACTGCAAAGGAATACAAATTTATCATTTTCATTCTCAAAGAATTCATTGGCATATTTGCATGGTCTTATATCGATATGCCTAGGCTAAATCCATCTCTATTTGTACACAATATTATTGTGCACCCATATGCCAAACCTATTAAACAAAAATTGAGCAAAATACATTTGTGTGTTGTTATATTAGTCAAGAAAGAATTGGAGAAATTATTGGGGGCTAGATTCATTAGACCAATTGACTATTTTGAATGGATCTCCAATATTGTCCCATTTATCAATAAACCTAAACATATTCATCCATGCACAGAATTAAGAGATATCAACAAGAAATGTCCAAAAGATGACTTTACATTACCCAATATTGATATGATTATGGACTCAATAACAAGATACAAAATATTATCCCTCATGGATGGTTTTTTAGGGTATAATTAGATTAAAATAACACCAGAAGATCAACATAAAATGATGTTCACCACTTTGTGGGGAACATTATGTTATCAAGTTATGTCATTCAACCTAAAAAATGTCAGTGCTACATATCAACATGTAATGACTGTCATTTTTCATTACATGATGCATAATATTGTCGAGGATTATGTTGATGATATTTTAGGTAAATTCATAACATGTGTAGGACATCCAAAAGTTCTATGAATAATCTTTGAGCGGCTTCATGAGTATAACTTGCACCTTAATCCTAAGAAATGTGTATTTGGAGTCACTTCATGCAAATTATTAAGCTTCATTGTTTCCCACAAAGGTATTAAATTCAATCCTACCAAAGTTAAGACCATCACATAAATCCTCCCCCATCTAATTTGAAATAACTTTGTAGTTTGCAAGGAAAAATTAAGTACATTCATAGATTCATTTTACAACTTGTTGATCAATGTCATCCTTTCAATCACCTCTTGAAGAAGAGAACCACATTTTAATGGAACATAAATTCTCAAAAAGCATTTGATCATTTTAAAACCTATGTGGAAAATCCACCAGTGTTGGTCCCGCCAACACTTGGAAAGCCATTATTGTTTTACATTTCAATGACTGAACATGCCTTGGGGGCACTTTTGGGCCAACATGATGATCAGGGAAAAGATTGTGTAATGTATTATTTGAGCATGACATTGGTCACTTATAAAAATAATTATATAATAATTGAGAAGGCATGTTTAGCATTAGTCTTCGCATCTGAGAAGTTACATCACTACATGTTGAACAATAAGACCATCATAATTGTAAAAGTTGATCCACTCAAGTATCTTCTCTCCAAAGCAACATTAACAAGTCATATGGCCAAATAGATCATGCTCTTAAGCAAGCTTGACATTTAATATACTAATTAGAGGACCTTCAAAGGGCAAGTACTTACAGACCAACTTGCCAAGGTACCTTTATCATACACATGTCCTTTGAACATTCATTTCCCTAATGAGTTTATCTTTACTCTAGAAGAATCATGTTGATGGAAGATGTATTTTGATAGTTCCTTCACATCCCATGGTTTAGGAGCATATATTATATTAATTACGTCATAAGGGGATCTCATTCCCAAGGCATTTTAGATTGGTTTTCCATGCACCAATAATATAGTAGAATATGAGGCACTCATTACTGGACTTCACCTCGCAGCATAATGGAACATTCAACAGTTTGTTGTCTATGGAGATGCACAATTGATTATCAATCAAGCCACATATCAATATTACACAAAGGATGAGAAGTTCATGCCCTACAAAGATATGGTTGATAGTCTTGAACATAAATTTGAATGCATCCAATCTGAGAAAATATCAAGAGCCAATAACTGATCAACAAATGCAATGGCCACTATTGGGTCATTAATAGAAATGTTACATCCCATCCTCCTCTGTACAAACTATATTAGTATTGGGAAATGGATTAAACTAAATATTAGTTATTTTTTTTATTATGATGATATGCTTGGATATCTATGTTGTTTGATTAGACATATTTGTTTTTTGCTTTCAGGGTCTATTAAAATTGAGGACATTTTCACATGTATCTAGATATACTATATTATTGTGTATTGGAATCTTATGTTGAGTTAATTTTCTTACAAATTTGATTTATCATACAATAATTTAATTGATGTATATACATTTTGAGTTTTTTTGTAAGCTTGGACTAACTACTATTTTGTTGATCGAGGTACTTGTAGGACTATCTCACCCTCATTGAGTGGAACAAAGGGAGAACATCATCAGGGAGGAGGATGCAAATTTTAGAAATGGGGATATAAAGAATGAAACCAAACCCATACACATACTTACAAATTGCATGCTAAAATGTTGGTGTTTTTGGTAATTTGTAAATGTGTTGTGTGATTGCTTTTAATTACTTGTTAGTTTGGTTATTATCACATGCTTTTCATTAGTTATGAATCATGAACTTCTTATGTTGTTGATAAACCATTTTGATTATGGATGTCTTACTAGTGTTATTTATTAACCATGTTATGCATAATTTTTGTGTGAATCTCTATGAAATTGGTATTTGGGCTAAATTATGGTTTGTTGAGTTGTGATTGAAAATGGATCTAATTTACTCGCTTTTAAATTGAATAAAATTCACGGTGTTATTTTACCCATTTTATTTATAACTAAATATGTAAAGTTTGTTGGATTTAATTAACCTCTTTTAGGTGGCTTAGGGGACACTGGATAAAAGATACCCAAGCAATTTTTATTTTATAAAGTCACATGTTTTTTAATTTGAGAAAATTTTGAAAAATGCATTATGTTTGTATAATTTCTTGGATAAGTTAACACTCGCTTGCCTTTAGAGATATATTATATTTTATTTGTTTTCACTGGAGAAGATTAATCTTGACAAGATCTTGAACCTCTAAAAAGAATGAAAATACATTTTAGACTATGTTTATGTGCTCTGTTAGATGGATACAAGGCATACTTAAGTATTGGAATGACTAAACAAATATGGTAAATGATCTATACACAAAGACTTAATAATGAAATCATATAATTATTGTTTATTTTATTTAAACTTATGGATAAGGCATCTGTAAGTTGATATTTTTGAGGAAATAGTAAGATTGTCTACATCCATTTATATTCAATTACAAACTATAGCTATATATTTTGAAATAGATGTTGACAAAGTATATAAGGACTCTAGTCGATAATTATACAAGATGGAGGAGTGTTTACGTACATATGTAAACTTTTAATTATTAGTGTGTGTTTGCTATAAAGGCCATATATAGCCATAAATTTATTTATGCATGAACTATAGACAATCATTCATTATAATAAATTGTATAAGTGATGTTAGGATCGAATTGAGAGATTCATTAAAGGGATTCCTCGAAAGGTTTTGGTTGTGATAAAATATTTGTATATATATACCTCTATAAAAGAGTCATGAGAAAATGACAACTTACTTAATTCTTTCATTTGGGTCATGTATTTATTAGACATAATATATATACATATATTTGAAACTATGCACATATAGTGGTACTAGATAAAGTTATAATATGCAAGTAATTAATAAGATAGAATTACAGTCAATAAAGGTTTAAGGTTGAATAGTCTATAAACAATTAAATGAATGTTCAACTTTACCTAGGTAAATAGACATTGGTTTATATGCATATCAGTCTTCTAGAGTTTTGTTTGATCCATTAATCATAATGTAAAGTGTTAACGAAATAAAATGAACAAAAAGTTGTTAATATTATGAACACTCCAAAGTAGACGATAATAAACCTATTTAATTGAAATTAATTGATATGAAAATATATGCCTTAGGCAAACTCCTTATTGGCAAATAATTATAGAAATAATTTGTATTGTTTGAGATTCATTGATATGAAAACATTTGTATTAGGCATGCTTATTATTGGAATATATGTTGGAGTAATTTGATGTAAATAAATCTATGTTGACTGGATTCATTGGTTGTGACAATGATAGCTTATTTATTGAAAAAGTAAAGTTGTATTCCTTGAGTGAGAGATGTTCCAAACTTGTATTAAATGGTTAAGTGAAATATGCCATAAATTACTAGTTGATTGTATGTTGCAAGTCTATGAATAGAATGTCTTTTGAACTATTTTATGATTTTATACAGTTGTAAGCTCTCTTATGATAAGGGATGATTGGTATATAAGGTATAGTCCATGAAATGTATATACCTATCATACAGTAACATAAGAGAGATTGAGATCATGAGCAAAGAGTATGTGTGTGTGTGGCTTTTACTCAGTTTCATGAGAGATCTAAAATATATAATGTTTTTTTTGGCTAAAGTAATGTTATAGTTTAAACATTGTCAATCTAATGTATCATCTAGTTTACATGTATGTGTGTGATGTCATGTTAGATAGAAGATTATTTTCCATGGTTTTAATGATTATTGCATGTATTAGTGATCATACTACACATGGTTTTGGTTGAGTTATTAATATTTGCACTGCCATTATTTGTGCCTCCATGAAGGTAAGGGCCATTCCCTGTGGAGAGATGTGTGGGAGACCAATGGTGTGTGGTTGGAGGAAAAGTGCGCAGATGATATTCTCCCTCTCTTCAACTGATCAACCATTCTGGATGCATACTCATGGATATTGTATTGATTTTGAGTTATCTTATGAAGCTATAATGTACTATTGTACTTCATACCTTGTATTATTATAACACTCTATAAAAATTGTATTATTTGCACATTCAGTATTATTGTGATTATCTACAGTAGTGGTTGTATATTTGTACATGATTCATTATAATGAGAACATAAGTGCATGTGTATTCATGTTTAACTACAAGAATGAATTATTTTAGTGTATTGTTGTACCATTCATTTTGTATATGCTTTAAAATATGGTTTTTATCTTTGCACTATTAAATGTTGTTTGTAAGCTAAATATATAATGACTTAACTAGTGGGTTAGTAGTATTTTTGTACATGGTGTATTAGATGTATTTAGCTCTTAAATAGTAAAACACTTATGTTAATTAGTAAAGAGGATTATAATTAAAGTATGTTGAAGTTTTTTTAAAAATGTATTTTATTTAGTAAATCCTAGTGGGGTTGTAACAAAAAATGTCTTCTAACATCCATGAATATAGTTTCTCATTAAAAATCTTCTTGAGCCAGCTTACAGTCATCTAGATTCAGAGATGGTATGTGATATTGTTGGTCCTGATTCCCCTTGGCACCAAGACATATACACTTGTCTCCAAGACCACAATCTTCCCATTGACATATCACATAATCAACATAAATCCTTCATTCATAATGCATCCTATTACATTTTACTCATTGGTACGTTCTATCGTAGAGGCTATGATGGGATGCTACTTCATTGTTTAAACTCAAGTAAATCTAAATTAGTACTTAAATACATGCATGAAGGAATTTGTGGGGTCCATACAAGCAGAATGGCCCTTGCTAAAAAATGCCTTTAGGCATAATATTATTAGCCCACAATGGAATCAAATGCCTATGACTATGTCAAGAAATGCCTTGCTTATCAAAATTACAGTTATTTAGTTCATGTTCCTTCATGAGCACTTGACCCTATCACATCTCTTTGGCCATTTTCTACATGGGTGATTGATCTCATAGGTAAGATAACCCTCGCATATTTAGATGGACATAAGCATATCTTGATTGCCACCAAATATTTTACTAAGTGGGTGGAAGCAATTCCTCTCACTTACGTCACCGGTAAGTAGATATCCAAATTCATTCTAAATCAACTCCCTTGTCACTATGGCATTCCCTCTACCATTATATCCAATAATGGTAAATCATTCAATAACAAGGAAGTGAAACCCTTGTGTGCACAATTCCATATCAAACACAAAAGGTTAACTCCCTATTACCCTCATCGTAATGGCCAAGCTGAGGCATTTAATAAGACTATTATCAAAAAATTTAACAATTTCATCAATAATGTTGGCCATGATTGGCATTTGAAATTATTCCCTACCTTATGGGATTACCATACCAATATTTGCACACTTACAAGTGCAACATGATATTTCCTACTCTTTGGCTCTAAAGTTATTCTTCCTATTAAGATCGAGTTGCCCTCTCTGCATCATTGATGATGAGGAATATAGAGTGTTCCAAATATAAGCGTTATAACTCTTATATGAGAAACAACTAGCTGCATTGAGTCACCTCAAAACATATCAGAATTAGTTACACCATACTTATAACAAACATTATTTCTAGAGACTTTAAAGTTGGTGATCTTGTGTTGAAAGAGAATCAAAGAAACACCTATATAGACCATGAAAAGAAAGGAAAAGATGAGCCTAATTGGTTGGGTCCATTTATTATCACAACAAACTATGGTTCTGGAACGTATTGGTTAGCTACACCAGATGGGAAAGAGGTAGATGAGCTCATAAACATTATGCAACTCAAAAAAATTTATGCTTGATTTGCTTGAACATTGTCTATGAGATCCCCTGCTTGGGGGCACCCCTTCTACGTCCTTTCATATTTCTCTTTATTCCATTTTCCATTCTCAAGTATGTTCTTGTCCTTTCTTCCACATCCTATTACTGTTGTGATCTTGATTACTACCCATAGGCACTATAGGTGGATTTTGAAGACAATTCAACAAGTAATTCATATTTGATCATCTTCAACGCACCTTTTACCAATAAAATATCAAAATATCTTTGCTTCAAGCATCATTTTATTGCTTGGTAGTCCTTGAAATAGCTTATTTTAGCTCTTTGATAGTCTTTCTCCCCATTTTGAATCACTTCCTTTGCATCCTATTTTATTTTTGAATGATAGTCCTTTCATGTCCTGCTTTGTTGTTGAATCCCTGCCCACAATTATTTTTCCTTTGTTAGGAAGTTCCTTATATATTTATTTATATTCACCTATACATTATACTTGAAGAATGTTCTTGTATATATATATATTGATCCAAAAAACCCAAAAACATCATAAAATCCTAAAAAATAAAAAATCCCCAAAAGACATATAAAGCCACGAAATCTTCGTGTAGTTTATCATCATGTTAGCTAGTGACTCTTCCTTTTGGTTATGCTCTAAATGGAACTATTTGAGTATCATGTGGATATACCCCCTTTGCATTGAACATCTCATGGGTGGGAAATCTCTTATCCAAAATCATGACTTCTCCATCAAATCCAAATTCAAATATGATCATCATTTCAATTTTGATCATCTCGTTCCCCTAGGTGTTTGCCCATGTCTTAGGAGGGTATTTTTCATTCAATTAAGATTATTTTAATCAACATTGTCATATGTCCATCACATTCTCATTTTTGGAAGAAATACATTAGTCTGAGGTCAACACAAACTATGCAGGCAACACTTGGATACATGGGGTATCTTGGGTCAGCTAAGCCCCCACTATCATCAAAGTCACCATTGCTATCATCTCATTCCTATCGCCATCATTCCTATTTTTGTTGTTACCACTTATTTCATACTTTTCAATATCATTCTACCATGATCTCATCATTTTGCGAGCTAATTACTCTATGCTTTCACCATTTTATGAGCTAATTATTCTATGCTCTCGCCATTTAATGACCCAATTGTTCCATGCTCTTGCCATTTTATGAGCTAATTTTTCCACTCTTGTTAATTTACAAGTTAATTCTACTACACTCTTATCATTTTGTGGGGCAATTATTCCACACTCTTATCATTTTATGAGTCATTTCTATATTTATTCTCTAGAAGTTTCATTTATCAACTTGTCACTACATTCCCTCCTAATTTATTGGGAGAACTACATTGCCCTGAGGTCCACAATGGACTATGTAGGCAATGATTAGATACATGGGGTATCCTACACTAACTTGGCCATTTTTTCCTTCTTCCTCCATTCCTCCGTTGTCAAATTTTTCCACATTATCCTATCAGATGTTCCCTAAACTTACGTGTAGAAACACAAGAGTAATGCCTTATTACTACATTCACACAATAATGATTACTTATTTGTTTATTGATTTCGGACGTATGTCTTTGTGTGTGAATTGCTTTATTGTTTGCTTGTGTGTTTTATACCTTAGTTGTCTTTGTTTAGTGCATTATGTTTTACATTTAGGTCTTGATTTTTTATATCTTGATCTAGAGTTGTGAACATTTGTATCTAAATTTATCTTGGTTCAATGCATTATGTTTTACACTTAGGTCTTGATTTTTCATATCTTGATCTTGAGTTGTGAACATTTGTATTTGAACTAGTCCTTATGCAAATTGAAAATAATGATATCATGATTCATTTTATAATTATGATGCATATTATCATGAAAAATTAAAAATCAAGTGCTTGAGGCTTATATACAATGTCACACAAATATAAAACATACCCTTGCACGGTCTATAAACATGCATAATCAAAACATCATCACATTTTCTATAATCAAAACAAAGCAAATGAAAAATGTGGCTACATATATGCTAAACATGATACACATCTACAAATGAGCATTTAAAGAGAGTCATATACATTTTACATCATGATCGATATCCATGCATTAAAATCAGATCACATTGTAATCAACAATAAATGAAATACATTCATCATATTTGCTATTTATATGAAGTGTAACATCAACATATAAATTCTAACAACATAATCATGGCAAAAAAAATATCAACATCAACGCTAAAGAGATAATCTATATCGTAAATCAACATCAATGAAATCCAAAGTTGCATCATATATATCAAAATAATATTAGAGTTCGTATACATCATGTGATCAAAATGAATGTCTATACACATCTCAAAATAATGTCTATACACATCTCAAAATAATGTCTATGTACATCTTATATATAAAATAGAGCTATCATAATAAAAATCAACTCTGACTTTGATCGTCTAACGATGGGGACTATGATGGAGGATCCATCCTTATTTTCTATGGAAGTGGTTGTGCTACCAATCTCTGAGGTTGAGGTACAATGTGATGTAGATGATCTTGTCTTGCTATGAATGTACTCTTGAAAGGATGGATCTCTATAGCTCTATGACACTACACTCATATAAGTGCATGTAATTGTCAGGATCTTGCTCCACCAATTAGAGCACATATGATTACCTTGTATTAGCAACTAAACACAGAATTTAACCAAAATGATAAGTAACTAGAAATATGAAATAACACAGGAATATGAGAGACAATACACAATTGTATTAATAATCACTCAGAAGAAAATACAATAAAGAAGATGCCACTTCTTCTTCCACCTCAAAGGCTCGCCACACCTCAAGACCTTCTTCCCTCTCTCTCTCTCGGTCCCAACAATCAACTCAAATATAGAATTGATGTTCACCTCTCCAACCAGTCAGTAACAATACTGCCAGTACACCAAGTACACAACCGTACTCCAAGTAGATCTCTTGCTCTCTGCTACTCCCTGCAAATCACTAGACCTTACTCACCATTGTAGATCTCCAAAAGAAGCCATGCACATCCGCTGACCAAGATCATACAAACACGAAGAACCCTTCTGATTCTCCAAAACAGTACCCACACTTGGTACTGTGGCACTAGGAGGAACACACCATTGCTCTCCTCTCTCTGAAGGAGCTTATATTATTGCTCTCTTACTCTCTAGCACTAATTTACAATACAACCAATGAGTCTCTTAAATAGATCTCATGCAAACAATAATTAGACACCTAATTACAATAATTAGATCCATAGCTTCTAGTCTAAATTTGGCTCTTGACATGCAAACACTTGGTTCGTTAGCTAACTGCCCGTAACATTCACAGTTCGAACCACATAGGTGACGAACGTCGGTCCCTGTCTGCCTGGGGGGTGCCGACGCCGGCTGACTTCTGACCGACGTCGGTTGCCTTCTGTCTGTACCCTACCGACGTCAGTTTTCTTGACTGACGTCGGTGACTGTAACACTCAGCAAACACTCTACAACCTCCTTAACTCCTCCTGTTTGCATCCTGGTGAAGCTTTTAGCTCCACAACCTAATAGTAATAGCTAGTCTCATCCTTATCCTATATAATATTTGATAGTGCCTTGGTCAATACTTATGAGACTATATTCTTGGTCTCATTTCGCTCCTTGTAGATCCTCTATATGTCTACTTAGGCCTTGTCCCACTCACTAGTATATGTCACTAGCTCAACATTTCTCATCGTCAACTGACTTTGAATGTTCATCATTTGAATCACCTCTACCCTCAAGTTATCCACCTATGTCTATAATGAGGAAATGTCACCTTGGGCATATGATAGTTATGTCTCTAACCGAGCCACCTTGGCCTCTAACCCTATAATCTCAGTCAGCCTCACATCAGTATCATGTTGTGATCTATCTATCTTGGGTTGATCTACTCGACTCAGATGGCCATACCTGCTTCATAATTAATCCCCTATCATGTCTTGATCCTCCTATTGTAGCAAGGGTCACCTCAGCATCATGTCCCTCCTCTCTACCAAGACTAAGACCCTCTCCCATATCTACATCGTGATCTAAAGATTATCCATCATTGTTACTGCTACTACCACTATTGTTATTGTTACTATTAATGTTCTTTGATCTTGAATCAATGATCATTGGGGTAGCCTACTGCAACAACACCTATATCACCCACTGAAGATGTGCTTATATCCATAAGGCCACTTGTACCAACCTCTATCCCTGTACATTTATCTAGGTTGGTCTAGCCCATCTCTGCTGCTACCTCGGATGTTGGGCCACATGTTATCTCAATACATGTGCCCTTGGTGACTTATGCCTAGTCAATTTAACCATCTTGAACTAAGCCCACTAGGTTGTGTATGTCCCTATCACAGCAACATCTACTATTCCTTTAGCATAGGCCTATGTAACTAATTGTATTGTCAGAAAACTCCCAACTACCTCAGCCCTCAAGATGGTTGGTCCCCATTGACTAATCTCACATGTCACATGCATAAAATAGCGACGCCCATCAGGAACATTTTGCTAAATCCCAAACTATATTTGTACCCAATTAGGTCGGTACCACTCCATAATAAAATCATGGTGCTATGTGATATAACAAGGTGTAATCATATAACACGTTCAAAAGTTATCCTCCCGATATCCAAACTTTATGTATGTAGGGATATTGGATGAAATCTCTATCCACCATCTCATCTATCACTCGATGGTAGAAAACAGGTCCCCTCTATACCCCAGTTAGCCTCCTCTTATCAGGTACTATCCATAGGTAAGAAAATCCTCTATACGTTGTTGTCATTTCTGGCCTATTGGCTTCTCAATAACAATGTGTTCCCAAGCTTAGACCTATAGTAATGTGCATGACCTAATGTTCCTGCTTCACTGATAAACTACCATATGTGAATCCTTGTACAACTTGGACAATACCACCGCTCCCCAAGTAAAGCACATAATATCAAATATCATGTCTTGAATCACCCCTCCTAGGCCCATATGAAAGTAACACTTCTTTTGTCAGGCTAAAAAAGTGGCTGACAACAAACATGAGAATCGCAAGCTCTCAATCAATCAAAGGCTCAACCTCTAATACATCTTTCTACAATAACCTCCTATATCACAACATCTATGATGCCATTAAGGTCCTCCAAAACTCCTTATCATCCATGCCTTAACCAATTAATAACTCGTTTGTGGATAGGGATGTGTAAAATGCACAAAACATCTTCTAGTGTCATGATGACCTCTCTAGGAGTCGAGTGAAAAGTGCTAGTCTCTGAGTACCAATGCTCAACCAACATAGAGAGAAATCCTTATTTTCTCTAATCACTAACATCTACATAATATGTAGTAATCCCACAACCTCAAACAGAAGCATGATCTCTTTAGTCTGTATACCAGGATATCGCAGAATGCACAATTGACATTGCTATGCTATTAACACTAGGACTAGCTCCTACAATGCAAAATGTGTCAAAAGACTTAGTCAAATCTACCTATCTAGACACTAATAATAAGAACACACCAAAAATCCCTCCTATTTTCTTCTAAGTCATCAAATTAGTCTTTCTAATCAAATCCAATCACATTTCAATCAATTAAAAAGTTCATCTAATCAATACTTACATGATCACATCATTTAGCACGATATTCTCATTGTTTCTCAGGTGACTCCTACCATTTTTAGTGAACCCTAATTCTCCATAGTGTTCCTATTATTTTCTTCCGTGATATCATCATTTAGTAGGGCATTCCTAATGTTTAATAAGATGCTCCTGTTATTTAGGTGATTTCCACCTTGTTCCCTATTAATCTTGTCATTTTAGTAATTCTCATATTTTTCAACGTTCCCACCAATTTTGTCAATGTTATCACCAATTTCATGGGTGTTACCATCGATTTCATCATGTTCCTACCATTTGTGAGGGTGATCCTACCATTTTCACATTTTTTTAAAATGATGAGATTGCCATTTGTCCTAATTCTACATAGAAATTGTGGCATTAAAAGCAACAAAATTAAAAAATTCAAAGTACTCATCAAATGCCCGCTCCCTGATGGTCATATATACTCTTGTACCTGCTCATTAAGATGCATGTGTCAAAGAATGTGTGTCATCGAACTTGAACTGCTCACTCACAAAATCTAGAGCATGGGATTTAGAATAAAGAGGGTGAAAATTAATAATTTTCACCCTAGGGGTTAATTTATACCTTCAAATTTGATTTTTTACCACCCCTACATGTCCCATTACTTCATTCTTCATCCCAAGTCCCTTGTTTATCGCTCCTTTATTCATTTCTCATCCCATTTTCATGTATCTTCCCTATTTCTTAGCCTCTTATGCCACAAAACGCATCATTTTACTCCTTTTGAGTGCCCATCCTTCAAAAATGTTTTTTGGCCATTCCATCGAGGGGGAATCTTGGGCATCCCAAACATCATTTGGGGCATCATTATGAACTAATTTTTTAGTAAATTGAACAAGAATCAACATAACATGAGCACATCATTCTTCAATCATTATCAAATATTTTTATGACTTTTTCATTCTTTGAAAAGCTTTTAGTTTGTGTGTGTCTCACAATGCACTTTCCAACACAGGAAAAATGTAAACACTCCAATTTCATCACTTTCATGTCCAATTTATAATTAGAATGACTTTATGCAATAACACAGAAACTTAATTAGAAATCTTCAATTGCTCCAAATCATCCACATAAATTTTTGATTTGATCTTGAATCACAACGACACACCCTTTATTGGGGAAACACACCATAACACAACACAGAAATTATCAATAATGTCCTGAATCAATTTGACACTTTACAAATGTTACCACATGATAATTAAATGAAATGTTTGATTGATAAACAACATTTCTAAAGTCATATTAATTCCCATGGCTAATTAACCCTTATTAATTAGGCATAATTATCCTCTAATGGGAAATTCAATAACTTTTTTAGAATTTCCTATTTTCTAAAATTAAAATTGGACTATTGTCTCAGCAAAGATGACATCATCAAGGCAATTGTGCAAGTAAAAGGCATGAAATACTCTTACACACTCAACATGCTCTTACAAACCTCTTACACATACTATATCCTCATAATTTGAAACTCTTACATGCTCCATGCTTCCATTAATGGAGTTTCTTATAAATTCACCCTCCAACATTTCTGAGGACAAGGACTGATCCTCAACCATTGATATTCATCTTGGATCAATGGTTCGCATTTGATAGATAAATCCATAAATTGAGGAGACCTCCATCTTATTCAACAAGCTTTTTGTGCTAGACTTTACCAACACTCCAGGAAAAACTTCACCAAGATCTTCATTGCTCAATCAAAACACACATAGTGTAAGGGGAGATGCTATCGAAACGACACCGTGACATTGATGAAGACCTCAAGAAAAATATATGGGCCAATCAAACTTGCATTCTGGAAAGAGAGAAAGACATCTAAAGAGAAAGTAAAATTATGTTATTTTGTCTTCTATCATGCTTGTCTATGCTCTTTCTTGATCTTGCCCAATCTAAGGACATGTGTTTGGGTTTTAGGTTGTATGCATTTCATTTTGTTTTCATACCAAGAAGAAACTAAATCCCTCATAATTGTGTGATCACACTGACTTTCGACTCTAGCACACATCCCTTAGATGTTCTCTTGGATTATGATCTATCAGACTCTGAGTTATATTATGATCCTAATACACCTACAGTTACATTTGTCACAACTCAAATGTCTATTGATGACAATGTTGGTGTGTTTCTCTCATTTAAAAAACACACTACTCATTTTGGTTCATGTATTCTTTGCACCATGGGTTATTCTAGCAGAGGTATTGGAAGGCACAAATACGACATTGTGTCACCCATTCAAACTGTTAATTGGATTACTTGCCATGGCATTGGTTATCAAGCAAGTTTTTCCAATTCTTCTTTGGGACCCCTTTGTATGAGGTACACACCACTTTTTATTCACTCTACACTTCTAAAAGACATTGAGTGACACATACATATTGTATCCATGCATTTAGTCATAAGAGTCCTAATCCATCTTCAAATTTTGTCAGTCATGTGCAACTTGGTCCTTCACTTAGGCGTGTGAAACCTGAGCTTATTTCTAAAGGCTTACGAGACCTTGCCCTTCACTTAGGTATGAGAGACTTAAACTTTTTTTGGTTAGGCATGAGCGTCCTAACACACCATCATATTCACTTAGGCATTAGAGTCTTAAATTTAATCCAAACATTTTCTTTCAAACGCCATTAGTGCACATGGTATCAATTCACTTGCAAGTATCTTCTTCCACTATCCACATTCATTTGGGATAGAATGATGATTGGTTATGGTGGCATCATCAAAACTCCTTGCATGGACTCTACGAGCATGGTTCCTCCACCATTCAGTTGCATCTTCTGCACAACATTCATACTGCTTAACAATGCTCCGTTCTTGGAGAAAATCTCATTTTGTGATGGATTCTTTGATATACATACTCCTCCTTATGGTGAGCAATTTCTAGTGTCCCCAACATCAGTTCAATCCTTTGATGTTCATTTTGGATTCATGTGACAAATTTCTCAACACCAACAATGAGATCCTTGGGGCATATCTCTTATTTTCATGTCATCATGTTGTTCTTGAGTTTTTTCATTCACCTCACCCAATTCAACATAGGTAGGGTGTTGTGTACTACTTTTTTGGGTGAGATTATTGAGGTGCATTTCATCATTTCTTAGTAGTTATTCTATGATGTACTATATTATAGGTGATATCTTTGTGGTGCATCTCTTTTCAAGAGTGATATTTTACTTTTATTGTACATGGGTACCTTGTCAGGGTTAGTGCTAGGACCCATTTTAGAGGTTTAACCTCAATTTTACACCCACTCCCTAAATGCACTTTAGGGGGTGTTAGTATAAAATCTTAACTACACCTTAAATTTACTTAATGAGTAAGTAATTATCCTAGGATTTATTAATTTCATATTTAGAAAATAATTCTAGTTGGGTTTGACAACTTGCACTAAAGTTCAAGTTATACAACAAGTGGATTTTAGACAACCACTTGTAACTACTTGTAGTTATGCAACCACCTGTGTTAATACAACCACCTACATTTATGAGACCTTTCCTGATCTATAAAAACAAGGTTATCCCTCACTCTCACATTGCATTGTTTAGTCACTACCTTTGTGTAATGTTAATGCAATATTAATGGTAAACTATTGTATCCAATATATATGTCTCTTTGTTTTTCATGACATGAGCTATGTCTAAGACTAATTTGCTTGATCAGCTACTCCATAATTTTAATAGTTTTTTGGCACACTCATGATCAATTTTTGCAAGTTATTTATTCTTCCCAAAATTTTCAAGTTATCTCTTAATCAATCTCAAGACCTATTTGCACCTAATGTTAGCCTCTCATTATACATAAGATTAGTACAATTTGATATTTATCTCAAGTCCGTCTCTTTTTATTTGAACTCATCAATATATCAATTAATCATCGAAAAATATAATACATAGATGGTTATAACAAAAAGGTGACCGATTGGTATTCATGATTTGATCTCCTTTATAGTAAAAAACGTGACTCAAAGCAACAAAAACTGTTGGCTACAAACAACAACCCAAAAGCAACATCAAAACCTCACAAGGTAAGAGAATTAAGCAAAAACTACAATCTCAAAAGGTGGTGAAGGTGGATCATATTTGAATTACACACATATTTATGGATTAGTGTAGTGTATTGCACATGTAAACCACATTTTGATACTACAAGAGTTGCAAAAAAAAGAGTTTAGTACTTTGGCAATTGATAATAAGAATGTTAGAACACCATTTTAATAGAATCTCATTTACTTCCTAATGATTTTTAAAATAATTTTCTATCATTCTTATCACTAATTGCCTAAGTATTAAATTATTTTTTTGCAAGTCTATAAACGTTGTAGACACATGCACTCTCCCATTAGAGGCAACCATTATGACCAAGTTACTATGCTACTTGTAAAAAATAGAAAACATGGAGGCTAACAAGTGACCTAGGGCTGCAAGAGAAAAATCGTTGCACATATAGAAGAGGATATGGATGAAACAAAATCACAAATGAACGAGTAAATGGGATATCAATGTAAATGAATGCTTAAACCTTAATAAAGAAATAAAAAACCTTTTGAATGAAAGGTTTATAATAGTCATATAAAGAAAGACAATAAGTAGGAAATGACAACATTATATCACATAATTCAACCCGACTTATAAACATTAGGAAAAGGCACCCATAGGGGCTAAAATCAAATAGAAAGAAAAGACACTTATAAGCTCAAATAAGCATTAGTTCCCACATGTTCAGATATGAGACGAGTAGATGGATGACTCTTAAAATAGAGTGCGAGGAAAAGATAGATATTTTCTATATCACAAAGGCAATGGAACCAGAGAAACATTTCATTATTAAATTTTCAACTTGTAAGGATATTTGAGTTAAGTACAAAAAAATAATAAGACTTGATTCTATGTTGAAACTACTTGAAAAGAGTAGGAGTAAATGGTCAGGGAAGTTGATAACCCAATCAATAGAAGAAGAAACAACCTTCTTAAAAAAATAGTTCAAACAACAATGCAAATGGGGTAGAAAGCTAAGTGAGCTTAACCTTGGAGGAAACTTCATGGTTAAGCGCTCTTGAGTTGAAGTAGTACCGGGATGGATGACCTTCGGAGAACACCCAATGCTTCACCCCTGTGAGCATCACCTAGATGCAATGAGTGCTAAGTGGACCATTCATTCTCATGAGAGATGGGTTCGTGTGAACCACTACTCATAAAACATGAGTTAATGAGTTTGACTCGAAAAACTACACAGTTGAAACTTGATAGCAATATCATAATTTGACTCGAAAAACTACACAGTGAAAACCTGATAGCAATATCATAATTTGACTCGCTGTGAAAAATACCTCCTAGTTATCATCAATATTATTATTTGTGAAATATAAATATAGGGAACATAATTAAGATCATTTCATTTCATTTGAGTTTAAAAACATCATTGATACCAAAAATACTTAGTAACAGGATGAAAAACGGTTGAGAAAAGAAAATTTGGGCGCTTGGATCGTAGACGGAAATTGTTTTATGAAAGTAACTCTCGTGGCCGAACACAGCCAGTCCCAAAACATTTTTATCTGTGTCTACTATAAACCAAGAGCACGGCATCTGGGGCTATGGCCTTGTAATGCACTTCAGAGGTGGGAATTAACAACAGTGGTGTTCCCATCCAGTCGCGCGCTATGGGATTCGACCTTGCGACCTTGCTTTTCGTGTTTCTTCTCCTTCAGAGGTGTGTTTGCGACGATATAGTCCACGATGATTACGCGGCTCCAAAGTCCCCTGGCTGCAACAACAAATTTCAACTGGTATGAATATTTCCACCACAATAAATTTGCTTCAATTTTCTTAAACGGATGTTTCTTTCGCCCATTAATTGCAGAGAATTCAGCCTTACAAACCACAATAAACTTGCTTCAATTCTCTTAAATGGATGTTTCTTTCGCCTATTAATTGCAGAATTAATCGTATACAAACCCTTAAGACATATCCATTACACACACAATCTTATGGGGCATCATTATGTTATAGCAATTAGAGGTGGAAAACCCTATGCGCATCACAATCTAAAGTAGGAAACCCTAGATGCATCATTATTTTGTCTATTTGAGTTAGAAAGCGTTTGATGCCCAGCCTTTTTGCCAAATGCGCCGCATCCGCAGTGCAAACTTAATTTGTCCAGATACGCAGCAAATATACATCGTACTTAACGTGTATTTTATCTATCTAGTGGAATGCTTTTAGCTGACGTGCTTATTAAGTTTTCATTGTCGGTGATTCTCTACCTATATTCTTGAGAGGAAACATTTTTTAATTATTGCAATGCCCTTCGAGCACAGGTAGCTTAGTATAAAACATTTTCTGTATATTTTGCACGGGAAGTGAGACTTTGCCAGCCTTGGAAAAAATAAAGATTTCGCTCCTCTCCACTTAGAGTAGCTCCTGTAATTCCATGAGTTGCTTTTGCTCTAGAAGCTTCACAGCCCTCGTTTCAACTTGTTTCATGTCATGACCTCTAGCTTTGATTTTCATCAACTTGACCTGGTAAAAATAAAGATCTCTTTCATCAACTTGCCTTGGTAAAAATAAAGATCTTGCTCTTCTCCACTTAGAGTAGCTCCTGTAATTCCATGAGTTTCTTTAGCTCTAGACGTGTGACAGCCCTTGTTTCAAGTTGTGACCTCTAGCGTTGATCTTGACCTCTAGCTTTGATCTTCAACAACTCCATGTTTCATTGAGGCTAGTTAGTCACATGGTTCTTTATACTGGTACTTGTTTCATATGGTTTAGGATTTAATTGCTTTCTGTTTATCCTTCTAGTTATGTTTACAAGGTTTTAGTGTTTAGCGTTTTTGTTACTTCACAAGAGATAGGGTTCTTTGTATCGTAGTATTTTTAAGGCATGTCAAGCTTAGTGTGCATCGAGGGCCTAAGGTTTACTGTGTTGAATTAATGTGATTTATCTTGGGAGGCAATAATTAATATATATCTTTCTATTTGGGATCGTAAAAGAGAAACTATTTCATCTACAACCTATCTTTTGAAAGTTTAGGCTAGTTATGATGAAAAATTTGAAGAAGAGTTTTTAAATATTTTTTAAAGATTTCAACATGATATGGTTTCAAAAAACACAAATAAAAAGCTTAAAGAGAGAACACACAAACAACAAATAAAAGAAAGGAAATACTTGCACCAATTGATTGCTCTACACTCTTCATTAGCGTGAGTCAAATCGATGTATCAGGATGAGGATGTGTGCTGGATGGATAAGGCCAAGCATAGGGAAAAAGGAACAACAACTTTCGTAGCTTGTTTTACATGCATCTAGAAAAGGCTTCAGTATATTGGGTCATTTAGAATAACAAGATATTTGAGGAAAAAAATATTTGCAATAGTGATTTTTGTCATTTCCTCCCTTATGAGGGGAATTTATCCCCAGCTTCTACATTAGATGAGGAAACAAATGTGCAAAAGTGGCCTTGGAGAACCATTTGGCATGTGTTGGACCTTTGTGGTTGACCAGGTAAGTAGTGAATGCATCTTGTGATTGGTGCGAGTATCAAGCAAAGAATCCTTGACCAACAGTTTTTGTTACACCCCTAGTTATCCACATGTCGTCATGGGTATTTAGGTTACAAAGTGTGTGACCAACGTTACTGGTTCTTCTGTTTTTGCCTACGTTTGGGGTTTGGGTTCGAACCGGGTTCTGGTTCGGTTTGCTGTCCCAATTCTCAGGGTTCGTCCCTGGGCACCCGGGTAATGCTGGGGTTCTTCTAGGACGAACCCTGGGTGTTGGGACAGAGAACCCACAGTCCACAGTGGTCAAAAACAGTAAAAAAATGTGTTTTATTTAATTTTTAAAAAAAAATTTTTTTTCGCCAAAACCAATGCAAGTTAATAATAAAATAGACATTCCTAAACCCTAAAATCCAAGTATAAACAAAATAAAAAGGTAAAAACAACACAAATGGTAAAAAAAGGGTGACAAAAGGAAAACCACTTGCCCCTTATATTTCTGATTTTCTCATTGCATACTTGCCCTCCATTGCTGCTGTAGGTTTGAATCTTCATCAAGCAGTCTTTCCACTTCGACGACACAACTTAGCTAGCGGGAGTGGCAGTGGTGATAGTCCATGTGGTTCTAATGAACCACAACATGATGTTGATGTTGATGCTCTCGATGAAGAGCAATATGACTATGAAAATTAACTTTTAAAGTTTGATGTTATTAATTACAGCCACAAGATAATTATTGATATTTGATATTTTAATATTTATCATTTATGTTTAATGGTTATCAACTTATCAGTTATCAAGATGCATACTATGTGGTTAATGACAATGACACTAATTTCCTATGTATTAGGCTAGAATTTCTATATATTTTTATTTTTCATATATTTTTTGTACAGACAAACCCAAAACAAACCCAATGGAAATTTTTTTGCCGTACCGGCGAACCGGGTTTGAACCAAAAACGAACCGGTAACATAGTGCGTGACTTGTGGTGCAAATAACCTTCGAATAGTTTTCCAGTAATTTCTAAATTTTTTATTTTATGTTTAGTGAGCCTAATAAAGAGTTATGGGCTTGCCCCAACCTACTTATGTCTATTTTTAGGTTCTTTGTGTATGGAGGCTAGCCCATTAAACTGCTATTTTTTTAATTTCAATTATTGATTATTTTGTCAATGCACGTTCATTTACATCTTTTGGATCTGCTCCTCGTTCATTTTGGCTGCATTGTGTGGAATTGTTATTGCTATTACTTTAATTTCATTGTGAGATACATAGATATTTTTACAAGTGGTTTAGATCATCAATTCTGTGACAAAAGGAGAAGCTAAGGTAAATTATGAAGGTGTTCTCTTCTCAGGTAAAATCTTTTGCAATTTTCTCGGTTGACAAAGTCTGTTTTATTTATCTCTTAGGTTTTGTTTTTCTTTAGTCATGTTGTTCTTTTGACTCTTTTTGTAAGTCATTTAGGATTTTTTTACTGCACTAGCCTGCATTGGTTAATTTTTTTTCCAATAGCACTGAGATGTTTGTCTATGTTAAATCGCTCTAAGAGAGAGTGTTTGAAGGATTTGATGACAAGAGGTTATTGATCCAATCCTTAGAACCATATTTACATCACGATTGCAAGCATACAAATTGTTAATGAGGCCTGTAATGACCTCGAAACCCTAAAGCATATTGTCTTAGCTTTTTGTAGGAAAACCTATGTTCCTCCCATCAGAACTCAAACAAAGCTTTGAGCAAGAAGGCAAAATAGAGTACCGGTTATTGAGAGAACACTAGATCCTTGCCAGCTAGTGCAGCATGAGAACAAAGTATATAGGATTCCCCACCTGCAATTGCAGAACTGTGGGATAATGTCTGATACAGGGTATACTGAACCAACAAAGTCAACATCTCCAAAAGATTGCAGTGAAGTTGTCAAATAATTTAGTAATACTGCATTGATCCCCTAAGAAGTGATTCATGACACCTATTTGATGCTCTTTCTCAAGCTATACAGCATGCCAAAACAGATAGCATGAGGAGGCTCAACTTCATCCAATGACCAAGGAATCGACAATAATAATGGAAGCAAACAAAGGGGAAACTTTGGCATCGGAATCAATACATTTCTAGGAGGAGAAGATTTGAACAATGGCAATGGAAGCAGCCAAAAAGACAACCTTGACATTAGAATCAACACATTCTTAGCAGTCCATCACAGCCTTATGAGCTGGGAACATCATAGTTTTGATAATGGAGCGAATACATCTTTTGGAATTGGGAAAAATATCAACTACAACTTTTTTTGAAATAGTTATAGCCTGACTTCTTTAATCAGACCAACATTCTTCAATCAAGCCAATGCAAAAAATCTAGTTTCCCAGGCACAGTGTTCACAAGGTTGAACCTTGAAGGTTTGGTGTTTTAGATGTGGACTCATGGATCTGTTTGATGGAACAATACTTTTGGCTCCACAATACTCCATTAGATATTATGGTAGATGCTACTTCATTTTTGACCCTGAATTGTTTCAATGGTTTTAATAGATATGCAACAAAAGGCTGCAAGTTTTTTGCTCTACATGGCCAAAGATTTGATCACGAGTTGGTTATCCACTCTAAGAACTCTTGGAGTAACTACTTTGGAGTCTTGGACAACCATCAACTTTACAATAGATAGGTTAGGTACTTGAATACAACTTCCAAAATCTGAAGTCGTCCACAAGAACCTGCAACTTGACTTTGTATAAGCGACTGGAACTTTAAATTACTGGCTTGCATGATAGAATTTAACATCAACTTGGGGTTCATAAGCTAGTCACTGTCAAAGATGCAATGAGGTTGACAATGGATTTCAAGAGGAAAACTAGAATTATTCACAACTATTCTCAAGGTCAATCATTCTGACATTAATTTGTTGAAGGGCCACATTCATACATAGTGTGTCTCATGCAAAAATGAGGTGATTGATGAATCTAATGAGGAAGAAGAGGAATTTGTGATAGATCAAGAGTAGATTATTGCTGCTATCTCATGCCATGTGGAATTAGGAATTAATGCATTCCAAAACCTCAAGGTTGAAGGATGCATAAAAATGCAAGGCATATTTGTTTTGGGGGATTTGGGAGATGCACATGATTTTAGTGATTTGAAACGGACAAAGGATATGAACCTATATGAGCCTAGCGTTCAATTTCCAAGTCATGGTTTTAAAAGGAAAAGCATTTGCATAGTGTGGTGGTTGTAAATGGAAAAGCATCACATGTGGTGGTGTCACAATGTCAATGATACAATCAAGGTTAGGGGTCTCAATGAAGAGATGCCTCGTACTATGCAGCCCATAAATAAGTAATGCAACAAAATAATAACAACAAATTGCTCTATATTAATTAGTAAATGAGAGATTTCACACCTAGCCAAATTTGGATTACAACATACATAAACGCACACACAACCCACAAGCTTACAAACACGGCAATGTTATCCCAAGTCCATTCAGGGACGTGATTCATCCCTTCATCCCTTCCCCAGATTTGTGCATAGATCTTTGCTAGCTACTCTCACTAATAGCGACAATCTAGGCTTTTACCTCACGGGCTCTGAATCCCCACTCACAAGTGTAGGGATTTGTTTATATAGTCACAAGATCCACCTACTTATGTTAATTTCTCTTAACAACCCACTAATGCCTTAAATATTAATTTCCCCCAATACATTGAGATGCACTACAATCATTAAATGCATATTATAGTTCCAATGACCCATAACACAACGCTATGTGATGCAGTACAAGTACTCGAGCCTCAGGTGGATCTTCTGCTGCACTGTAACCTTAGATTTGACATTTCTCTTATCCCAAATTGCCGCCAAGTGTTCAAATGACTCGTGTTAAGCTTTGTAAAGTGCGGAAGAAAATTATTTAGAATCAAAGTTTAGAATTAAGTCTTTTGATGTTGCACCTCTAGTTGATATTAGTACAAAGTTACATGCCCAACGTAGATTACCACCATGCTTGTGCTGTGAGAAGTGGTGAGAAAACAACTTCACCAAGAAGCATATCCGTACTTATACAACCGCAAAAGAGAACCAAAATCTGAGGTAACATACAAGAGTAACATGATGCTTGAAAATACATGGCAAACTATCAAAACATTCAAGGGCTTCACCACTACTTATTTCTACTAAGCTACTCATGTTTTTGGTTGATGCAATATTGCTTGTGGACTCGGATGCTCTTGCATCATACATTAGGGTAAGAAAAATGTGCAAGCATGGTGCTCACATGCTAGAGCTAGGTGATAGAACCACACTTTCATCCTTTTGCCAAAGGCCTTGTTGTGCTCGTGCACCATGTAGAATAATCCTCGCCTTCCAATCCGCAAGGTCAACGAACCGGGTCAAAAACCATCCTTCACCTATAGTATTTTTCATTATTGTTGTGCCATCTCCCACTTCCAATGGGTTGACCTCCTCTGTTTGCGCTACATCCACTCTTCCTCTTCACCGCGACACTGCCCCTCGAGATTACTCTGAAATTCTTGTGGTTCACACCTAGACTTCTCTTCTTTTGCGTGACATCACTCTTCATCTTCGCACCATCACTCTCCTTCCTCTTCATGGCATCACTCTTCATCTTTGTGCACACTACCTCCTCCTCATGCAAGTCCTCCTTGCCTCTGTGCGTACCCTTCCACCAGGTAAGGAACTTCCACCTCTTCTAGCAACTTGTTGGTTGATAAACCGTTCTTTCCCAATATGATGTACCATTATTCTCTTTCACTTGCCTACCCTTTCAGCGTAACCAATCCTCTACCAAGTGTTCGTTGCGCTTCCTCTGTATATTTTACCTTGCCAATCTTCTTTCACTTCCTCTTCCTTCTCAGATCACATGTTGAAGGATTCACCACATTTTGTGGGCATCATAATGATTACCCATCTTCCCCATTGCTAATTGTAGAATGCTCCTCATGTCATCTTCTTGTGTTGCTCTCATCACAACCTCAAACAACTCCAACACCTCTGTTGGAGCAACCTTTGCTTTTGTTGCTTCTGCTTTCATGATGACTTCAAAAAGTTCATCCACTTCTTTGCTCTCTACCTCTATGTGCTTCTCCACAACCACTGTGCGTAACTAACTACTCTTTAAGGGATTCCAACATCTTATTAACCACCCTTATCTTGGTCTCAAGTGTGAGATAAAATTCTTCTCCTCCTTGGTTGAACATGGGATCCCCATAAATTACCATCACAGCCATCTGCATGCTCCATATTTGGCTCATCTTCCCCTGATGGAAGATTTTCTTCCTCTACACTTGATGCGCTTTGCAGATCCACATTTTGCACACTCACTTGTACATTTTATTTTTCCATCCTCATGTCTTTCAAAAGATATGCTGCTACTCACTTCCTCTGACAAATCTTCCTCAATTTGCTTAAAGGTTCTCTTATTCCACAAATCCTTGCATCTCTTCAGCCTCGTAATGCATGGTGTCGTCCATGCTCTTCTACTCTCCTCTTTTGCCTCAACTTCCATTTCAACATGCACTGCGCACAACACAATCCCTAACTCGTCCAACAGGACTGCACATTCCTCATTCATTTGTTGTGCACTATTTATGCACACACCTTGAACCCACTATTGCACATGTTGCAAACCCATGTAGGTTTCACCACTCATCCAAATATCTTTACAATTCTAGATCTGCTATTGCATCACTCTTTGCAAACCTATGCAAATTGCACCACTTGCTCACTCTCTTCGTTCTCTATCCATTCTCGCAAGAATGGAGAATTCCAAACCTCTATCTCTGAACCTAGAGTTGTTTCCTTTCTTTGATACCAAATGATGCAGTCATCGTTAGGGGTCACGATGAAGAGATGCCTTGTGCTGTGCAACCCACAAATAATTAATGCAATGGAATAACAAGAACAAATTGCTCTTTATTAATCATAAAATGAGAGATTTCACATATCCAAATCTGGGTTACAACACTTAAACACACACACATAGCCCGTAGGCTTAAAAAACTATTGTGTTCCCCCAAGTCCACACAGGTACGTGATTCAACCCTTCAATCATTCCCAATATTCGCACACAGGTCTCTGCTAGCTACTCTCAATAATAGCAACAGTCTAGGCTTTCACCTTATGTGTTTCGAATCCCCTCTCACAAGTGTAAGGATTTGCTTATATAGTCACATGATCTACCTACTTACATTAATTACTCCCAACAACCCACTAGTGCCTCAAATATTAAATGCTCCTAATACATCAAGATGCACTACAGTCATTAAATGCACAATATGGTTCCAATGACCCATAAGACATCACCATGTGATGTAGTACAATTACTTTAGCCTTAACTAGATCTTTTGCTTTAGAGCAACCCTAAGATTTGACCCTACTTTTACCGCATACTGTTGCCAAGTGTTCAAATGACTCACGTTAAGCTTTATAAGGCACGGAAGAAAAATATCCAAAACCAAAGTGTAGAATAAAATCTACTGAGGCTGCACCACTAGTTGAGATTAATACAAAGTTACATGCTCAAGCCAGATTACCGCTGTTCTTTTGCGTTAAGAAGTGGTGAGAAATCAACTTCACCAAGAAGCACATTCGTCCTTATACAATTTTAGAATAGAACTAGAACTTGCAGTTACATACAAGCATAACCTGATGCTTGAAAACACACCACAAACAATAAAAACATTTAAGGTCTTCCCCGCTACATGTTACTACTAACCTACTCATGTTTTTGGTTAATGCAAGATTGCTTGTGGACCCGGATGCTCCTGCATCAGTCAAACTCTGTATGGGTGGCTATCTCCTTTATTTTGATATGTATGCTATTCCTTTGGAAGACATATATTGTATACTGTTTTTGAAGTGAAATATCTGAAATAATTAGGCACTATTTCTATGAATTTTCAAGACACATTCATATGTTTCAATGACAAGTGAATTTAAGGAAGTAAATTAGACTTGAAGGTTTAACAAGTGCTCATAAGCAAGTGATAAGTTGTTGGAGAAGTTATTAAAGATGGGGGCCCAAGGATGATAGCACAATGCTAATCATTGGAGGTTAGAGAAGATGCACCACTTCTTCCATAAGAGTTACAAGAGATTGTTCAATGAGACAAATAAGTATTTTAGAATTTGAAGGATCTACCTCTAGTTAGAGAATATGACTGAGGTATGATTTCCATGTAGCTAGCCTCCCCACATCATGCCTTATTGCTACCCATATGAGCAAAATAATGAGATTGAAAAATTTATCAGAAATATATTGGGTGTCAACATTGTTAGCCCCAACAAAAGTGCTTATTCATCCCCCATTTGTCATGGATTCTTGGAGAATGTGCCTAGAACAGTGTTACAATTGACAATAAGTTTTCAATTCCTATCATTGACGAGCTATTAGTTGAGTTGCATGATGCAATTTTCTTCACCAAGTTGATTCTTAGTTCTGGGTATCATTAGATACATGTGAAAGATGTGCATAACAAAATATTCAACACTCATGAGGGCCACTTTGAGTCCTTGATGATACCATTTGGCCTTTACTAATGCTCCTACTTTTCAAAACTTCATGAATTTGTTTTCTAAACCTTTCCTCAAGAAATTTGTTTTGGTTTTCTTTGTTGACATTCTCATTTACAACAAAAATTGAGAAGAATGCCTTGGATATGTGGATAAGGTTTTGCAGGTCTTGGAGGGTATTCAACTCTATTCCTAGAAGCATAAGTGTGCTTTTGGGGTGTAGGAAGTGGAGTATTTGGGTCATTTGCTGTCACATGAAGGAGTGAAGGTAAATCCACATAAGATAAACATAGTAACAGAGTGGCCTATCCCAAAACACATCAAGGATTTGAGGGGATTCGGGGGCATAACAAGATACTATTTGCCATTTTGTTTGAAATCATATTCGCATTGTAGTTCTATTGATAGCCTTGTTGAAGAACATATTTGAGTGATCCTAAATAACTACTCAAGCATTACGACAATTCAAGGAGGTTCTCACTCCTACACCGACTCTGACCACCATGTGTTTTACCAAGACATTCATTGTGGAATATGACGCTTTAGAACAAGGGATTGGAGTGGTTTTAGTGCAAAAAAGTTTTCTATTAGCATTTCTAATTAGAGAACTAGAGGGGAAGAATCTAGCTCGACCAAGATATGAAAAAGAGATGTTGGCCGTGCTCCATGTTGTCAAATGATTGTGTTATTATCTCATGGGTAGCCATTTCAAAGCAAACACTGATCATGAGTTTTTTAAATATACTTTGGAAAAACGTTTATTTTTGGAAGAGTATAAAAAATGGATCACTAACATGTTTGTATATGATTTTGAGATCATCTAAAAGATAGGCATAAAAAATGTGGCAGCGAATACACTCTATAGGAAGGAAAACGACAAGGCCTTCCTCTCTGTGATTTCTATACTTATTCCGATTGGCAGAAGCAACAAGGATAGAGTGGCATCAAGATCTTTCAACCTAATAACTCATCCAACATTTATGACAAGATCAGAACACCTTAGATAAGTTGGAATGAATAGGCAATTTGTTGTGGTCCAAGGACAAGCTATACTTTTGCAGAACTTTGCAGCTGAAAATCTAGAATTTATCTGAAGTGCATTCTTCACCAGTTGGAGGATACTTAAGATTTTTCATTTCTTCCCAGAGGGTCAAGCGAGTTTTTTTTTTTGGAAGGATTAAAGGGTATGACTATGTCCAAATATTTGCAGTAGTATGTATTGTGTGCCAATGGAATAAAAGGGATAAAATCAAGACTTTTGGCCTGCTGCAATCCTTGCCCATCGTCGAGCAACACTTGAAGAAAGTGTCCATGGGCTTCATCATTGGCCCACCCAAATGTGAAGGTATGAAAGTGATTTTGGTAGTAGTGGATCACCCATTTTCAGCAAGCATGGTTGCAAGAGAAGACAGTGTTTTAATATTTATAAATATAAATATATTAGATATTTATATTTTCAATAATATATTGTACATACGTTTCCATTCAAAGGGTTTTTGAAAATCCACGTTTTGTACTCGTTTCCATTTCCTGGCAACAAAGCTTATTGATGATGCAACTTGTTGGCTGAAGGCTGAATTACTTTTTCATTCATGAATCCAATGATGATGTAGTTTGCAATAATTGTATTTTAAAAATGTGCATTATATTTAGTGTGGAGGTTTGGAAATAGCTTGTATTTCATTTTTTTGGTATAAAAAGTGATTAACGATCATTGATTGATGAGCTGCAAAAGTTGTTCTTTTTATGATGGAAATTTTACCACTATTTAGATAGGTGTTTTTTTGAAAACATATGTATTCTGAACATCCATGCACTTTAGTTGGACTTGGGCTTGATTGTCTTGGACTGGTTGGCCCCTGTTTTTTATCAAATAGGTATTATAACTAGTAATATGGTGTGATATTTATCTCTTATGAATAAAATAGCTATTTTTAATGTTACTTGATTTTTTTTCCCAAAATAATTAGTACTTTTATTGGGATTTGGTGGCATTGTTGACAAATTTAATGATTACTTTGTTCATTGTTTAAATCAGGTCAAAGTAAACAACTGGATAGATGGCATAGAAGCAACAAGCCTAGTTGGTGTAAGTGCCAGATTTGGCACTCCTGTACCACATAAAGCAAATGAAGCTCATCGCATGACTCTTGTGGAGGCAAATCCGCTTAATTGCTGCGAAAACTCTTCAACACAGGTTGTGCCACTTTTGTCACTTATAGGTGCCTTGATAAGGCGTCCTCTGTTATAGCGACCTTTGAGACTAATTGGTTAGAAAGATTTTTTGTGATTTTTTATTAAGTGTTGTAGTTTTGTGTTGCAAAAGGCTGATTGCTTTGATTATCTTAGAAAATATATTAATTATAGAGATGTTTCTTTTCCTAAGTGGATGCTTTTTAGAAAAGCAGAATTATTAGAGGCATTGACATATTCATTTTTACAAGTTTAACATAGATTTTTTGAATTAATTTACTTAACGGTAAAAATAAACAATGCATGTACTGCAAATGGATTATGTTTAACTATTTATGAACTAAAATGGGAGAGGGTAATTTTGTGTAATCAGAATTGCATTCTAGATTTGCAGGGAACATAGTCTTCACAATTGATGTATAACAATATCTAGACCACTCAAGGTAGATCAGGATATTGATGGCAACCATCAACATGTAAACTAGAATTACTAATGACTAATTCATTCGTATTCAGAAAATATTAAATGTATGCACAAGTTTGCTATGTTGCTTTATTTATTCTTTTATGACATGTAAAATATTATTATGATATAGAAGATGTAAATGGTACAAAGTATCAAACAGATATACTTACCACGACATTCCTCTTCAGAAAAGAATCACATGAAAATGGAAAACCAACTGTAAGTCAACTTTGACAAATACAGGTCTTGCAAGTAATTCTTACTATCTGAATATCATATTCAGTAGTTCTTTATTCTTTTATGACATGTAAAATATTATTATGATTCACAAAATGTAAACAATTCAAAATTTTAAACAAGTATACTTACTATGACATTAACTCTTCCTAAAAGGATCACAGAAAAATGGAAAATCAACTTTAAATCAACTTTGACAAATACAGGTCTTGCAAGTAATTCTTGCTATCTGAAATTTATAGTTAGTGGATTCTGATCTGTTTGAAAAGTGCAGCGGTAATTGAAATCAAGAAACCGGCAAAAATAAGAAAAGTAAAAAGGACTGAAAAAAATAAAAAGTAAAAAAAATGTAAAATTGGTTCACAATCCAGGTACCCCCATTTGGCTCTTAAGGGTATTTATTTAATCAGTTAGGTTCACCAAGTCCATCTAGATACTTGCATATTTCTAAATACAGATCTATCGAATGTCAGTCAGTGCTCTGAAGTCAAATGCTTCACTTTTTCTAACGGTAAAATCATGTCTCCTTTTTTCAAGGGAGTATAGCATATATGGTTTAATGCTGAAATATATATTATATTATACCATCTGCACCACATGCCAAAGATTATTATTCAGGCCACAGGGCACAAAAAAAAAACAAGTGGCTGTGCAACTACTTGGAGTGCTACTACAGACATGCACACACTCAAGCAGGAGCGATTCAATAAATGTGTGTGGAAGGATTGAATGTTATGTGGATGAATAGATGGCTAGCCAAAAGAGTGATAGGTGATAAATAGATTACAAGAGGTGCATGATTAATGCTGAAATATATATTATATTATACCATCTGCACCACATGCCAAAGATTATTATTCAGGCCACAGGGCACAAAAAAAAAACAAGTGGCTGTGCTACTACTTGCAGTGCTACTACTTGCAGTGCTACAGACATGCACACACTCAAGCAGGAGCGATTCAATAAATGTTCGTGGAAGGATTGAATGTTATATGGATGAATAGATGGCTAGCCAAAAGAGTGATAGGTGATAAATAGATTACAAGAGGTGCATGAGTAGGGTTGTGGTCCTACGGTTCAACTATTCACAAAAATATATATAAAATATTAGGTTCATAACATCTTAACACTACTAAGTTTTGATGTCTTAAGTATGGTGAGTGTAAATTTGTAAGGCATCTTATCTTTGGGTTGGCCCACCCCCATGGGCCTTGATCTGTGCAAAGGTTTTCTTTTAAAGTGTTCCTCCTTTTCATATATATTTTTTCGTAACTTTTATTTTTGAGGCCCCTTGGTCATGTATCACATGTGTGCAAGGTTGTATGATGTGGTGTCCTTTCATTTTGGTCTTTTCCTTAATCAACAATTTCCTCATGAATGAGCTTTGTAGGTGGTCCTAGGTTAAGTCAGGAACCTTACAAATTTTGCCTATGTTCGTATGACTCATCATCTAGGGAAACCTATAACTGTGTATTGTTATCCACGTTCGTACGACTCTAGCATTGCTCATGGAGGACCTTTGACCTTTGAAGAATATACAAAGGTGATATGATATGATATGTGGTATTTGTATATACTTTATCATTGCGGGACAGAATCTCACAAGGTTTGCTTCCTGTTCTGATGTATTTTTTGTAAGCACTACCACCACAGCATGGGAATTACAGTTCTTTATTCGTCTCCTCATTACATATGAATGGAACAGGCAGTGAACATAGTATTTATTCCTTTCCTCCTTACATATGAATGCAACAGGCAGAAAACATAGTATTAAAATTCTGCTGATGACAACTATTGGTGGTAAGAACATCTGAATGGCATTGTAAAAATATTTGTGTCAACATATAGAAAACTATGCTAATCTTTAGCAAAGCACATAAATCAGTGTCTTATTCTTTTATAGTATATTTTTGAAAGTTAGACATGCATATAGTGTCATGCTTCCCATGTGTACTACCATTTGGCTTCCAATCTTATTTTTCACTAAGGCCTTTTTGGCTGTCAGACTTGATATTCTTTTGAATCTGATGGGTTATCTTTAAAAAATACGATTTTAATGTTATATTACACACCAGAGGAACGTCAGTCTTCAAGTAGGCACTATTAACTCCTCCATTCTGTCAAATCTCTGTGTGTGCTAATAGTCTGTACCAAATTCTTGGTAAGCAACTTTGATACTTAGCAAACTGGGGAAATATAAGAAAAACAAACCACGATTTCTTGGTCAATATGTTGATGATGTTTTATGTTATTATTCGTCAATCAACTCTCCTCTGAGCCCAACCTACAAATTCCGAAAAGGTCATATGCAATATATTGTGTGCTTGGGATCTGCGTTATTCATTACATGTATATAATACTCGTTGATCTTGAACATGGCAGTATCATTTTACGTCCCTGTTCTTGACCCCAATACAGGAAAAGCTTGTCCATAAGTGTATTCATAGTATATTCTAGAAATTTTCTGAAAGCAGCTGAGAGTACTTGGTTTTTCTTATTATTGTGTTTCTATTTATGCCTCTTTATGCACTTACATGGTATTTCTTTTTCAAGGGCATATCTCTCTTTTGCACAAATCTTCTCTGTTACTATCTCAGGTGTATGCAAACAGTAGCTTATGAAGAGATACTAACTACACCATGGCTTCTGGTCTGATCTTAACTTCTTATCTTCTGTGAAAGGTTATGCCATTTTGTTTTTTATATCTCACAGTCTGCCATGTTTATGGATTCAAGTATGTTAGATTATTGTGACTACCACTTTTTGCACATTCTTATTTGCATCTCTCGAGATGGAGGAAAGTGCCAAGATCAGATGTTGCTATCTTAGTTAGTAAAGCTCATAAATAGAAGAATATGCAAAATAAACACCACTCCACATGTACTAGTGTTAGAAAGAATACATGGGCTCCAAGTTATTGGGTTAGGTACATTGCACTAAGATGCGAGCAAGATATATATTGGTTTTTTTGTGCTTCATGTGGTAGTCTCATTTGCAGGGTCATGTGCTAATCATTGTGGGTTCAAGCTATATGCCTTCTCTGCAATAATTTTATTTTTTTGATGCCTAACTGCCTTTGGTCTGCCAGCACAACTGGATTTAAAATGTTCATGTCATGGATGTCAGTTAGATATGTTCACAGATATCTTTTTGAATTTGCCTGCATTCTAATCTATTTTACATTGTGATAACACTGGCCTTGTTAATTTCAATCAGGATATTCTCTTTGCACTATATTAGATTATTGTGGTGACATATAATTTTAGTTTATTCCAATGGTCATCATGAAAAGCACATTCAGTATTGAAAATACCTTGGAATATATTTGCAATGCAGCTATCAGGATTAGCTGCATTTTCTAAGAGGGGAGAATGTACTTTCACTATGAAGGCAAAGATTGCTGAAGCAGGGGGAGCAGTGGCCTTAATTATAATGAATGACAAAGAAGGTAGTGTCCTTTCTCCTGAGAGTTCAAAATTTCACTATTAATTCATAGATGTATCGAAAGTCAATTGTAAATGGCAGGGCATTATACTATACCATGCAGTGTGTGTAATTTCGGTTACAATTTAATGTTCATATGGTGTTTTTAATGCATTGTTTTATGTTATGCCTTTTTTTCTTGATTTCACGACTGCTCAGTTGATTTTAATTTGTCAATAAAGTAACGATTAATATCACATTGATCCTTTCTGAGCTGTGTCAAACTGTGTATTGGTAACAGACCTTTATAAAATGGTGTGCACTGAAAATGATACTTCCTTGTCCATCAAGATTCCTGTGGTCATGATCCCCAAATCAGCAGGACAGGGCCTTCGAGATCACTTATCCACTGGCAAAAGGGGTAAAGTGATGCTATTCTTGAAAAGATTTTTGGTTTTGTAAAGTTTTACCTCCATTTTGCAATTTTTCCGTTTCTTTTTACAGATGAGAAATATTTAATTGTAATGTTAAAGTCCAGCAAGATTGCCCCTTTCTCCTATTGTTCTTGGCTTTTACATTGATAAAATTGGCAATTTTAAGAGTGGTAGTGTATTGATATGTAATTAACTGGGCTTATAAGAATCCTTCTTTATGCTGATGATATTATTGACCTAATTTTGGGTAAAAGCTATTAAACCATAACACACCTTGGAAAGAGGGTTTTAAATGAAAGAACCAGAGTTAAAAAATACTAGCTTTCATTTTTTTGTTATTTTTCTTTGATAGGTAAAATGAGGGTTACAATGGGTGCTTCTTCCATAAAGGGAAAGTCGGTCATTAACTTGTTAAAAAACAGCAGAGTACTGGATATACATATACACACGCATGCACATTAGCAACTATTGCCTTTTTCTGATAATATAAACTATTTACTAGAGCCCACTAACTAAAACCATATGGCAGTAATTAGCTGTTATAAATTTGAAAGGTTCCACATACAAACAAAATGAACCTATATCCTAATTGGCCACACTCAGCTTATAGTTCTATGATGGGCCTTTGCATGGCCTGGGCATGAGTAGCTGCAGGTGAAATGCTTGGACCTACTCCTTTTTGGTTCTCTGTTATGCCTGTGGTGCCCGCTTCTCCTTTTTCTGTCCCACCCCAATGATCTATTCCATTTTCTCCCTTCACTGGCACTGGTTCTCTGCTTCACATATTCCCCTCCCTCTCCTCAGAATGCAATCCTGGTCAATTCATTCCTGTACAGGACTGGTCCCGTGTAGATCCACGTTCTCCTCTGGCCATTGCTCTTTGTCTCATCTTCTCCTAACTGCACAAATCATGGCCATTGTGCCTCCATCTTCAGCCCATAAAACATTCTTAAGCCTTCTGTCTGAAACTGTTCCCATATATGGTGTATTTCTAAGATACTTTTTCCTTTTGCTTGCTGCCATTGCCATGATCTGCAACCTGCAAATCAAACTATGGGAGGAAGGAGAGATATATAGAAGGGCCAACCCGTATAACCAAGACAGATGCTGCAGGAATAAAGAAGATTCTCAATATAAATAGAAGGATGAAACCGATTGCCTTCTATTTGACTGATCCTTTGCTGCCTATAATTTATATTACTCATTTTAGACATCATGTTTTAAAGTATATCAATCTGCTTTGAGCTGCACAGGCTGCCCTGGATAGGCAAGAGGGATGATTGAAGGAGTGTACCAGATTTTTGAATAAAGAGAAGTAATCTAAAAGGGGAAAGAAATATGCTTTGAAAACCCAATAATGATCCCCCTGTAATGTACCTATGATTAGGTTAAGCCCCTTTTAGTAAGCAAGCATATCTTTGAGTAAGAGGGGCTGTAAGTCCTCCCATTCATCAACCTGAAGCTTATCACTGAACTGAATGGCGATTGATTCAACCCAGCACTGTCTAGAAAATCTGCTGGACCATTGATTTGTCTGTAGTAGTGTTGGACAGCAAGGAGTTGAATTCGGGAGCATATCTTTAGTTTTTTTTATGAGGCCTTTTAGTTTCCAACTTGGTCTTGATCCTCTTGTCATCACATCTAGTTTTAGTTGGGAATCAGCTTCCACCAATAAATGCCGACACCCCTGAGATACAGTCAATTCAGACCTTCCACTGGCCCAATAGCTTCTGCTTCATTATTTGTTTCCTTTGGGATAAGAAAATACTGGTATCTTAGGAGGTATCCTACTCTTCCAATCCTGGGGTTTCCTTAAGAGGCCAGTCAAAATTTAGCTTGATTTATGCAAAGACTTGTGTTCTATTGATCCATTAACGAATGATTTTCTTTGTTATTATCGTTATTGTTGCTGTTATAACCATCATCATTTTTATTTGGAATATCTATGTCTCCATCACAACCTAGCTCTTTAACATTGTGTCGCTGATTTTTTAGCCAAAACAGTTCCAAGTATGTTGTTTGTAAGTCTGAAGTTTGGACGCTGCTTCAGCTGGATAGCAGTTTTGTAGACATCGAGTTAGGTTTTCTATTATTCTTGCAAGAGATTTTCTGTTATTCTAATTAAGGATCCTAGGCTTTTGCATCAGTCATTCATTCCAATCTAGCAAAGTACACCACAAATAAGCTTTGTGTGGTATCATTGGATGTTAAACTGGTGGCTAAATTTTTTGATGGTTTTAAAGAATGATCATGCCAGAATGTTGCTTGAGGCTCTAAAATCCCTGGAGCCAAAGCTGGAGAAACTGCATGTCTTGTTGAATGAGAATGTGACATGAGTTATAATGAAAGAAATGGAGACTATTGATAAATTTAGATTCTGCAGTGTCAAACGGAGAATTGAGTTGCCTTTTCATAAACAGGTATAGAAAGCTCTTAAGTATAAAACCAAAATCAGCTTTGTACTAAATATACTCCATATACCATGCTGCTACTACCATATGCAAAAATTAGAAACAAATGCCTAATCATGTATACATGTGATAAAAAGGTTTTTTGAGAACATTAATAACATTCAAGACGTTACAGCCGGGGGCAGAAAGAAGAGATTCTTTATTGAAAAGAAGAAAAAATCAATGAAAATACAATAATGGCCACAAATAACGGAATTATATCAAATGGACTGACTAGCTATAGTAGCTAATCAAGAGTGCTTGAAGGAACTCCAACGACTAAAACTAAAGCATCTAAAACTAGAACATTTAAAACTAAAAAGAGGTGAATAGATCAAAAGAAGAGGGTGGTAAACTCAAATTGGTAAAACTAGAGAAGTTAGAATATACACAATCCATATAATATGAAACGATCTTGTGAAATGGAGGCCGCTTGTTGAAAGGAACTACCAACGGCAACAAAGCCAATATAATATACACAATCCATAGAATACAAAAATGTTCTTAGGTTTTTCTTAAACCAAGGTTAGGGTTTCAACCTTTTCTCTTTCTGATTGTCCATCCTTATGTTCTTCTTTAGTTTTTTTCCTTAATCTCTGTTTCTATTCACTTCTTTTGTGATATTTTTATTTTGTTTATCATCCAACAAAGGTTATGAAAATTTTGATTTTAAATTAAATCCACCTTTCTCTAGCATAAATATCATCACTTCTAGGGAACTTAGTTATCTCCATGAGTCACATTTTATATAAAACTAGAGTTTTAAGAAAACATGCTTTCACTGTGTATTTTTTTTTACCACAACTCTGAACATAACAAACTATGTAGGCAAGTAGATCTTAAAATTTACTTCACAATGTAGAAAACAACGCTTGATTTGCTTTACTAGATTGCAAAATATGGAGGTTACCCCTTTGTTCTGACTGAGTTGCAATTAGGAAAACAATCCTTTGGAAAGTTCAGAAGGCTGGCTTGCTGAGGTCATAAATTCCTTCATATTACTTGGATTTCTTATTGTGACCACTTGCCGAAAAGCTCCCAAAATGCTCTTTTCAAACACCTCAGTCGGACCCCTGTGCCAAGAAAAAGATCTTTTGCAAGTTGAGTGTTTTTTCCAAAAAAATCAGCAAAATAAATTCAGTTCTTCAAAATCCTTTATGCCACTTTTCTCAAATTGCTGCTTTGTATAAATAACGTGCTCCGAATATCCTACTAGTTCATATAAATAACGTGCTCCGAATATCCTAGTTCATATAAATAACGTGCTCCAAATATCCATACCTAGAACCAGGATACCAATAATTGAAATACACAAGACAAGATGTGTAATGGGCTAAATTGACCTAATCTTCAATACACTCACAAATAGAATTAAAAATAGAAATCAAAATATACACCATAAAATATTCCTTAAAGAAGGAATCACTCCAAGATATCTCCCTTTGTGAGATCCATACCTACTACCCTAATCTACCCAATACAAACATTCCATAATTAATCTATCTCCCTTTCACAACCAGAGATGCCTCTATATGTAGCCTCCTGCATAATAATAGTTGGGGAGTGCAAACCCTTTACACGAGGCCAATTAATCTAATTACCAAGTATAATCTATTGTGCAACTTATCCCTTTTACACAATACATGTCACCCATTGGCCCATCCTATCTAAACATTATTTAGCCACAAGTTAGCTACTTCATAACCCATTTACATAATAATACCATGGCATGGCCTTGGGTAGATGACATTCCACCCTCCCTGTCTTAACGCACCTCTGTTCTGGACATTAGGAAAAAAACATTGCGAGTGACTCCCGAGACTCTCTACAAACAATAATGTTTCCCTTGGTTTTGCTATTTTACAGTCTGCATCTTTGACAAAACATATGTCAAATTCTATGATGATCTATCCCAACTCGTAAATGGTGAGAAAATTATAATGGGCCCAACACATCTCACGAGAAGTGCAGAAATAAGAGTCAAACATGAGATTGATATCCATGCAGAAGAGAATAAAATATATCTGAGAAAATTTCCATGCAGAAGAGAATAAAATATATCTGAGAAAATTTCCATGCAGAAGAGAATAAAGTATAATAGAGATAGTATGCATGCAAATAAAGGACAAGTCTGCCTGATGTAAAGATAGAATATTTCATGCAAATAAAGGATAACTGTGCATGATATAAAGATAGATTTTGTTGTAATTTGGTTATTTGCATTGTTAAGAGATAAGGTTTAGTTTATTTAGGGAATTAGAACAAATAAAGCCTTGCAAAGGCTACAAATAGATTTGTTATAGGAATTTATAGATTGTTTTGTGATGAAGCAAAGGTTAATTATTTATAGATTTCTTTGTGAAGAAGCAAAACATAATTATTTTTAGAGAAGGTTTCCTTGCCTCTAAATATGACGACTTTGTAACAAGGACATGATTTGTTGAAATGAAATTATGTGATTTTGCACCTAATTGAAGATTGGCTGTCCTCGAATTTGGGAGTGACTCACTTGTGGGCTGTGGTTGTTTTGATTATTTGTTGTGATCAGATTAATGTATCTATTCTGTGATAAAATAGATTTTATTATGAACTCTAAAAGAATAATATTTCAGCTTTTAGGCAAATTTTAAATGCCAAAATTGTTTTAGAATTTCAGAATTTAGGTTGGCTCATAACAATAGTATCAGAGTAGTGATTCTGCCAGCCTGTGAAGTGATAAATGGAATCAAGTTTAGGAAGAGGTAAAAGATCCTTAAAACATTTTATTGAACAAAGTCTCATAGAATATGGAAATATGAGCAACAAGGATTTGAGAGAAATGACTCAGATGATGCAACAACAATTGCACAACATGAACAATAGATCCTTTTCTTCTCATCACTCTTCATATATGGCTGAACTGTTACAGAGTCATTTGAATAGACTAAAAAGAGAGCTTCTTTTGAGTTGCAATGATGTCTTCCTCCTCCAACCCAGAGGATTCTAGATGATGGAGCTACTGTCGATGGGAATCTATTAGTTCATCATGATGCACTTTACATTGCCCATTATGCCAAATCAACTAGAAGTATAGCTGGATAGAAAGAACTTAAAGTTCATCTTGGAGCAGCATATGTTACATGAGAAATTTCTGCAAAAAACATCAGAGATTTGGCCTGCAAAATTCATAAATCCTGTAGAAATGGTACATAAGCTCTCCATCAATGAAGAATCATATGTTCAGATTAAGTTTTTTCAAGAAATTGCTGAAACTGTGCGATTTGAGGGAAGTCAGCCTCCAGAAATTGTAGCACATATATATTACAAGGGGTTATGTTGCAGACAAGATGCGATCCTTGTAACAGCGGGTTTGCACTCGCAAGAAATTGATATGCTACTTTGAATTTGAAGCATCAAAATATTTACTAATAGTTGGGATGAACACAATTGTACATCAAGTGCAACTGTCACAATGATCAAGTAATGTGATTGTAAAAGAATAGAGATGTCTCAGCATGAAGATAAGCATCTTAAACAGCGGACTAGTTACAGAACAACCCACGAACTTCGGTGGCATGGAGAAGCATGGGCACTTAGGACGACGGGTGGTACGGGATCTACAGCAGAAAAGCAAAACCAGCAGAAGCCAGTAATGCGGAAAACAGAAACAGCAAGCCACGGGCCCCACAGCGGACTGGGTACAGGTATGAGGTCTATAAAACCTCTCTAAATAATTTCTGCGTAGTATATTTGCTCTCAGATTGCCTCAAAGATGTACAGTGGTAAAAGTTTTCAAGCTAGGGTTTGGATATCTAGCTGAACCCGAGTTGAGAAAACCCTAGTAAAGTATCAACCCAATAAAATCTCAGTGGGCAGGGGCTATCAAAAGTCATTGGTATGATTGCAGTGGAACAGGGGCAGATAAATGGAAGATACAGAAAAAATAAATGTTCCATTAGAGAAGGTCAGGTCAGAAGTAGATAACAAGATGCAAGTGATGGTTAGAGAACCTCAGATCCCACCCTCCGGGAACATAGCCCAATCAGAAATAAGTATAGCACCAATATGTACAACAAAATCCCATATGGTTAACACATACTTACAAACAAACCCTATTAATGGAGAGAATGCTGGAACATACAGGGTTAATGGAGCACAAGGAATTGTTTATCCGATGAAGATAGGCTCCCTTAGAATGCCAACTCATCATCAAATCCAACTGCAACTCCATCAAAAGTGATATCACAACTAAAATATATCAATGCAAAACAGCATTGGGGGATATCAAGACACCGGCAAGCTTGAGCAAGGACATCAGCTATAAAGAAACAAAAAAAAGAATAAAAACAACGGAGACAACCACATAAGCAAAAACATGCTGATCATAAAGAACAACCACTGGCCTTTCACATTTTGGAATGAAAATGTCAAGTGGGCAAAGGAACAGGGGTAAAACCGTAAAAGGTGATAATAAAATCAAGACATGAAGCAAGAGACCACATAACAATGAAGACAATGGTCACCGAGAAGAGACACAAGATGAGGAGGAAATGTACAGCTCTACAACGACTCCACTCATTTGGTCATTGAAGCTCTATGTGCAATAGATAATGAGTTTGAAAGAGAGACTAGGAAGTATGGACTTAAGGGAGAAAATAAAAGATATTAAATTTGAAGAGGTGTTAAGTGCAAACAAAGGCTAGAGGAGGACAACAACATGCTTAGAGTACAAGTGGCAAAGCTTCAAAATCTTGTGAATATTGGACAACATGATTGGCAAGCTCTCAAACAAACCATTCACACTCCAATAAGTGGCAAGGTAGGGGAGATGAAGGTAAATGCAACACAAATAAAAGAAGTCCAAAAAGCACTTCGCAGCATGGAAGTGAGAGAGAATGAGCTAAGAAATAAACTAGAAGAGGCTAAAACATGGGCACAAGTAGTAAAGGAACCAAGAGGTGAGCAAAAGGTGTTGATAGAAAGGCAAGTTAAAAATCTAATGATAGAAGAACGAGAACGTCATGATAAATTATCAAAGGGTTAAAAGACTATGGAGAACATGAAAATACAAACAATTTAACAAGGGACTTCCTTGCAGACAAGCAAGTAGAATTGGTAAGCCAAGAGGAGGAAGGGAGAGGCATATCCGGGTCACATTGGTGAACTTTGAGGAGAAAACAAAAATACTAAGAAACAGAGGAATGCTGAAAGGCTCACACTACTCCATAGACGAAGACTTAACTTTTATCCAACGAGAAGATAGAAATAAGAAATATGCTTTTTAGACAACCATAAATGGTATATAAAGTAAATCTAAAGGGTTGCATGCATTGTCACAGGGTTCGGCGAATTTTTAGGTTAAAATTTAAAATTTGTCGAATCTTGGGATGCTGACCAAAGATTCGGTCAAGTTCGGCTAATTCGACGCATTTAATGCGAAAATGGTGAGACACTGTACCCGGACTTTTTGCTCAGTCGACGCGTCCGAAAAGATAGTCTGAGCGGGAAACAACAAGTGGGAAACAACGAATGCAAACTTCTATTAAACCAAGCACACCTTCATTTAATCTGCAAAAAAAAGAACTTGTTTCGTCGAGTTTCGAAAGGTTTTCTGTGAAAAGAAATGCTATTTTACTGCCTTGCAGTGACGACCATAAAAGCCCTGCATTGAAACTTCAAACCTTGCAAGCGCCATCAAAGCAACAACGATCAAGTGAACCAGACAAGCAAGCTTTGACTAGGCAGGGATGCGACTTGGGGGCGGCGACCAAATGACCTTCTAGCAGGGAACAGTGACCTTCCATCTCCACCCAAGGCAGTCGCGACAGACAGCAACGACTAGGTGACAGGTAGGGTTTAAACTTTTTAATTTTTATGTTTGCTTTAAAGTTTTTAGGTTTTTTATTTTTTTTATAATTTTATTAAATTTTTAAATTTATGTATCGTTTTATTAAAATGTTTGTTTTATTTAATTTTATGTTGTTTTTCTTCTATTTTTTACTTTTTTAGTTTTTTTAATAATTTTATTAACTTTCAAATTATATGTTGTCATTATATATATTATAACTGTTTATTTTTATTTAATTTTTATGTTGTTTTTTTGTTATTATTTCTTAAATTTTTTACGATATATTAAATCTTTATAATTTAATTGTAATTTGTTTTATATTTTTTATTAGTTTTTATTTATTTTTTTAATAATTTTTATTTTTATTATTCATTTTTATTGTATTTTTTATTTTTTAATCTTTTATTTTTAAATTTACATTTTATTTTATTTTTATATAAAATTATATTATTTGTTTATTTAATTTAATTTATTCTTATTTTTTTAATATTTTGCAAACACTATTTATTTTTATTATTTGTTTTTATTTTTTATTCATTTTTTATATTAATAATTTTTTAAATTATTTAACTTAGTTTTTATTTTATTTTTAAATTTAATGATTATTCTAGTTTTAATTTTATTTTTTGTTTTGATTTTAATTTAATTTTTTTAATCTTTTAAGTTTTAAATTTATATTTTATTTATCATTATATTTTTTATATTATTTTTATTTAATTTAATATTCGATTTTTATTTTATTTTATTTATATTTTAATAATCTTTTAAAACTATATATTTTTGATTTTATATTTATTTAGTTAATTTTATTATTAATTTTGTTTTTATTGATTTTAATTTTTTAATTATTTTTCATAAACTTTTACATTTAATTTTTTATATTATGTTTTATTTTATTTAATTTAATGTTTACTTTGTATTTTTTATTTTTATTTTGTTTTATTTTTTAATTTACTTTTATTTTTATATTTAAAAATATTTTACAAAAATTATTTTTTATTTTTATTTTTAATATTATTTTTTATTTATTGTATAATTTATTTTATTTATTTATATTTTTAGTTTGTTTTCCATTTATTTTATTTATAATAATATGTACTTTTTTAATTTTTACTTTAATTTTCATTTTAAATTTTAATCTTTATTTTAATTTTAATTTTTTAATTTGCAGAAAAAATTTCATGGCTCCTTAGAAGTTAAAAGCCGAGGCATGGAAGCATGTATCTAAAATTGGATCAGGGCATGAAGTAAAATGTAACTTGTGTGAAAAAATATTTTATGGAAGTTTAACCAGAGTGGTGGACCACTTCCTTGGCAGATCGGGTGGCTGTGGTGGGGGTGTTAAGGCATGTGCTAATGTTTCTCCGGAAATCAAAGTGACACTAGAGAAAGAAGAGGAACAATCACTTGTTGGAAAGCACGTCGCTGCACAAAAGAAACAAAGAATTCAAGAAGAAATTTTCAAGAGCACATGAAAAAGTTTTTCTCCAAGCATGTCATCTTCATTTATGCAGTCAAACACTAGTGGAAGTGGAACAATTCCTAACATATTAAAATCAGTACAAAGGCAAGACGTAGATGATGCAATTGTTGATTTATTTTATTCCAGTGTCATTCCATTCAACGTAGCTAGGAGTTCATTCTTTATAAATGCAATAAAAAAAGTCTCTGAATTTGACAAATGATACATTCCACCTAGTTCTGAGAAGCTTAGGACCACTCTTTTGGAATGGTCAAAAGAGAGGGTCACTGAAAACATGGTAGAGGTCAGGGCCTCATGGAGTGTAACAGGATGCAGTAGATTGAGTGATGACTGGTTTGACATGTGTCAAAGGCCATTGAGCAATATCTTGGTATATTGGCCACAAGGCATATCTTTCTTGAAATCGATTGACACCATGAATCATAAGAAGACTTCAAAATATGTTTTCAAAATCTTAGATGAAACAATTCTTGAAGTGGGTGAAGAAAATGTAATTCAGGTTGTCACTGATAATCCCACAAATTGTGTAGGAGCTGAAAAATTGCTTATGGAGAAGTATCCACAAATTTATTGGAGCCCTTGTGCAACACATTGCCTTAATTTGCTACTTCAAGATTTGACCAAATTTCCATTGGTGGATGAAGTAATTCAGAGAGGGAGGACAATTGCAAATTACATAAGGAACCACCGCCTCACATTGAGCATTTATCGACAACATGCATCTAAGGAGTTGTTGAGGACTTGTGAAACAAAATTTGCCTATTTCTATATCACTTTAAAAAGAGTGGTTGAAGAGAAATCAGCAATAAGGTCAGTGATTTGTTGCAATGAGTGGGAAAGATCTATGCTTTCAACAAGCTCTTAAGGGAAAGCAAGCAAAATAAATTATTTTAAAACCTGGATTTTGGGAAAGTGCCAACAAAGTTCTTAAAATATGTGAGCCTATTGTTGATGTGTTTCACATGGTTGATGGTGACACCCCTTGTCTTGGCATGCTTTATGAAGCTATGGACATTTGTAAGGAATCTATTCAAAAGACATTCAATGATGTGGAGGCAAGTTACAAAAAAATATGGGATGTGATTGATGTCAGATGAAAAATGATGCACACACCCTTGCATACAGTGGCTTGTTATTTAGAGCCTAGACTCTTTCATATAGATAGAGACAGTGATTCTGAAGTCGTGAGTGGACTTTATGAAGCCATTGATAGGCTTATCCCAGATCCTGAACTTGCATGTATAATTCAAGACCAAATAAGGGCATTTCGGGCACAAGAACGGGTATTTACAACAATAGGGGCCACTTATGATATGCCACGTCTTGAAGTTTACAAATGGTGGAAATCTTATGGATCAAGTACAAAGGAACTACAATGGTTTGCTATTTGAATTTCGAGTCAAGGAGCAAGTGCGTCAGCATCTGAAAGGAATTGGAGCTGTTTTGACCACATTCAATCCAAGAAAAGAAACAGGTAATTGTCTGGAAAGTTAGCAGATCTTGTTTATGTTAACATCAATTTACGGATGTGCATGAACAAAATAACAAAAGAATCTTCTTCTTCACAACCCCAACCTATTGCAACTGACTTAGAGGACACAGATGATCTTGACTTCCTTTGTGATGAATCTAGTGATAATGATGTTGATGAGCCAAGTGCTCTTGATGATATGGAACTTTTTTGACGTAGCTAGTCGCCTATAAGGCCATAGGGTGTATTGGCTTTTGATAATGTAAAACTTTTTGATGTATAGTTCGAATGAAGTTTAAGAACTTAATATTTACATGTTTTACATTTTGAGACACTTAGTTTTTCAAGAAGTATCCATAATACCTTGATTTGACTTATTTTTATATATTTCTTATGTTTTTCTATGGTTCGAACTTAATGGCGATTTTTTTTCAAACTTTATCCAGTGGCGAACTCGAACCGAATTTAATACTCATCGAACTCGAACTCGAACCTTGTGACTATGGTTGCATTTATGGGGAGAAGAAGAGATTAAGTCAAGATTTAATTAGGACTAAGCAGTATCTCTTGGTTGTCATGGGTATAAGGTCAAGAAAAAGGTCAAATATGTCAAACTTCAGACGTTATACTATGCACTGATTTGGACTGATAATGCTCAGATTAGCTAGAATTAGAAACTAATTCTTGTCACAAAATGGGAGCAATTTAAATGCTTGATTAGGATGCATTTGTATCAAATTGGTTATGAGGGAGACTGATTCATCTAGGGGTAGTATCTTTGGTAGTACGACAATTTAGAGTTATGTAACAAGCAATTTGGTTTGAATTGGTATTGGTAGGCTGTTCTTTATAGAAGAATATTGGTGGCTTGCATGGGAAATAGTCCCAAGGAATCGGCATTGTTTGACGTCAAGATGTTGAATGAGGCTTGCAAAAAAGCATTGCACATTGTGATTGAGGACTAGAAGGATGCAAAATTTTAAGTACCATCTAAAATCTGCTGGGTGCAAAGAAAACTGGGAAGAGAAATCATAGGCAAACAATTTGTTGTCAAGAGTTGTGGACAGAAGAGTGCTAACACTTTGCAAACTAAAGATGTTTTAGAATAAAATGTGTATTTCTTCATTCAGCAATAAAATACATATTTTAATAAGATATTTAATAAATGATGGGACTTTTAAAAATTAAACATTTTTTTTGTCATTCTGCCATTAAGTTTCAGCTGTTGGAGTTACCTTCAGTGGGTCCTAATGTTTTCAATGCAAGAAAAATATTTTGGGAACTATGTGACTGGGTTAATGGTCATATAATGTGGTATCAGAGCTGTGAGTTCAACTTTGGGACCTTAGTGGGTGATAAAATAAGCTGCAAATAGTAGGGTTTTTTGGTCGTAAAATCATATGAGGTTTTCAATGTCTCTTATTGATAGGATTTTTGACTCTCATTAGAGAGCTGGATCTACAACTAGAGTGAGGATTACCCTTCCACACTTGATTTTAATGTGATCACATCATTTTGATTTGTAACTTGCAAGAAGGAATTTGTTTTAAGAGGCTTCTACTCTTGTGGTTTGGGTGAGTTATAGTTAACCATTCTTTGGAGCAGGGTCTTGAATTTTCTAGCGAAAACAAATTTACATAATAGGCTGAGTCAAGCCATCTGCTTCAAAATGGATCATTTAAGTTCAGAAGATATGATGACACTCACACACCATAAGTAAGTCAAAGATCGGAGAATGAGACAAGGAAGAAGCAAAGGGGATGAGTATAGTTGGACACAAAATATAAATTCAACCAAGTTAAAGACGTTGATTAAAGTTTTAGTTTTTGTTGAGTCAGTGATGCTCATGGCACATCGCAAGTGCAGGCTTCTTAACATCCTTTGAGTTCTAACATTGACCATTGGGGGACTCATTGTGCTCACAACACAGTTCACCATCCCCAGCTTGCGCTATTGCTCCAGTGGTATCTGGCCTACATGTGATCCCCTGAGAACCTGGGAATTCTCTAATGCATATAGGAGGAGGGGGTCCACCGCAAAGGAATACACCCGTATTTGCCTAGTTAAGAACAACTTATGTCACCTCTGCATACCTGACAAGAGGGTTTTCCCTACCTATTGTGACATTGGCTCAAAGATATCATGCACATTTGACAGCTGCTGAATGTGCCACCTTGTTTGCTGCAGAGAACCAACACTGTTGGTAGTTGCCAAATGTGTAAGCATTAGAAGAATGGGGCCTTAAAACAACTAGGGCAGAGCCCCAAAATACCCACTTCTTTCATTGCCAAAGAAGGTAGATTTGATAACTGTTGAGTGTGTCTCAATATGATAGCAGAAGGAAAATAGCTGTCGTGAAAAAAAGTGGAATCATTACAAATCCTGAAATTTTAAATGAATTGTTCTCTTAGAAGTCTCTATGACTTTTTTGGAAGCATCTTGTAAGCATAAATATGCATGTTGGAGTCATGGAAAAACATCTAGAGTTTGAGTAGCATTTGCAGCCGATGGTAGGTAGTGTGCAATTGTGGTTGAGTAGTGATTTGTTGCAAAGAAAGTGTGCAGGGCATTGTAAATGTCCGACAATGGTCTTTGGATGGACCAAAGTTGAGCCTGACTAGTAATTTTCCAAATTTGGTAATTGGAAAAGAGGCACAACCTTACCTTTGCTTGTGTTTTCAGTTTCACCACGAATGTGTTTATCTAGGGTATATCTTGTGTTCATGTGGATGGGTATGCTGGATTCATTTTTTCCCACGTTAGTTCATTTTCAGATGCCGTTTTTCATTTCCAACACTTTCACAAACAATCCAATTCTATGTCAAAGTGAGCTATCAAGCAAAGTACTTAGTAACAAGAGCAATTCACCACAAACTCATAAGCATTTCAACTTCCAATTCGATGAAGAGCCTCTTGAAGTGGTATCAAAATACAAATAAATCAGCCTAGACTGTCACAACAAACTCAGCTGGGATACATGTAGAATGAAAAGTATACAAGGTGGATGCAAAACTCTTTATGCACTTCAGAATAGATGTAGGAATTCAAAGTTATGGGATTAGAAGACCATCAGGGTCTTATTTGGGATATTTGTCACCCTTGTGGTGTTGTATAGGTGTGAACTATGGGCTAGTGGCACTTCGAGTTTGGAAAGGATCTAGAAGCACCTAATCACAAACAACTTTAGAGTCAAGGCTTCAATCCTTGCAGAAACATGCACTATCCCTTTAGAGGCAACTGCTATGATTGGGTTACCATGCTAATTGAAAAAATAGAAAACTTGGAGACTAGCAGGTGGCCTAGGGCTGCAAGAAAAGATGAGCTGGATAGGAGGAAGAGCACATGGATGAAACAAAACCAAAAATGGATGACTAGATGGGATATCAGCCTAAATGAATGATCGAACCTCAACAAAGAAATAAAAATCTATGTAAATGAAAAGTTTGGAATAGCCATTGGGAGAAAGAAAACACGTAGGAAATGCCAACATTGTATCACAAAATTCAATCCAACTTATCAGCATTGCTGAAATCAAATGGAGGAAAAAGACACTCATAGCTTAAATAAGGACTAATTCCCACAGGCTTAAATGTGAGACAGATAGATGGATGGCTTCTAAGGAAGAATGGGAGGAAAGGATATCTGTTTTCTTCTCCACAGGGGCAGTAGAAACATAGAAAAATTTCGTTCTTGAATGCCTAGTGTACAAGGACATTTGAGTCAAATACGCAGAAACACTAAGTGCTCAGCATACAAGGACATTCGAGTCAAGTAAGTAGAAACACTAAGAGTTAGCTCCATATTGGAGCTATTTGAAAAGGAGGAAAACCTTTCTTAAAGAAATAACTCAACTTGCAATATCATCATTTGTGGGTGGTTGAGACAGCTGTAACAGTTTGTTGTCCCATAGACCAATAGGATTTGTAGATGTAATTAAAATCATTTCATTTCAAATGATTTCAGTTATGCATGGTTTAAAATCTGTTTTGATGAGTTCGAGATTGCTATAACGAATCTAATTAACTGATCACTACTCTTCTCCTAGCATGTCCTTTTGAGCTAATAGAACTTCCAATCTAATTAACTGATCTGCTTACGCAAGTCCTCTCTTGAAATAGGAGAACTTCCTCGTCGTTACTCTGCTATGGTGATGGGTAAAGAGCTAATATAGAAATCAGATAACAGGAAAAGTTTGACTATATTTTCCCTACTCAGAATTACGAGAAAAGCACCAATTACGTCCTCAACGATGTCCTTTTTAACTTTGGGGTTCCCATTTTGTCTTCTTTACAATGAGGATCTTCTCACCATGTTTTGCATATAGATCTTAAAATCTCTTGGTTGTCTGTGTGTTTTCCTAGTTGATGTAATCCTCACATAAGTTGAAGAAGTGGCTCATGCCCTCATTATTTCTTGCAATCACTTCTCTACGAGGCTAGGAACAATCATCAAGAATCTACCTCAACTATGAAGAATGCAATCATGATTCCTATGGTTTGTCGGGTCTCCTAAGCCTGATATGCAGTGCATATCAAATTGTCAATAAAGCATTCTTGGAGTGACTGTGGGCCTCTTCCTGTTGTTGCTGCCCCAATCAATAAAGAAGCTTAGTGGAAGACATGATGACCAGCCAGAACCATATAGTTCAATGCCTGGTTAACTTGCCAACAATGCCCAAATGCTTTGCTTCAATTTTGTTAATACAAATTTAGTGAAACATTACAACAAAGTGGTGCCCTTGACCATGACATATAAAAAGTTCATAATTACAGCACACAAAGCACAAGAATACAAAAGACTAAAAGAGTTAAGAGAAGTTATAAATGAAATGCTACTTGTATCAAAGCAACTTGCAAGCATGGAAGGCATAAGTTGATCACCAGAGTGAGGTATAATGCTCAATGCTGTGGTGATGAAAATTAATTTTGACTGAGGGGCTCATTTATCACATTTAAAGCTCACCTCACTATGCATGAATGGTTGGGATTGGAGGCAAATTTATTTTGATTGAGGGGGTCATTTGTCACATTTAAAGATCACCTCAATATACATGAATGATTGGGATTGGAGGCAGCTGCCATACTAACTTTACATAAAAAAGAAAAATTATTTAACAAAGTTGCTGAATATAGCACTAGACAATGTTTATAAAATCCAAATTTACATCACAGAAAAGGTGCCTATGTTTTAACTTTTTTTTTTCTGTTTATATATTTACTTCAAGAATTTAATATCTTGAAATTATGTAAATGCACTATTGGTCCTTTGTTATCATTCTCAGCTTCCAGAATATTAACAACCATATTCCCGACCATCCTGCTCTTTATGCAGTGGAATTGCAACTCTATTCGCCGAATCGACCAGTTGTGGATTTTTCGGAAGCCATGTTGTGGATGATGGCTGTTGGGACTATAATATGCTCTTCACTATGGCCAAAATTCATTGCAAATGAACAACCTGATGATAACTATAACCAATTGTCATTCAAGGTGACTCCCTTTATGGAATCCTGCTTCTGAAAAATACTTTTTTATCTGTATTATGTTTATGGCGGCAAATGGTCTCTGGGGATACTCATAAGTTATTAGCATCTCCGTACTCAAAAGCATTTTGTTCTTTCTAAGATAATATAGTGCACATTTGATACTTCAGTAGAAACTAAGTGTTGTGTGCATTTTCTCACACATGTACAGGAAACACCAGGAGATATATCTCCAAGCAAAGTTGCCACAGAGAAGGATGTTGTGCAAATAAGCACCAAAGCAGCTGCTTTTTTCATAGCAGTACCTTCTATTTTCTTGTTGCTGCTTTATTTCTTCATGTCTCAGTGGATTGTTTGGATTCTTATCGTCCTCTTCTGCATTGGTGGCATTGAGGTGAGGAAAATCTTTTGTTCTTTTTATATTTTAAATATTAATAAAATATTCTGTATATGCATGTAAAGCTTCGCATAAATTTCTTGATCTATGTAATTTTCATATGATGCAAATTCTGGCCTTTTAAGTGAGTTTCTCCTTGTGGAGTGCTTGCCATCATTATAATCATGCAATAATTGTCACCACCGAAATATTGCTCTGTTATTCTTGTCAATATATTTGTAAGCTTGTCAATGAATGGAAATATTTCCATGTTGATTTGGATTATTTGATGAATTGTTTTAGAAAGAAAGAAAAGTTATTGATGTCCAATATGACCAAAAAAGGTCAACGGGACATAGAAGTATAACCAATACAAAAACATGGAGTTAAAATAAGAACCAAACGTAGCGACAAGCTAAAGCTAAAACTAAAAGCACACTAATAAATGAGCCTAGCTAATAAAGGGGGTGAACCCAACTCAGGTAACCCTGAAATGTTAGGAAGATAATGCCATGCATTGCAAACATTACAAATAGCCATGAAGAGGAAGACCTGATGCCAAAGAAGATAGACGATTGAAGAGATGAGATGAAAAGAATATGCCTTTGATAACACTTGCTGGATGGAAAAGCATTTGATCTGGGGCCCAGGGGCGACCCGGGGGACAACACACTAATATGGGTTCTAATGTGCTATATGTGGAAACTTACTGTGAATGATCGAGTGCGACAACCACCACCACAAGATTTAGAATGCTGAAACAGAGAATCCAAGAACAATAGAACATGCTAGAACTGTAATGCATAGTTGTATTATGCAAGTTCTGTGTACAAAGATATGAGAGGTTGAATGTATTCCAAAGGTGTTTATGCTACTTCATGCCCATTGGAAGAATGGTTAGCATACTTTTAAATACATGTGAAGAAGATGAAACAGTTTGACAGTTGCAAGAAATGGAATTGCTCACCTTTTGAAGGTTCAAATCGTTTGTTTTGTCATTTCCTAGAAATGCTGTAGAACGTTTGTGTTGAACATGGCTAACATTGTCGAAGTTGTGGCACAGAATATTTAGCATAAGGACTTCATCATATGACCATGAGTTGATCAAAGTCCTAGATCTTCTTGGATTAGTCTCACCTTCTTGAGAAGCAATGGTCCCCATTGTGGCAAGTTGTGAAAAAAGACATGGAAAGTGTCTTGCAATCTTGAGCTCTGGTGTGCCATTTCCCATGAGAAGGAACTTGACCTATTTTGATGATCTAGTAGATAAGAATCTCTTTGTTTGTTGTGCCTTTGACCCTGGTGTCAATGACTTGATCTGCTTTTGTTGGCGTGTTGTAATCATGATTGATTTCTGCTGGTTGAAGTTCGTCTACAACAGCTGGTATGTACAACAAAGGTAGAAAGTAATGGCTTCAGGGTTCTGCATCGAAAATTCGATGAAGACCAAGATAAACTGGTAGATTGAGATCAAATCCGTTATATCCAACATTCCTAGTGATAGTATATGGGTCATGGTACATACCGAAGAGGATGGATCTTGTGACAAGGTCCAAAGTCTTTCCTTGTGCAAATGAATCGATCCTCTGTCAGAAAATTTGAACTGGTGTGGCACTTGATTTTGATTCATGGTGCCGCATCTATTTAGCATTGGATTTCTACATAATAGCTTGCACTTGCTGCTATATGTGTTGAATGTGCTCAATGAACTTTGGTAGCTTTGTCAATTTCATTTTGATGGGGGCATATGATAAACTACATCAATTGGCACCAACAACTGAAACCCAAACAAGCCTCAAAAGGGTTGTGTTCAGTAGAGATGTGAAGAGCTCTGTTGCATTATGTTGATTGAAAGTTCTCTTTCATCCAAAGTGTGGTGCTTCTTGGAATTGTGCATTTTGAGAAGATGCATGAGCATCCTATTCATCACTTCTGTTTGTCCATCACTCTGAGGATGGAATCTCAGTAAACTTGGTTCCAACATTAACCAAAATGCTTTCTAGAAATTTCTTAAGAATCTGGTGTCTCTATCATAGATAATGTCATAATGGTGTATGGTAATCCAAATTGAATCAATACATGCTGAAAGAACGGTAGAGCAAGTTCCTGCTCTGAGTCATCCTTTTTTCTTAGCATGAGAATTGTTATCTTTGAGAATCTATCCACTAATATGCAAAATCATTGCCATGCTTGGTTGTAGATACACATTAAAGAAAATCCATGGAATTTGATTCCCAAGGTCTGTTTGGTATCAACAAAGGAGCATACATTCCTTGCTTCTTGTTGGTCAGCTTGGCTATAGCATGTTGTACATGATCTGATGTATTTTGCAACAATTGACCTGAGATGTGGCCAAAATAAATACTTATTCAATATTGTGAGGGTCATTTCAACACCAAAATGTCCTCCCACCTTGCTGAGGTGAGTCTCCCGTATCAATTTCTGACGTTTTGCTTCTTGTGCAAGCTTCCTAACTGACGTAGGAGCCCATCCTGCGAGTGGTATTTTGGAATTGACTCACCGCTATGCAATGCTTGATTGATATTTACAAAGTATGAACCTGATTTGTAGAATTTTGGCCAAGTGGGTTTCATATACACATATGTCAAGCACAAAGAGGAGGGCTTGAACCTATGATTGACTCGAGCAATTTGCTACTGGGTTGGCACTTCACTTTTTATGCTTGATGTTCAGTTGGAATTGTTGAAGATACGAAGACCATTTTTGATGCAGTTCTTACTGCAATTTGTTATGCATCTGCATGAACTTCAATGGTTTGTAATGTATATGAATGATGGTCTCCTTTCCCAATGTGTAGTGCTTCCAATGCTTACATTCTTGGATAATGGTATAAATCTCTTGGTCATATGTGGGATATTTTATTACCACGGTAGCGAATGTATTACTGTGGTAAGAAATTGGGTGACCAAATTGAGTAAGGACTGTTGCAAGTGCATATTCAAATGCTCTAGTCTCATTGTCAAATGGTTGCTGAAATATTTGGTAACATGAGTGCTGGCACAGAACAAAGTTTGCATTTTAGTTCCTGAAATGGTTAATGTTGTTTAGTTGACCAGTCGAAAGTTGCTTTAACGCTACTCTTAGTAACTTGGTTCAAGGCCAAGTTATGTGTGAGAAACCATTTACAAACTTCCTATAGTGAAATGCCAACCCCAATAAATTGTGAAGTTTTGTGAGGGTCTTTGGTGTAAGCCATTCTTGGATGATGTGGATCTTGGTCGGATCCACATGCACTTTGTGGCCATCAACAATATGCCCAAGATGGTATATATCCTTCACAAAACAAGGACATTTTGCAAGGTTTGCATACAAAATGTGTTGACGCAAAGTGTTGAGCACTTGCTAAATAGGATGAAGGTTCTTGCCATGTTTTGCTAAAAATGAGTATGTCATCAAGGTAGGTAATGACGAATGAAGTTGTAAATGGCTGAGGGATGTCAAGCCGAAAGGCATAACCAATCAATCATTCTAACTAGCTTTCCTTTGCTTTGAAGGCTTTCTTCCAAATATATGAGGGTTCAACTGGAATCTAATCGTATCTTGATTTGAGATCTATTTTAGTGAACCAGTTGGTACCACAATCTGGTCTAGGAGTTTTTCTGTCCTTGGGAGAGGATGGCGGTTTTGCCGTGTCTTGTTCAAGGTTCTCTCATTGATGCACATCTTCCATGTGCCATCCTTCTTTGGTGCGAGCACAATTGGGCTGTCGCAAGGTGAAAATTTGGTCTTCATGTGTCTTTCCCCCACAAGTTCATGGAATTTATGTTTGACATTTTCATTATCAAGGAATGGAAGGTGTTATAGAGAGGAATTAGGAATGGTAGTCCTGGAATCAGATCAATAGTATGCTAATGCTTCACTACACATTGCTTTGGCACTCAAACAAGGGACTGGAAATGATCCTTGTATCCTTTGTTGCCTGTCTGTTGAAGGATGTGCGACATTAGCTTGGACCGCAAAGATGTCTTTCTTGCATTAAGGTCTCACCATCAAGAGCACAATTTTTCCTGCTACAACTTACCAACTTCTTACACTACTTGGTGTTGATATGTGAAAATTTAGGAACGACTTCTGGTATGCCATGTCTATTCTCTTTAACATTTATAATATTTTTGGGATTTGCTTCATAAATTGCACGGCATTGGAAAATATGCATTTGCCCAAGTAAAACTGACATCCCTCCAATGACATTGCAGTGCAAAGGACTCCATCTTGATAATGATTGATTTCGTACAACTAGTGACACTAATGAGTTACGTGCATCTTTGAACCTGTGCTGAACCATACAATGGTGGATGGTTATGGGTGAGCTGTCAGTGATAAGTTCAATTTTCAAACTGCTTTAGGAGAAATCAGGTTCCTCTGAATATCGATGTCAACAACAAAGTGTACAGGTTTCCCATTAACTCCCATTTGAGAATGCAGTAATATTTTTGCTTCTTTTGGGTCTGAATTGGAAGACGAGGATATGTTCACAGTTTGCAGCTAGTATCATGGCATTGGGTTCACAATCCATGATCTGTTTGCTATTAGCTTATGCTGCTGTGGGAGTACTTGGCAATGACTTGCCAATCTTGGATTGTTTCTTTTTCTCTTCAGGTGTTGTGTTATTCTTTTGGGAATGACATAGATGTCCTTTTCCTTGTTGCTTGTAATTTGGTTTTGCTCCAGACTTGGAGTTCTTATTATGTGATTTGTCCTAAGGTTTTGAATCATCATTATTAGACTTCTGCTTGGATTTTACTTTAAACTTACAAGCATACATGTCAGCCAGAGTTGCAAGGTTTGGAAATCCGAATCCATTCAAGAGGCCCAAAAAATGCGGAATCCGGAATTCTTGAAAAAGTTCGAAAAAATTGTGGAAAAATTTGGTTCGGAATATATATATGTGCAAAATATTTCAATCTAAAAAATATATAAAAAAATAAAAATGTTTAAAATATAAAATATACATTAAAATTTAAATGTAAATACAATTATATTATAAGTTATGATTATAAAATAAAATAAAAATTAGTTAATAATTCCGAATATTTATATTTTATAATATAAATAATTTTAAACTTAATACAAGTTAAAAAATATAAATCTAATAGTAAAATTAAATTAATAAACCTAAACATAAAATAAACACTAAACCTAAACATAAACCTATTAAAAAAACCAAACATTTGTTTTTTGAATGGAACCCACCTCGCTCTGCTTGTGTTGTCCGTTGATGGTGTTCGCTTTGCATGTGCTGTTTGTCTCTCTGCTTGCTGTTTGTCGAAAATCTTCTCTGTGGCAAGCGCTTGCGTCGTCTACCTTCATCCTAAGTCACAAGGTCCGGGTTCGAGTTCGACGAGGATAAAATTCATTTCAAGTTTGTCAATTGATAAAATTTGAAAAAAAAATCATCATTTAATTCAAACCATAGAAAAACATAAAAATATAAAATTTTATAAATAAAATGATTTTTTTTAGTTTGAAAAAAAAAAACAAAAAAAATAAAATAATATAAATTAAAAATAAAATAAAGATTAAAAGAGAACAAAAAAAAAGAAATGAAACTTTAAAATATATATATATATATATATATATATTTTAAAATAAAAACAAAATATTAATAAATATTATTTATTAAAAAAAATGAATAAAACGAAAATGTAAGATTTTAAATTTTAAAACAAAACGAATTTAAAATAGTTTAGAAGATTAGAGAAATACAAATAAAATTAAAAATAAAATAAATGAATAAAAACAAATCGAATTTAAAAAAAATAAAAAATTATAAAAATAAAATTAATATGCAAATCATATTAAAAAGAAAAGAAAATATTAATTTAAAAAAAAAATGTAAACTTCAAAATCTAAAAGAAAACGGAAGTTATAAAAAATAATTTAACTAACCCTAACTATTCATCCACAACTTAGCAGCTCCTCATTCCTCAACGGCGACAACAAACGCAAATGATGATGAACGGAAGGCTTTGAACAGGGCACACCGCACTTCAGATAATGAAAAAAGCATAGTGTAAATGAAGTTGCAGGCCATAATGAGTTCCATGTGGCCTAGCCAACTCCTCCACGAGGCCACTCAACGCCAGCACCATTCCAAATGCAAGCAAAAACCCTTTCAGGCTTCTTTTGATAGTCGTCGCATCTTTATTTTTGAGCATAATGAATCAATCTCTTGCCCATGGCTGCCAAGTTCATCGTGAATCTCTTGCCCTTCTCCGCTGTTTTTCTTTTATGTTTTTTTTTTTTTTTTTTGTTTTTAACTTTGTAGGTTTTTATATTGAAAAAAATGTCCGAACCGCATGGATTAATTCGAAAGACAAAAAATACATCATTCCGGATTTTGCCTCGATGTGGCCGAACCTTGTGACTATGATGTCAGCTTCTCCTTATGAAGGGATTTGGAGGAAATCTATGTCTGTCTGATTATATGGTCTCAAGCCTGACCTATACTTCAAAATGAGATTTTACCCTGTTTCCTGGACATTCAACTTAGAAGCTAAAGTATGGAAGATATCAGTGTATTCTTGAATTGATTGGTCAAGACCTCGATGAAGTTGTGAGAACTTGATATACTGTTCATCGGTGTTTGTATTAGGTTTCTTTCAAGGCTTCAACAAAACCATTCCCGACGTCTAAAATGGTTAGATCTTCCTCATGGGAAATGCAGTAGTTATTCCACCATTTTTTCACAAACAATGAAACTCTCAAAAGGGCAAATGAAATATTTTCTTGATGACAAAATGAATTGAAGTCATAGTAGGATCAGATAAAATCAAGCGTATTATCTAGAGCATCAACATCTATCTTGCCTTCAAATATAGGAATATGCAAAATTACTTGTACCTTACATGGCGTTTGGCCTTCAAACAACTTATTGGCTGACAAAGTTGATGGGTTTGACTTTGACGTTTGAATGCGCTGCAAGAGTTGAGCAAAGAGATCAATGTTCCTGTATTTTTCCATGAATAGTGTTGCTCTAAATCATTTCTCTGCTATTGCAAAGCATTCTCTATCATCTTCTGAAACATTTTTGAAGTAGGATCTTTGGCATCGATTTGTTTGTCTTTGCTGGGATCGTGGAAAATGACTAGGAAGGTAGGACAAAGGCTTATGTGTTTACAAACTAAGCTTCTTGTAGTCAGACCTCCCTTGTGTGAATGGGCATACAAAATGGATAGAAGGATTCAGATGAGAAACTCGTTCCATACCACTATTAAGTGATAAGAAATGTGCTCTCAAACCTCTGATCCGGGGCCCAGGGTTGACCCAAGCGATAACACAATAAAATTGGTTCTGATGTGTTATATTTGGAAATGTTTTGTGAATGATAGGGTGCAACAGTAATAACTGAAAGGTTTAGAGATCTGAGACAGAATACAAGAACAATAGAAAACCATACTAGAATTGTAATGCAAAGTTGTATTATGCATGTCCTGCATACAGAGATCCAAGATTTTGCATTTATTGCAAAGGTCTTTATGCTACTTTATGCCCAATCAAAGAATAGATAATACACATTAATATACAAGTGAGGAAGATGAAGAAACAGTTTTGATGGTTACAAGAAATGCAATTGCTTGCCTTTTGACGGTTCAGATCCTTTGTTTTGTTTTGTTTTGAAATGCTGCAGAACAACTGTGTTAAACAGGTTTGCCACTTTGGAGCTGTGCAGCATAGAATATGAAGCATTAGGACTTTGCGGTATGGTCACATGTGCTTTTGATGATCTTGAAGCTTGTGGTGAAGATGGCATGTGGTGTGGAGCACTGCTGTTGTACCACGAGTTGATCAAAGTCCCAAATCCTCCTGGATCAGCTTATGAATCTCCAAAGCAAGTTTGGATTAAAGTACAATCATACCTTTTCTCCTTAGATATATCAACTTACTCTTTACTTTACCTATACTCACATATTTACACAGTACTTTTGTGAATGTTTCTGTTAGACAGAATGTTCAAAATACAAATGAACATAGTTAGAGGGTGCTGAATGGCATGTAAGCCTTTGTTGCATCAAGAATCGGAAATGGGGAAAGAAAAAATTCAGAAATGTGAGTATTGAAAATAGGGATTTTACACTCAGGAAATGCCAGAAACTTTGGTGTAGGCTTCCATAGGAAAGGGAGAAATGGCAGGAAACAACATCTTTAAACTTTAAAAAAATTAAAAAATCGTACCTTTGCCATTCATTTGCTACTGCTTTACAAACTTGTTGGCTGCTATCACTGTCCTATTTTTGTTTTGGGTGAACTGTGGGCAAGTTAGTGGGTTGTCTTTTCAAGTTAAGTTTCTATGAATGTTCTAATCTTGTTATTGGTTTTCTTGAAAAAATAAGGTAGTTGTGGGTTTCCCATAGGAAAGGCCAGCTGCCAGGCTGGAAACATTACGATATTTATCAGAAACGATTTTGGCTGTTCCTATCCTCCCCCTCAAAGGTTTATATAGTTTCTGAAACTGGAAACGTCTCTGGTATTCAAAAATCAGTTTCCACCCTACTGGAAATGGCTTTTGGGATTAATAGGTGCGTGCTAGGTAGACAATAGAAAGGTCAAGAAAAACACTATTGATCAATAAGAGTAATACTATTTCCACAGTCCATGTCAAAATGTAGAGAAATGCTTCTGGGATCCAAAAGCATACACACAGTTGATTCCAGAAGCGTTTCTCTACTATTGATCAAGATACCATATAATTAAAATATGCTATATATATATATATATGAAATGACATGTATGCAATTTTACAATAATGATGATTACAAGTTTGAATGAATGGCTTTTTATCGTGTGAGTAGCTACATCATATGGGAATGACAGCTGTGCATTCTCGGTAATTATTCTGCTAATATTTTTCCTAATCAATACCATTCGATATGACATTTGTCCTTTTTGAGTTTCACATTAATACATTACATAAAATTGCTGTCAACATTATTCATGTCAACATATTGACAATTGATACTATTATTTGTCCATATAAGCCATTGAATTAGATATCAGAAGTTAGCAACCTTTCCATGGTCCCATCTAAATAAAACATGCTTATTACTCCATTTAAGCTATTGAATAAGATATCAGAAGGTAGCAACCCTTCCTTGGTCAATTTTTTTTTAAATTATAAAATTATCCATCTAAATAAAGCATGCTTGTTACTCCAATTCTAATCTTCTGTAGTGCCCCAGTATTTGTTTGGTATAGGCTCTACGTTACCGATACGGATATGGGTATGGAATCGGATATAGGGATACGGAGATTTTTTTTTTGGGGTTTGGATACGGCCGTACAAAAATATATATAAAAAATTAAAAATATAAAAACATAGCCATATAAGCAAAATTAACCACATAATATGCATAGAGGAAACAAAATAAGTTATATAAAAACTTCAATATGACGTCCATAGCTGTATTTTGAAGTCCAAGAGTGAACAAATGTGCAATGTGTTAGGAGGTGAAGTGAATATCCAGACTTCCAACAATAGTAATGATGTGACATCTTATAATCTCCTTGGCAATATCATTTGCGGTACGACAAGCCATCCGGCACGATGGGGGTTGCTGATTTTAGGGTTGGGAATCCACTTTAGTTTGGTTTTAATTGTATTTTGAAGTCCATGTTTGACTTTTTATTGGGCGAAATTGAAAACTAAATTTAAAAAAATGTTTTTGATGTCCGGGAGCATGGGGATATGCCTAGGGACCCTCCCTAGGCGTATCCCCGTGCTCCCATATCCTGGGATGTATCCCCCGTGCTCCCAAGGCCGGTGGGGGGGGCGTATCCGGTAATGTAGTATAGTCTACCTAAATTGATTGCTGCTGACTTTGAGTAGTTGTCCAAATAGAGTAATTCATTGCACTGTTATTATTAATGTTCCCTCTAATAACATAACTGTTTTATCTTTCATTTTGATTTGATGTATCCAAGTATTATATGGCTGAGTCTTAAAAGGGATATTCTTTGACAGCGTGCATCTTTTCATCAATCCTCAGTGGAGACAAGTTAGGCCTGTACAAATTTTAATCTCATAAGTAAGCTTATACACCATCTAGTTATTGGGATTGAGTAAAAAAGCAATTAATTTTTGGAAAGGTTATTGTCAGTAATTCTGAGTTTCCTTTGTAGTCCAAAGTGCAAACAAAATATTCATACATGCCATATGATTAGCAGGAATAAATTGCTTGAAGTAATACAACCAAAGCAATGAAGATCCAATTCAAAGTGACCGTCAGATTCACAAACTTAATAAACATTGATGACCAGGATACATTGAAAAATATAAGTATGATGAACTGAGGGCTTTGAAAAATGATGACGAGCTCCAGTAACATAACCAATTCTCAAATGGACTAGGCAAAACAACCCCATTATCCTATTTTTCCAACAATGTTAAGGATAGTTGTAATTAATGTCAAAATGTTATAGTTGATTTTTTGATAGCTTGCATATAAGCTCTGATAGATTATTGAAATTAAGCTAATTCTTGGGCACATATAATATCATCGCCAGACCTATATGAATGGGGTCGCTATCTGGCTGTTCAGTAAGCACGGATTGAAGATTTTGGAGTCTATTAACAAACTCCTTACGTAAGTCATGGGAATGAGAATGAAAATGAAGTTTGATTCCAGATGTTCTCTCTTGGATGCTCAGAAATATCCGATCCTATAGTATACATATGTTGCAGTGTGTGTTCCCCTTGATATCCCTGGACCTTCCATGGGTTCAATCGGTTTTGAAGAGAGGTCTGCTTGCTCACTACCTACTTTTTTTTGTCTCGGCAAAAAACAGGCAATGGCCAAAACATATCGGGGAATAGTAACAAAAGTGGGAAAATATCAGGAATTGATAGAATTCCTGAAATTTCTATAAGCTATGATTTGAATTTCTTTTTGTGTACTGCTTTCAGAAGAAATACAATTTCATGAACTTGATTTTCCCTTTTTTCAAAACAACTAGTTGTTTCAGAGAAATTCATGTGCCCCAAACATTGCCGGTTAATTGGAAAATCTCCAAGTAAATTGGTGGTTCAGGTACTCCACTCTCAATGATACTTATATTCTTTTCTTATGCTGTTGAGCCAATCACAAATAGTCAAACCAGGAATGTGTTGTTTCCAAATGCTCATATACTGTCTGTTGAAGCTGCCATGTTTAAGTGGTAGACCATTTAGGTGGCATTTTCTTAGCGAGAACGATTGTGAATGAAATGGATCAGCAGAAAACAAGACAGTGGTAATGGGAAAATTGTCATTAGCAAACCATGATATGATTTTAAGAAAATCGACTATTTAAAACAATGATCAAGGAAAACCGGTGGCATTATATGCACCTCCTTCATGGCAGGTACCTCCAAAATGACACCTTTTAATAGAGAATATAGTAGTGAATCATTATGAACTTAAGATTCTTGATCCTGATTAAGAAAAGCAATTTGTTGAGAGCATAGTTGGAATAACTGAGTGGGGTGAGTACTCGCCGAGGGCCCAAAATGGGCAACCGGTGGTTACTCGCCCCACTCGGTTGAATAACCGACAATAACCGGTAAAGGCAAAAAAATGCAAAAAATACTCAATTTTTTAAAAATAACATTATTTTTATAGAAATTATAGAAACAAAATAGATGCAATGAGTCTTTAAAACATAGGAAAAGTAGTGAGTGAAGAGTGAGGAGGTGTGTTGCATTATATAAGACTTGAATCCACGTTTTTACCGTGTTTGAGGAGCGTTTGGGGGGTCTGCTACACGTTTCTGCATGCTGCCTGCGTTCTTTCCGTGTGGGTGACGCGTTTCACAGTCCAGGCGAGTAACCGCGGTTACTCGCCTGGCAATTTTTTTTTTCCCCCCCCCATACACCCATGGTTACGAGTGGTGGTTATTCACCCAAGGAAAATCCCGGCGAGTAACCGACCAACCGGCGGTTACTCGCCGGTTATTCCTTCTATGGTTGAGAGTATGCAGGAAAGGAATCCAGTTTTACAATGTCCAGAAATAATCCATTTTTTTTCATCATATTTGTCCCTGCTTTTGCTAAGAAAGTATGCAACTTTGTTCTTGTCTTGCTTTGTATGATTGGATTCTTTCATAGCAAATTAGAGATAAAGACTCTGGCCTCTAAAGCAAGATCCCAATCACCTATGTTAGATTTGTAAAAGATCTTTTTGTTGCTGCAGTAATGAATTGTGGCCATTGTATATTGTTCAGTAAGTATATAAAGTATATCTATTTGTAAATCAAGTTTGATACCATAGTTACTTACATCTTGGGGATGGGGTTTCCAGGATGGCAATATAATCACATTCCCACATAACACTGCTTGATACCCATGATTGCGGCCTCCATTTTGGCAATATTGTCAATAATCTGCCCAAAATTTCATTCATAGGCCATTAATGTCTTACTGCTAGCTACACATAATACACGACCACCTCTAATGTCACCCTTTTTCTGATGATGGTATCCTCCTAGATTCATCTCCAAAGGGCCTTCAGATGCAACTGCACTCTTTAGCTTTTTTTTGTGATTGTTGATTCTTTTGGAAAACCTTGGTAAAATGCAAGGGCTTCAGAGGCAACTTCACTCTTTAGCTTTTTATGTGGACAGGGAAGGATGGAAGATAACGTTGGCATCCAATGACTGTAAAATAGGAGACGTGTGTATAGATGTGTAATATAGGTGAAGTGACTGGTAGGAGAAAATGAACTGCAAGGATCCAAAGAGTCATCAAACATGCATCTCATTTGAAGTGACGTGTTTGTAAATAGCCACAACTTCCATTAACTCCAAAGCAGATCAGAGGCCACAGAACAGCTCCTCACAACAGAAAGAAATAGGAAGAGTCTGGCTGAGCTGTATGCAGCAGAATGCACACCAGGCACCATCAAAAGGTAGGCTGTCCAGCCTGAGATCTCTGCTGAAGGTACAATTGTTTTTTGCCCCAACCCTGCCCCAACTAGCTGGACCCCTCAAAATGCAGAGAAATTGATTGTGGAAGATAGTGCAACGGAACAGCATGCTCAGTCCTTTTGCATCCCTAGTTGAGGGGAAAATTCCTGATTTTCACTTCCTTGATGATTTCACTTGCTTTGCACAAAAAGATCATCTTGTATACTGAGGTAATTTTGCTTAGCAGCAGAATAATCGTGTATGTAAAGGGTAATAGTATGACTGTTCAGCAGTCCATTTTGGTATATCAGCCTATCAAAGTTTTATATATAGACTCCTCTTAGCATGAATTAGCTAGATTCTTTCCTTAAAATTGTTATCGTTTCTCTGCTTTGTTTTGATCTGGGTCTACACACTGAAATGTTTTTGTAAAACAACTCTTTTCCAAGACACTAGTAACCTCTTTGGTTCTGTTTCAGGTTATTTTTTAAATATTTGGGAGAGTTTACAAAAATATACGACCAAACGGTCAACAACTGCAGAGAACAGAGTGCAGCCCACCTGGGCAACCAAAATATAACAAAAATCAAATTAAAACCACAATGCACATGGGCACCCGAACAAAGTAGAACCCCTTAAGGGGACAAAGTCTTTCAAAGTTTTACAAAAGATTCACCATAATCAATAACAAACTAGCACAGAACACCAAAGGAGTAATCAAGCTCAGAACGAGCTGGAGTGAACATCATCCATATTAATACTAGGACTCTCAAGCTCGAGTCCATCCTTGTCAACATCAGTTCCCACTGGAATGTTCCCAATAGATTCAACGTGTTCCATGCTGTCACACACTGGATCAGCATCAACTCTGCCATGTATTAACAACTTGTCTGATGTCACACCCTTCTGCTGCACTTCATGCAAGATTTCATTAATATGTCTACGCAAAATTTCGTCCAGAATTTCCTTGGAACTGCTTCTGTCAACAAGTTCGCTTCTTTCCACAACAAAAGGGTTTCCATGTTCATCTACAGGCCCAACCAACTCCTCTCCAGTACCAACAACATTGTGCAAAATTTGAAAGGCATTAGCACCAGCTTGACTGCTGTCCATCTTGGCAAGAGCTTGATGAATGGCTCTCACAACATTCCTCTAAGAAGGCAGCTGAGGATCTATCACTTGATGAGCACTACCGTCACTAGCAATCAAAGAAGCCAAATTCATATCATCTCCCCCCAGATCAAGTTTAATGTGCAAGTCAAAAGTCTGAGTTACTGGGTCCGCCCAGGAACAAAAGGGTCGTCATTTGGTCTATAGTCAGGTTTGTCCTCCCAGGCAGAAACTCTGGTGACTTTAGGAAAATTGCCACTATCCTTAAGAAACTCAGGGTCCACATTGATGACACTAGATTGTAAGAGTTTCTGCAACTCATCTCTGGGCACTTTCATATGTATGTTAACCTGCATAGAGAGCTCATGGAACATGATTGCACGATTGAAGTCAGTAAGCCCTCTGCCTATTCCTGGAAACATTGTTATTTTTAGCTTTCCAAAGGAACCATAAAACTTTAGTAGAAAAGAACCAAAGTTTTTGCAAGAAAAAAGCGATACAGACATCCAAACTAATAATACCAAACAGAATATCATTCCAACCAATATCTTTATGTGCAACAATATTCTAGGTAAACATGGCTCTAACCCAAACAGATTAAGCAAAAGGACATTCAAACAAAACATGCTTAGCAGACTCATCACTACCACAGACAAGACAATACCGACTACCGATACCCATTTTGAACAGGAGCACCCACAACAAGCTTATCATAAAGTAGGAGCCATTTAAAACAAGATTTCTAAGGTTCAACACAAGAAGACTACAAAACATTAAACCTATTAGTCCAAATCCCAAGGGGATTACAAACGTTCCACCTGTTATTAAGACCAAGATAAACTTTTGAGGAGAAGGCTTGCCTGCCATAAATTTTTCCAGAAGTCACTTCCGGCAGAGGAGGGCCCTTTAAGTAATTGACATTTTCCCAAAAAACAATGTCCTCATCCATTAAAAGAGTTAGAGAAGCGGGATTCAAAACACTAAGTTTTGGCTTAATTGTACATAACCTTAACATCGTCTTAGGGCATCCACATACCAAATCTGAATAAGTCCTGAAAGTTTTTAATCCCCTTGCTGCACCACAAAAAAGCAGAACACACCCTAGTTAGAGGCAAGGGCATAGCCATATACGAAAGGTTCCACCATAGAGATCTACACCCATGACATCTAGTGTCAAACTAGGAGAAAATGGGCGGATAAACAACCAAGGACTTCACCTACTCCCAAGCATTCCAGATAGATTGAAAAATAGAACATCCAGCAGACCTAACTGGGAAGGTTTCAAACGTCAAATCAATCAAATGAAGGCCTTTCCACTACTTATGCCCTTTTGGAGTACCATTAGCCATGTTAAATCTAACCAAAATCTTCCACAGTTCACAAACAAACAGTGATCTCAAGATCCATTTAACAAGAGCAACAACTTGATTTTTAAGATCATCAAGAGCAACAACTTGATTTTTAAGATCATTGAGTCCTAGCCCTCCCAAGGCTTTGGGCTTATAACAAATATCCCACGGCACAACATGCCTCTTTTTACCACCCATACCATCTGACCATAGAAAATCCCTGATAATATTATGAAGCTTATCCATATGAAAGCAAGAAAAAAGACAACAGGAAGAATAATGTATCGAGAAGGAGGAGAGCACTTTCTGACAGACTTGAATTTTGCCAGGCAAGGATAGGAGATTGCCTTTGCATTTCTTCAATTTTTTTTCAAAAATCCACTACAACATCTCATTGAATGATGGAGTATGAGCAAAAGGAATACCTAAGTATCTCACCATCTTATGAGGCCCTACCCAAGTCCAACCAAACGAGGAAGTCCACTCAGTGGGGTTCTCCACCCACCATAATAACAAGGGTTTAGCATCTCACCATCTTACGAGGCCCTACCCAAGTCCAACCAAAACAGGAAGTCCACTCAGGGGGGTTCTCCACCCACCCTAATAACAAGGGTTTAGAAATAGATATCTTAGACCCAAAAGCAAAACGGTAAATATCCAACCACACATTTACTGAAGCAAAATTGGAGTAATCCATCCTCCAGAAATAAGGAAGGATCATCCGCAAACGAAATATCAATCAACTCATCTTCATTAGGAAGCATAATCCCCCTAACAGAAGGGCCTAGGGCTGCATTTCGAAGAAGATAATGCAATGCTTATGCAGCCATCGTAAAAAATGTAGGAGCCAAAGGACACCTCTATCTAATAGATCCCTGGAGCACAAAGGATCCTATGAGCTCACCATTAAGTTCAACTTGAGCAAAAACATCTTGAAAAAGAACAGAAACCTTTCTCTTAAATTTATCACCAATCCCCAAAGCTCTCATTATGAGATCAATAAAGGGCTATTCAATCTTATCATAGGTTTTCTCAAAATCAAGCAGGGCCAAACACAGATTCTGCCTTGAACTCTTAGCTCAGTTCATACCCTCCTAACTAGTGATTAGGTTATCTAAAATGAATTCCACAAAGCTAGTCTGTGTGATAAAAATGATATCAGGCAGAACCTTGGAAATTCTGATTGCTAAAACTTTAGCCAAAATTTTGTATGAGACATTCAGGAGGGTTATAGGTCTCCAATTCTTAATTGGGGTTTTATCCCAATGTTCAGGAATGAGCTTGATGATACCTCTATTAATCTGATGCCCCAAACTCCCTGCTTGAACAACTTCTTGAAAAACAATGTTAATCTCGTCCACAATCCAATCCTAAGAAGCCTTATATAAATCCGTTGGAAAACCATTCACTGGGAGACTTATCATTTTTAAGTTCTTCAATAGTATATCTAATCTCATCAATAGAAACATTAATATCGAACTTTTGACTTTTTGAGGGACACAAGCAATTCAAATGGCCTTATTCTTATCAACAAACTCAGAGGAGCCATCAGATTAAAAAAGGGATTGGTAAAAAGAAAAGAAGGCTTGTCTGACACAACACCTCCAATATCAACTGCAACAACTTTTTCCCTAGTATGATTAGCCTTAAGGATTCTGAAAAAGTATTTAGTCCCCTTGTCTCCCTGCTTGAGCCACATGAGCCTAGATTCGACCCTGGCACCTTGAGCAAGATAAGTTTGGTAAGCCCTATGCTGGTGCTTAACATCAATTAGTTCCTTCAGTGAAACCTTATTACATGGAGATTTCTGGAGTTTGTCTTCAATAATGATCAAATCTTTTAAAAATTTTCTATCTTTATTTCGTCTGATGCTAGCTTTCACTTTACCAAAACCCCTCATAAAATTTTGACAGGAGGTAATACACTGATTCCAAGTGCTAGTCACTGAAGGGAGAGCATAATTATTTTTGGAAATATACCACGTGATCCTCAACCTTTGAGACAATCCTCGTCCCTTAAATGGGACACATTCAATTTATACAACCCTTTCCATTCATTGGCCACTGTTATAGGAACTGATGCTACCTCAAACATCATCTCAATTGGATGATGATCTGAGAGAGTGTATATGGAAGGACGGTGACCAAATTATCCCTATCAATTGGAGTAAGAATAGAGTTTTCTCTATCAACCAAAAATCCATCAAGTCTTGATTATAGTCTATTTTTCCCGGCCTGATTATTACACCATGTGCACCAAACACCCTTACTGTCCATCTTACCCTTGAACAAGGGGTCAACCAGCCTTAACAGCGTTTTCATCTTGAGCCACCCTTTGTTCTCAACCATATTGAAATTCCCACCTCGCACCCTCCCCCCCACTGATCCAAGGGATATTTTTCAGATTATTGGGAATCCAACTCAAAAGCTCAATTCTCTCTTTGTAATCATTAGGAGCATAGAGGAAACATATTCCAAATTCACGCTCACCAATTTTCAGTGAAACCCAAACAACCCTATTAGAAGGGGAACAATCAAAGTCTTTAACAAACTGAGCGCAATTATTGCTAACAAGAATGGCAGCAACACCTCTACTTTAAACATGTTTAGTGGCAAAACAATACACCCCAAGGCAGATAAAAGAAAGGGCATAGTTCAAGGCATGACCTATGGACTTGACCTCTTGCAAGAGCAAAAAATCCAATTCCTCTCTTATCTTACAAAACCTTCTAACAACAGCTCTTCTATCTTGTGCCTCAAGGCCTCTAATATTCCAGCTTATAACTTCCATAAATTAAGGGGAAGGGTCATTAGGAGGCTTATTCCCTCCTACATCCTTATACAACCTCTCAAAACACGTTGGAACTTTCTCTTCCCTACCTTTCTTTTGTGTATTATCAACAATCACATTCTCTGTAACTTTCCTCTTTTTGAGCTCTTCATTAGTCATTGAAGGTGAATTGGGGGCATCAAAGCCACATCTTTTTTCAATCTCTTAGACCCTTGTTTAGGCATGGCTCTAATAGATTGGAGGGTTCTGTCTAGCCCAATTGGAGCCTCCATTTTCCCCTCATTCTAGGAAGGCAAGGGAGCAGGGGAAGGCAAGGGAACCCCATGCTCTCTTGGCTTGACAGTAGAAGACAGTTTCTCCCATTCTTTCAAATGAGCCTCAACAAATTCATATGCCTTAGTAGCTTCTACATATTCTTTGACTTTATTTTCAATGTTTTTTCTCCATGATTTTTGCAAGAATAACCTCATACTCTTCAAAGATGCTAGCTTCTTTCATTGGTGAAATTTACATATCCACCCAAGGAGGGGGAAAAGCAAGGGGAGGGTCAATCTCAAAGGGGTTGCTTGGTAAATGGGGAACTTCTACAACTCAAACCAACCCAACAGTGTCGTCCCCATGCAACCACCTCAGAACTACAAACCTCTGCACACACAATAGGAATATCCCCACCCATTGAAATTGGTAGAGTATCAACTAATAGAGGGACCTCAGGGGGAGTATTCACGGGTTGTGAAACAGACTGGGCCTTCCGAACAAATAAGGGAAATCTTTATTGAGATGCCCATCTTTATTGCAAAGAAAACAAGTGTTAAGCCCTCCCAACGCCAATTTAGGGCACCCAACTTGTTTATTATGGAGTTTAACAACTGGGTTTCAGGGAGAGAAGTAAAAGTTTTCAAAGAAATTAGCAATCTAGCATTCATGTGAGAAAGGGTTATTCTCGATTCTTCAACTTGCAAGACATCTCCAAGGGGTTTAAGAATCTGAGGAAAGAGGTGCCAAAATTGTATTGGGACATTGGAAACTTCCACCTAATTTGGCTTAAACAAAATAAGAAAGACACCTGGCTATATCATTTGACATAAAATGACATACATCTCAAGCTTTTCCCCCCAAACAACAACAATCCAATCATCAAAATCATTCTAAAAGGTAATTCATTCTTGTTTAAACACACAAACAAGATACCGGCATTTTTAATTCCTACCTCTTCTTTCTTTAACACATCTACCATCATCATTAGGAGCTAGGGTTAGAGATGAATTCTTGGCAGAGGGTTTACCTGATGAGACATCTTTTCCTTCTCCGCTAATGTTCATTCTTGTTCGATCTCCATGGTCAAACTTCAAACCCAATACTGCTTAGGATATACACAAAAGCCTCTTCATGCACAATGTCTGTGAAAGAGTTCTTCTTAGCCTCTGTGCTCTAGCCAGACTCAACAACACTACTCTTAACAATAGGGTTTCCATTATCAATGCCCAAAGTACTATCGACCGCCTTCGAAGCACCAATGATTTCTCTAATGCACGAGAACCATAAATTTTTTAGCCTAAAGTCTCAACGTTCCCTCAAAAGTCACCTTGGCCAAGCAACAAGTGGAACAACACAACACACAAGAAGCAAAATGGCACAACAAACAATCACACAACTAGCACACAAAACAAGGCAAAAAAGGACATGTAGACCAAAAAAGGACTAATATAGTAATTGCGTAAAACAAAGCCACAAGCGAAGGAATCTTGAAATTGTTCTTGTGGAGGATGACTTTTCATCTCTTCAAGTACAGAGCTCTAAGCTCCCTTCTACATTAATTTTTGGTTTAGGTGTTTTGTAAAAATTCCTTTCTTTAATATAATCTTCTTTTTATCAAAATAAATAAATAATGAACCCTGTATGAGATGAAATAGATTGAAGTAAAGAAGTATATATATGATTGTCACCCCAAATTTTGATCAATAATCAAGGGGTATTAAAACTATTTGCCATCTAGCTTAACTAAATGATTGGAGTGCACACATGCTCATGTGGTTAGGATACATCTATAAATCCCCATCATTCTCCTTCCTCTTTGACCATAAATTTAGGGTTTATTTGGATAGGGATTTGCATGATGAGGCTCTTGTTGGGGTGCCCTGCTTGAGTACGCCTAATTTTGCTATAGAATCATATTAATGACCTGTTGAACCCCAACGGTATTCAATGCATTACAATAGAAGATAAAACACCCAATAAGGACAAGACATCATGATGGTCTGAGTCTTAAATGGGCTACTCATCTTTGTCAAGCAAGAGTGTGACGCTACAATTGTTTGCTAGCAATCCTCTATGGTTTATCACTGAACCATATGGACACACATATTAAGAAGAGGTGATAAGGAAAAGGATGGATGCTCCAAATGATAGCCAATTACAATAGAAAATAATCCATCCAATAAGGACAAGACATCAGTATGGTACGAGTCTTAAATGGGTTACTCATCTTTGTCAAACAAGAGTGACACTACAACTCTTGCTGGAAATCCTCTATAATTTATCGCTGAACCGTATGGACACACATATCAAGAAGAGGCAATAAGTAAAAAGATGGATGCTCCAAATGATAGCTGATGTTGGTATCGGAATTTTAATGGAGAGAAATGGGTCAATAAATAAAACCCTTTGTATCCAAAGCTATCAAATACACGAACGGTATCGATATCCTTATTTATATCCTTTTATGTTAGTTATCTCATGAATGCCTATAACGTACTGGCATATAATGTTAATTAACTAGCAATTTATGTTAGGGCATTATCATTTAAAATTAATATGAACCACGACAGTTAGGGTTTCTAATTAATAATATCGACCCCCCTTAATTCTGCTTTCTTGCATGTTGCCTTGGAATGATAAATTGCTTCGTTATGCTGCCACTACCTTTGTAGAGATAGAATTCTGCCAATTACACAAATTCACCTAGACAATCTTCTATTGCTTCATAATGATGTCACCGTTTTTCCCTCATTAGTCACACCACCTTCATTATTAATGTAAACATTGTTCTGTCCTTTCTTTTCTCTTACTTTTCAATTGAGAAGGTTGGGTGCTCTAAACCAGTATTTCTTGGCCATACGACATGGTTTGCCATGGTATTAGCAATGCAACTCTTTTAACTTTTAAATATTTCCTTTAGCTTTTCAGTCGGTTGCTTTTCCAAATTGGGCATCCTGTTGTGCTTCACCTTCATTTAATTGTCTGTTTTTTCTGCAATAAGAGTAGGAATTTTAGTTTCCAACAATCGTGGATGAAATTGATTGATCATGGTTACCATATTGTTGTAATTAGGAGGTAAGCCCGTTCAATGATACAGTATTGGCATCTTCATATTCAACTTTCAACTGATACCTTTTCTAGTAGTTCTATTAGAGACCTTATACATCACTTGACATTACTGTATCAGTGGCCATTTTAAGTTAAATGCACTGTCGTTTTAACAAGAACATTGCATTTTGTGCTTGTGATCCAAACAAATTGTTCAGTTCCTCCCAATTTCTTGCAATTATGACATAGTTCAATATAATTTGAACTGTTGTGCAATTGGCTGTAGAGTGGGCCTAATTTGGCCTTTATCCCTTAAATTTAAATTGGTTTAAAGAAAACTAAAAGCAATCAATATGTGAATGGGAAGTTGCCTTTAGAAGACTAACATCATTTGGCAGGGTAAAGAAAATAAATCACATCGGAGGCTTAGATTGAGCGAGCAATTTTCATTGTCCCAAGTAAAACTCCTAATGAAGGAGAAGGTGATTAAGGCTTTCTAAAAATTGTTGGATTGTATAATTAAAACAATAAATTTTGTTTGTTATAGGGCACAAACAATATTATAGTCTCCCAAGCTTCTTGTGTTTGGTGACTGGTTGCTGTTCAGAGTGACCAAAAAGTTATGGCAGGGGTTAGTAATGTTTACACTAAAATAATAAGAGTCAGAAATAAAGAGTAAACATTTAAGAGGAAACAAAGTGTGTAAACAATGCAATTTGCTTCGAACCCTCGCAGCAAAGTGTGATTTTCTAGTTATCTTTGTTGATGTCAACCTTCATAATCCTTGGAATCTTCCCAAATGAAGTGCCATTGCAATCCTTGGACTGTTCCCAACCAAAGTGCCTAGGAAAAGAAGTAAAATTTTAGAAACAGATCAAAATAATAAATGATTAAATTCAAAACCTAAAATGAGACAAAATTGAGAGATGATTTTTTTACACGCTATTTGTTGAAAGAAAACTTGGACCACAAGGGCCTTATTTAATTGTTGTAAGCTGCTCAACACTACAAACTTAGCATCTTCGTATTCAACGTTTAACGATACCTTTCCTAGTTGTTTTATTAGAGACCGTACATATCACTTGACATTACTATATCAGTGGCCATTTTAAGTTCAAAACACTGTTGTTTTAACAAGAACTTTGCAGTTTGTCCTTGTGATCCAAACAACTTGTTCAATTAATCCCAAATATGACAATTGAATATAAATTTAATTGTTGTGCAATTGGCTGAAGATTGGGGCTGATTTGATCTTTATCCAATAAAATTAAATTGTTTTAAAGAAAAAGGAAAACAATCAATATGTGATGGGTGTTGCCATCAAATGACTAACATCGTTTTCCCAGGCTAATTAAAAAATACATTGTCCCAAGCAAAGCTCCAAATGGAGGAGGAGGTGACTAAGGCTTAGATTTAGTGAGCTTTTTTTCCATTCTCCCAAGCAAAGCTCCTAATTCAGGAGGAGGTGACTAAGGCTTCCTAAAAAGTTATTGATTATATAATTACAACAATATATTGGGTTTGTTAGGTGGCACAAACAATATTATAGTCTCCCAAAATCCTTGGAATCTTCCCAAATGAAGTGCCATTGTAACCATTGGACTCTTCCCAACTGAAGTGCCTAGGAAAAGAAGTAAAAAGTTGGAAACAGATCTAAATAATAAATAATAAAATACAAATCCCAAGATGAGACAATATTGAGAGAGATGATATTTTCACATGCTATCTGTTGAAAGAAAACTTGGACCTCAAAAGCCTTGTTTAATTGTTGTAAGCTGTTCAACACTACAATCTTAGCATCTTCATATTCATCTTTTACTGATACCGTTCCTAGTTGTTTTATTAGAGACCTTATATGTCACTTGACATTACTGTATATGTGGCCTTTTTAAGTTCAAAGAACTCTTATTTTAACAAGAACTTTGCAGTTTTGCTTGTGATACAAACAACTTGTTCAATTCATCCCAATTAATTGCAATTATGACAGTTCAATATAAATCAAACTGTGGCCATCCACCGGACCACCAGTTTCGCTGTGTAGCTCATGTGGGTTAGTTCTTAGTTTGGCAAGCATGATTTTATTCTTGAAGCTGACATCCTTATATGGGTATGATAGATGTTCAAGTTTGGGATTGATGTTATCTTTATTTTATCTTTGATATTTTCATCCTCCCAAAGGTTTTCAAATACTATTTTTTAATTTTTGGTATGCATTTGTTAGAGAAATTTGCATATTTTGTAATTAGGCTTCAAATTTACTGCCTTATTTATAAGATTACTGATTTAATTGTTTCTTGTGTGGAGTAAATGATCTTATATTTTAATGCAAGATGAGCAGGGCATGGAGGAAAATATATTTTAATGTCTCAGACTGCCATCCATTATATCGTTTTGGTTATTAACTTATTTCCCCACCTCATCCTTCATTTCCAGACTTTTTACAATAGGTTCTTCTTAAACTGAATTAGCACATAGGTCTGAAAACTGTCTGGGTGGTTATTGTGCCACATTATCCTTTTCCACACTTTTCACAAAATCATTTTACAAAATTGAATTAGCGTAAGTTTGAAAATTGTCTGGGTGCAAATAGAAATATTGCTTTCTCCAATTGTTACCATAAGCCAATTTATCTGTAAATGTAAATATTTGTGTGTTAAGCTGTTTCTAACAATGTGAAATACCTTGTTTTACAGGGCTTGTATGTTTGTTCAGTGGCTTTACTTTCAAGGTATTACTTGGACTTGTACTTGCCACAACACTTCTGGCTTGAGCACCAACATTCATAATTTGTTTCTGATACCACTGGATATGTCCTGAGCTTTTCTCATGTAATTCTGATTTGATTTAAATGGTTCTTTTTGCTAGGCCATTAAGTCGCTATGCTGATATGAAAATAAAGGTTCCCATTATGGGGGAGGTCTCCCTCCTATCAGTAGCAATTTTGCCTTTTTGCATAGCTTTTGCAGTTTTTTGGGCTGCAAATCAACATGCTTCCTATGCATGGGTTGGACAAGATATTCTGGTAATAATTTTTCCATTGCTTCTTGCTCTTTCTGATTTTTTCGTGTAATACATAAAGAGAATATTTTTGTTTCCTTCTTATTTCCATTAACCTTTGAGTAGTTACTTGAAGATTCTAAATGCTAATTTATTCAAATAGGGTTACTTTGGTTTTTATATTTAAAGAAGCTATCCAGATGTCTAAAATCTTTTGTAATGCCCCCTTCAATTTGACTATAGTTATAATGAGACAGGCCTAGGCCACATATGTCATAAGTATTATGCTCACCTTAGGTGGAAGCAGTCCAATTTACGAGTTTGCACACTCCTGGGCAATTGATGGCACTTGGTATAGACCCATGATAAAGTGACCCATTGTATGGCATCAAGGGGCATGTCCCCACAAACATATCAACTAGGTAGCATGATATTAAATCTAACCCTACTCTACCCAAGACCTCTACTTAGTATTGTTCCTTAAGATTGCAAAAATATGCTTTACATTAAAATATCTCTTCACATTACATAATGAAATACATATTGTCTATTTACACAACATGTCCTTCCCTTTGAGAAGTTTTGCTCTCCAAGCTAGAGGATTTGACCATAGGGATGGATGAAGAAATGATGACGTTGAAATTAAGTTATTTAATAGATTCTGAAATATATGCATAAAATGTGGCATAATAGCTCAAATAATTTAGAATAATGCCTCTATATTTGATAAAAGTGTTCGATGGCAAAAAGTCCAACCATTTATTTCATTGTTTGGTCTCCTTAAGATTTTGCCGCTAAAAAATACGTCAATTTTGGTTTGAAGACTATTATGAGGAATTAAGTATGTTTAGGAACAAGGACTAGGGTTGGAGGTGATTCAAGGGCATTTAGGTTCACTTGCAATCCTACATTGACAAAAAATATGTTAGATTAGGAAAATTAGCTAAGTCTAGTTTTGCGCAAGTTTCTGTTTGCATATATGTTTTTGTTTGTAAGTGTTGTGCAAGTCTGTTGATGCGCACAATCATTGTCTTAGTTAGAAATAAGCTTGCGAAGGTTTGCGCAAGAGGGTTTGTTAAGACTTTTGATCTAGCATAGTAGTGTAGAGATTTGTAAGGCATTTTTAAAGGTCTGCAGTATCTTCTCGAGCATCAGAGCATTCATTAGAGCCACCGCATATGCTAATTCTTTTCTGCAAAAACAGAAAAGTTGCTGTGTTAAGAAGTTCTTGGCAGAACTGTACATCACCGCACAAGTAATGCAATAACTTGATGTAAGTTTGGAGCATGGGATTGACTTTAGGAGCTGGTCTTGCATCAATGCACTTAATTCACGGCTTTTAGATTTGGTATAACATTACCGCACATTCTAGAGCTATTTAGTATTTAGAAACCTTGCACCAACGCATGGTAAAATTCATGACAGATATAAGGTTTGTGGCAAGAAAACATGTTCATTGGAGATTCTTTTACCTATTAGTTGAATTGCATTGCTTATGAATCCATTTAATGGTCATGTTGATTTGACGGGTGGCAAAAGTGTCTAATTCTCATCTGTCTAACTGTTTCTTGTTGGGTAGGTAGCATTGGAATAGCTAAAGGGGAGAACATGTTACCCATGATGTGTTATACTGCATCGAGTTGTGTTACCATGTAATATGCACTATTGCGATGTATTATCATCGGGACTGTGTTAAACATTTAATGTTGTTAGTGGGTTGCTAAGCACTTAATGTCAGTAGGTGGGTCTTGCGTCTATATAAGCATGCCCCGACACTTGTGTTAAAAAATAAAAGGGATGAGGGGGAAGAGAAAAACAGAGAGAAGAAAGTAGAGATCTACAAATCTTGTGTTGTATCGGATGTTGTTTGTGAGATTGCTGTAGGTGTGGATGTGCCTTGTAATTCCTGAAACTGAAGTCAAGAAAGATCCGAGTTTTTTTGTATTTATTTGCATGTTCTGCTGTGTATTTTGAGGGCTGCATGGTATAATGCATCTCTTAATTGAGACCCCTTACCACAACTGCATGAAGAGGGCTCTATATTGGAGTTTCTAACCTTATTATTTGTGGATCGTATCCATATAGGTTTTAGCTTTCCTGCTTACTGTTTTTCTAATTTATTTTGGTCTTATTTTTCTTATATTAGGGTAGAGTATTATTTAAGAATTTTCCATGCTATTGTTGAATACTAGTGTACACTCATTGACATTTTTTTGTCCTTAATGATCTTTTCTATTTTTTGGATTGATTAATTGACTAACACTCTCACTCACTGTAGTCTTAATGCATGGAGATAGCACATGATTAAACTTAGGATAACCAGTTATCTTGTAAGTCGCATCCAAGGTGGGTATTTATTCCATCAAAATTCACCGGAGACTTACAGTTGGCCTCATTTGTTTTTGGCCTAGATCATTTAAGAGCATGTTGATTGAGATCTGAATTTGGGTCATCAATGATCATAATAGCAACTACTCTGCCTTACCATTGAGTCAGGTTGTAATTAGTGGGCACTGAGATTTTTTTTTTCTAAATCAGATTTTTCTATGCCAAAGTAACAAGAAAATTGTTCTAAAACCATGACTTCAATCATGCACCAAATTTGTAGTGAACTCCATCCTTGAGTTCAACTTTCTTTCCAAATTCATAAATTTGTTCCATCAAGTCAATTCCTTGTAAGAAAATTGTTTTAAATGAAAAACAAAGAATACTTGTTTGTAACATTGACAAGAATTCATCTTCCATCTATAGCTTTCATAAGAAAGTAGAGGAAGATTTAAATAATACTTATGATGTCCCAATACAACGTAACTTTGAAGGCAACTGCCAATACTCAAAAGAATTGTCATACCACTAGAAAGACTCGAGACCATCTCCAATTCAAAAAGATTGCCTCGAGCATGTCATGTGATGTCCACACAATTCAAAGTAAAATGGAAGGGTGGCATAGGCTAGCCTCCTAATACAACACCCCTTTATAAGTTGAGTGAAAATTTTTTTATCATGAAGAAATATGGTGGGATTTAGGCCAAGAGCTTAGGTCCTATGGGTGACAAGCTCCATAGGATGTGGGCCAAAAAATGAGGTCTTATGGGTGACCAACTATGGGTGACCAACTCCATAGGGATGTAGTTCAAGAGATGAGGTCTCATGAGTAACCACCTCTAAAGAGATGAGGTTCCCTTATAAAATTTCAAGTAGAGTTGCTCTAATCATCTCATCTGGCAATGAAGAGATTGTCCTTGACCATTCGTCATTCCAAGTCAGAGAAGCCACATTCTTTGCCAAAGCTTTGGCAGCTCAGAAATATACCCAATCCTTGGCTCCACAAAATATTTTTTGTGCTTTTGGATTTCGTTTAGAATCTGTCATAAGGCCCAATTAATCAACTTTTAATTAAAGATGAGATTCTTAGCAAGAATTTGATAATCCATTTCCACCAAAATGTGAGAAACCTGATGCTTTTTAGCAAGCACAAAACCTTTCTAAATTGCTTTAGTTTTCACTTAATTTTTCGTAAAGATTCCCAAACCCAAGTTTAAGGTAAAACTACCCCCCCATGGAGTCGTGTCATACTCCATCAGTTCACTGTAGCCCCCATATTTTCATTAGAAAGCCCCATTTGCATTTGACTTATCCCACAAATGAGAAGAGGAATCCCATTTTAGCTTCAAAAAAATCTTATTAGCAGCCCCTTCATTAGGGATATTCGTTATTGATGTTGAAGGCATTATATATTGCCTTTATTTTCCATGCCTTTTTTATTTTTAATTCTTAAATGGGAAATTTTGCTGGGCCTCTCACCAGTGAAACAAAGTAGAACAAAACAAATATTGCCAAAGGCAAAACAAAGCAATCCAACCATATAAATACAAGAGAACACGGAAAATAACAACTCGCTATAGGACTAATGAAGATAAAAAACCATAGTTACTAGGAGACGAGTATGGGTATAGTTGCAAGGAGATGGGGATGGGAACACCATTTTTCCGAAAAATAGGAGATGCATACTCGAAGATCGCCAAAAGTATATATATATAAATAATTTAGAGAAAATAATATTATACACTGTAATATAGCCTAAGAAAAGCTTTTATAACTTTCTTATGTAAAGAAATTACATGTCGAAAAAAGATTAGTGATTGTATTGAGATTTGTTTTTGATATCTCATCATATCTAGGGTCAAAAGTACAAAACATATTTAAAAAACAAAGACTGAAATGAAAGTCTCTGAAACGAGTACCGGTCTCTTAGACATGTCTCTAGTGGAAGGAGACGAGTCTTTGTGCAAAATTGTTAAAAATTAAAGAAGATTTAACCTTTTCCTTTTTTGATTTGAGAATCATACAACTAGACAAAATTTGCGATCCCTTCACCTTTTTTTGGTGTAGTTTGTGTTAGATAATTCATAAGCCATCTCATCCAAAGGGAGAGAAGGCAAGGAGGTCACATGGCTAAAGGAGAAGTCAACACACCCTCTACCACTCAGGTGACCTCACAACCACACTCACTTGGATGCGAGTGGGAGATCTCCAAGCGGCACCAACTTCAAAATGATAGGGGACTAATTCCCCACCTGGAGCTTCATTGAACATCACAAGTATTAGAGGAGAGGATGCTACGTTTTGAGCCCCATAGACAAAAGAAACCTTCACCTCTAGAGTTTTCTTTGAACCATAAACTTTAGGAGCCTCTGTATTGTAGGAAGACATGACTCCACCATTGATTGGACCCTTGCCCAATGGCGCCACTAAGTAATGGGTAGCTTCTGTGCCACGCCATCAAGTGGAAGATTGCTTCGGCCTTTTTACCCTTGCCACCAAAGGAAAGGTTGGCTGACTTCCTATTTGGGCAAGCAGTTGCCAAATGCACATGGCTGAAACAATACCTACATTTGACCGCTACCCACTCATAATACAAACTTTGCTTCAAATCCAATCCCCAACTTTGAGCCAAACCTCTTTGCGCAAGTTGTAAGATAAATCAATTTCAACACAAATACAAGTGAAGGTAGTGTATTGCGTATGGCTAGTTTCATGTGAGAAGAAATGATACTTCCCCAGGGTGTTCCCAATGGACTGTAAAAAATTAGGACTCCAAAACTGCAAGGTTGGCTGGGAAGCCTAACTCAAATAGGTGTAGAGATGTAGTCCAAACATGGATCGAAAGAAGGGAGATGTGGTTTCAAGTACAAACCTGCACCACCCCAAAACCAAGGGCCTTTTTGGAGAATGAGGTCCTTGTCAAATGTAGACTCACTCCACAATTTAAAAAACCCTAAGCACAAGGGTAAATGTAAATCTCATCTGAGAAGAGGGGTTTCCAAGAGGATGAAGCCCATAAATAGAGCTCAGATAACCTATATATATGTACATACATACATACATACACACACACACACACATATACATATACATATATGTATACATATACATATATGTATATGTATATATATATATATACACATACATATGTGTATATACATTATGTATGTAAATATATACATATATGTGTATGTATATACATATACATATTATATACATATATAATATGTATATGTATATACATACACATATATGTATATATTTACATACATATATATACACATACATACACACACACATATACATATACATATATGTATACATATACATATACATATATACACATACATATGTGTATATATACATTATGTATGTAAATATATACATATACATATTATAGACATATATAATATGTATATGTGTACACATATATATATAATATGTATATGTATATACATATACATATATATTTACATACATAATGTATACATACACATATATACATATACATATTATAGACATATATAATATGTATATGTATATACATATATGTATATATTTACATACATAATGTATACATACATATATATACACATATGTATGTATATATATGTATGTAAATATATACATATATGTATATGTATATGTAGATACACATGTATATATACATCTATATGTATATGTATATATACATATACATGTATATATTTATATATTTATACATATACATATGTATACACACACACATCTAGTAGGACATTGAACCTACATATCAAACCATCTTCTTTGTAGAAATCTTCCTGGACCACAACCTCTGGACCCATGTAAAGAACAGGAGTGAAGACTAATTTGTCTACCACAAAGCGAGTGGTAGAAGAGCTCATTTTAGCAACAAACAATTCCAAAACATCCTTGACGGATGCATGAGAATCCCTTCAAGCTTCCATTGTCAACCCCTGGAGCTAACAGAACACATGAAAATCCTTGAAGCAATTAAAACCTGAGTAGAACCTATTAGAGGAACAATGGAAGAGAGCTGTTCCATAGCTTGACTAGTGTAGGAAGCATGTAATAGTTCCAATAGAAGCTGAACACAACTAGGTCACAAGTAGAACCAAGTGCAGAAAGAGCCCTAAGGTCGGAGGAATTGTGGCATATGACAAGGGGAAGAGACATAGGTGACAATTGAGGGTCAAGCCAAACAGGGCGTTAAAACCCTAGTGCATCCATTGCACATAGTGAATAAGTCTGATCTCTTATTTAAAATTTTAGGGTAAATCTTACGGTAGAGCTTGGAATGTATATGGGGATGGGCTTGGGTCCATAATATCAAAGTGTGTTCCATGTTCACAATGAGAAGCTCGACCCTCCAATTCTCCTCATAGCCAGTTTAAGGTGCTTAGGCGCTCGTGGGAATAGAACCTTGGTCAGTGGTGTGAAACTCATTGTTTCCCATCACTAGCTCCAAGCCTGTTGGAATTTTTTTTAGGGCAAATCTTAGGCCAAAGCTTGACGTATACATGGGGATGGGCTTAGGTTTGTAATATCAGAGAGTGTATTCCATGTGGTTCACAATGGGAAGTTCATTCCCTACCTCCAAGTGCCTCCATAGCCAGGTTGAGGTGTCTAAGAGCCTATTGGAATGGGACCTTGCTCCATGGTGCAAAACTCATTGTTTTCCACCCCTAGCCCCAAGCCCATTGGACGTCTTTATTTGCTATGTTTAACATCTAATATTGCTTCATTTGTTAAATTTAATTTGCATACATAAAATAGTGCTGGAGAATTATTTATTTTGTAAGCAAGGAGACCTAGGGTTGTGAATAATAGAATTATGTAGAGGCTTCAAGGCGGAGGTCTTCTGTCTGATTTGTGATTTAGCGAATCTGAGACTTAATTAGTTGTGACTTGAGTAACTGAAAAAAAGTTATGTGACATTCACTTTGTGTACCTTAATCAACCACTACTGAAACCTTGGCTAGCAAGCTCACCAAATTATTGTGTCTATGATGTCTGTTCTCTGGGGATTGGATTAGTGTTAATTGATCATTGGCTGGTAAATGGTAGCCACATTTGATTAGATCAAAATCAACTTTTTGGAAAATTAGATGCTTCTAGAGTGAGGAATCTTTGTTGGGGGAGAGGAATCTTTTATTGCATTTATAGGGAGCACTGCACTGCTCGAGTTCCATAGGATTTTGTAGATTTCCTTTAGTCCTCATAACATGTTTTAAACAAAGATTGCATATTTTGAAGCCATAAAGACAAATATAGACAATTACAGAGAACATTGACATAAATAATGTTTAAAGGAAATGGCCTCCAGAAAAAAAATGCATACAAAAAACATAATCGAGGCCCTAGCGCCACTAGCCTCTAAAATATCAATTTAATATTTTTCAAAATAAAAAAATGTTACATGATCTAATTCACAATCATTAATACAATTAGTGCCAACATTCTGATCCAATGCATTTGCACTACTATTATAATATTCACAAAATCCAACATGGTTTTCAAAGCACACAGGCTGGATAAACAGAGTTTGTGTGACAAAAATGAAGGCTGATGTCACGGTCAACATGTTGATTTGGCATTGGAAGATTCGGTACGATAGGTTCTGCCCTCTTAAAAAATTAGAGGTTTGGAAAAAATCCAAGGTTTTTATTTTAGATCAAGTGAAAAAATGTGAACAATGATAGAATTGGTGCTCTTGTTGTTATCTATTACCATGCTTTTTCGATGATCTCTTTACCTTTTCAGTTTGCATTTTGTGCCTGCAACTGGAAATTGAAGAACAAACAATAAGATGAAGGATCTACTTCCACACGAGAGCTTCCATATTTTTCTATGGATTTCTGACGTTGAGCCTATTTCACAGGGTATATCTTTGATGATCACGGTTCTGCAAATAGCTCGGTTACCAAATATCAAGGTATTACCTTTAGCCTCCTTTATATTATTCTATATTGTTCTGTATATGCTTTGGCATTTGACATTTCCTTATGAAATGCTGCTGATGTATATTTTGTAGGTGGCAGCTGTTTTGTTAAGTTGTGCATTCGTCTATGATATTTTCTGGGTTTTCATATCACCTCTTATTTTCAATGAGAGTGTTATGATTGCTGTAAGTATATTATCTTTCAGTCTGTGATGTTTACTTCCCATCTTTTCCTATGTAAACAAGTTGTAAAGCCAAACAATCAAAACACTTAATAATTGAAAATTGTTATAGTTGTTGCATTAGTGAGCATCCCTTTACAGCTTTAATATGAGCTAGTAACTCGGATCAGTTAAAATTGCATGGAAATTTGTTGAAACCATGACCCTTGTGGAATGCGCCACGCCACTGTTATGTGAATATGGATGGTAAGGTTGTTAATTATTCACGCTTGCAAAATCTCTTTGATGATTAGCTCAAAACTTCTGCAATGAAGATGGCATGTCATAGTTGTAAACTGCTGCTTTATCAAGCATCTAAAGTGCATATATTTATGATTTTTTACCACTTAAACTAAGAAAAGTAAGAATAGAAAGAAAGCAATTATATTAATGAACACAAATGCTAAATTAGGTCAAACCATGAAATCAACGATGATACATCTTTTAGATCAAATACTGAATGGATATAATCATATAACTATTCAGCTTTTGGAATACAATATGCTCAAAATAAAATGAATTTTACAGGTAAGTCCCAAGCTACAGTTATATGACTTATACTAGATTGATGCATTTCTCCTAAGGGATGACCCTCTTATATGATTTTTGGAATGGAAGCTGTTCCTGATTGAAGCCTTATACATTGCTATATTAGGGAGGATTCAAATGTTTCTGAATGGATCACAGAATATAGCCAAGAAGTGAATTATAAAAATACAAATAAAGTTCAAGGAGTACAACCAATTTTTCGTCTTTTTATCTTTTTTGTCTTATTGATATATTCTTGGATATTTAAATTTCAGGGTTTCTGAATATTTGAATAATAGATTACTTGTTCATATCAACAAATTAATTTTGCCATTTTTGTAATAAAAGGGTAATAATATATTAACATGCACCTTAATTACAACATAATCCTCATAATATAGGTCCTAGATCTGGAGAATTTCTAAACCCTGGAAGCAGTCACAAGTCATAAAACATCAGAAATTAAGATTGGCTTAAAAACCCCTGCTCAAGGTCATAGAGAAGATAATGTAGTTCAGACTTAAAGGTTTCAGAATAACTAGTAGCAGCAGTAAAAAACTAAGTCTAGATCTAAAGTCAGCGAGTATTAGGAGATTTAACCCGATTCAATCCGCCCAAAATACCCCGCTCAAAATTCCTCTGTAAGGAGCAACAGACCAGTCCAGCAAAAGCACAACATCAATCAATTTACCATCATCCTGCCAATAAAGTGTCAAATTCTAGCAATTCCCAACACTAAACCAAAGTATGGTAGTTGAGCAGCCAGTATGAGGACTCTTTGAAATACTACCCTGCATCATCTTGGCTGCCTTCCAACTGCAAGAGCTATGCAGTTGGCTAAGTTTATCCTCAGGTCCTCTTTATTGACATGGTGTACACAGGCAATTTGGAAGAACTCTTCCATCCTCTTCAAAAAGTAAGAGAGCAGGAAAAAGAGAGAAGCCAAAAATGCCAGTTTGGGAGACCAAAATCATAGGAGATAAATCAATTCAAATTCAAAGGCACCCACAAACCCGAAACACGCATCAAAATTTCGCCAAAACCCGACTCAGAGCAAGAGTAACATAGAGGAAGAGGAGGAAGGGTAGGAAATCAGAGTCTGAAGCAAATTTCACCAGAAGAGGGGAAATTTCCAACCTGAAGACGTTCCAGACAGGAAAAACTTCCTACAGTATCATCATCCAGAAATAGAAAGCACAGTGAAAAAACCAGAATGTTTTCAAAAATGGTCACCTCCTGCTCAATCATTACCGAGGGAGCTGAGGGCAGCAATCATAAAATCACATAAAACAAGACCGAAATTTGGAGGGTGGGTGAATTTGACGGGATTTGCAAAATCAGTAAAAATGTAGGAAAGGGGGAGACGGGGGTGGAGGGGAATTAGGTAGGTTCTACTGTCGGATCTGCTATGAGCATGGCCGCCTAGCAAGGGCATGCCTGCCACCCTCACCCCCCTACAATATCAGGAACATCAAGGCAAGCCTCAGCAAGAACAGGGCACCCCTGTAACCAAGCCAGAATGGTGAAACATATCAGAAGCAGGTGAAAACAAAGATAAACAAGTTGAGAGCTCAGGAAAGAACCATGTTAGGCAAATAAGTTCAACGGGAAGACAAATTTGGAAGGATGCATGCAAAGGAAAGGTGAACATTCAACCAAATAAACAAATTAATCTTTCTAATCCCTTTCCAATCAAGTTATGGGGTTGAATGTTGGAGACCAATGTTTCATGAAGAAGCCTGACTTTTTTGTGAACCAAGGTCATCCTTGAAATGCTTGATCCTTTTCTTGTTTGGAGAATATGGTCATGAACTAGCCTTTGGGCATCATCAATATGTCCACTGAGTCCAATGGTTTCCAGTTCTCTTGTACCCATGTTCTCATTGTATAAGTCCTGGGAAAGCTTCTATAAATCTGCAGATCATAGCTTTCTCCTTGAGTAGCCATAATCTGATCTTCATGTCATCCACAGAAAACTGAACCTTTGGGGGGGGCGGGGGAGCAGCCATTCTCTTTGTTTTGTAGGAAAAGAAAGCCTGATGATTGTTGCATGAACACGATGCTGACTAAAAAGCTGTAGGTCCTCCTCTACAGATTTTGTTAGGCTCATTAAAGACCCCAGATCTATAATTTAGGTTTTGATAATGGGCTGTGGGGGGGCTGGGAAGAGGTCGTGATCCCCTCAGGAGGGTTTTGCTATTGATCCACTCAGTCTTCATCTGATATGGAGGTATCCTTTTTGGTTTGGGGAGGGTGATGGCTTTAGATGGAAGAGGAGAAAGCACGAGAGAGACGGAGGCAGGTAGGAGATCTAAAAAAGAATGGTCTTTCTAGTTTGCATTTTAAGTTAAAAAATATCAGACAATGATAAGGACAAAAAATATGTCCAAAAAATCAAGGAATTGAGAAATAATTTGGAGGAAACTGATACTGAAATTGAGAAGGAAAGCCACCACATCAAGAGTAAAGAATAATGGTGAAAAATAAAGTTAAAAGTTAAAGCATACCATTATGGACGTGCTGTTAAGTTGCTGTAATTCCTCTGTGAATTCGCTATAATTCTGCTGTAATTATTCTGTTATTGCACACTAAGGGAGTTGTAAAATTGAGGATGTTAAAATGCCACCAAATAGTGGTATATTTATATGTGTTTTCTCTTCAAATTCTAGTCCTAGGTGAATTTAGGAGGGTTCATTATGCTGTTTAAAATCGCATCATGGCTTTCACAGGATAGTTTAAACCCTTTAAATTTTGTTTCCTTTAACCTTTGGTTGACCTGTCAATTGCTTTTGGAAATCTAACTTTGTTATTGATGACATTTGTGGTCATGTGACCAATGCTAAATGCTAATTTGTTATGGACAAGAGGCCATAGCATATAAATTGAACCTTCTCTTTGTAAATATTTGCACCGTTCTCATTCAAATATTTTTGTATATTCTCATATTCATTTATTCCTCTATGATGGTTGAGCACGTGTTGAAAATAAATATGAGTGCCACTATATTTAAGAAACAAAGCTTTGTCAAAGTTAGAAGGAACAAGATCAAAGCTGATAGCTAATGATAAGGTTGATCAAAGACCTATAATATTTTCTTTAATTATTTCATTGGAAGATCTCTTGATTGACACTACTCTAACCATCTCTGCCAATGAGCCAATGGTTGTGTTAAAGAGAGTCAATTTCTTGTCCCAAAATACATATTGAAATGAACAGGAACATGAGACTCTCCACCAAGCCAAATATCTTCCCTTCTATGCAAAGAAATTACTTTCAAGATAAGTATTGAGACTTACTTGAAATCCTTACCAGGCATAGTTACCATATTCTTCTGAACACAGTCCATATACTGTTCGAACCGAACTTTTTGAGCAAAAAGAATTTAAATCCCGAACTTCCGAACAAATATGGACTGTGTTCGTTCTATCATTCTGGAAAATTCGTTCGGTTAAATTCGTTTTTTTCCCAAATATGGATTGTGTTCTCATTTGTGTTAATTTTAAAAAGAAAATTAAGACTATATTTATCATTTTTATTTTTGTGTTATTTTATATGTATGATGTTGAACAATGAACATTGAAGTTTAATACTCTTTTGGGTTTTATTATCATATGTTATCAATTTATTTATGTTTATGTTTTACAAATATGTATGATATATATTTTTTTTATAATTTATAAAAAATTTTAATCGAACTACTGAACCGAACTTTTTTCAAAATCCCAAACTTTTGAACTTTTTTTTCCCTTCCAAACAATCCGAACTTTTCGAACATGGTAACTATGTTACCAGACCAATCTACTAACTCTTTTCTCTCTCTATTTCAGAATCACCGAATCATGAATTCAGTTTGCTTCCTTGCATAATTTTGCCATTCCGGACATGTTAAAATAGCACGAATGAAACTAATTTTGAACCTCCAGGTCACATCATAAAAAGTTAAAAAAAAAAAAAAAAAAAAAAATCGTTTGAGTCCCCATTTTTGAATGGTTTTCATACTTAAAACCTTCTTATGGTTGTTAAGTAAAGGGAGCATATCCAAGCATTAATGGAACTGTTAACATTAACCAACATGTGGCTAAGGTTCTTTATGATAATGAGTCCATTAAGTCAAATTTTGTGTATCAGGGAGGTTATGTACACCTTGTCAATTGTGGTTAGGATTCTTTCTCCTCTTTTTTGTCTCTATTCACTTGGTCTTCATATAGCTTGGTGCTTGAGATTGGGTTCCCTCTCCACTTCTCAATGCCTCTCTTCGTGGCTTTTCTTCAAACTCATGACAATGACAATCTAGGAAGATTGGAAAGTTAACAAACATGCTCAAAAAGCTCATTCCAAGTCGATTTGTTGACTGCCAACACGAGGGGAGCTTGAGCGTTGTTAGACTCCTGACATACAAAGTTGGCAGCAGCATCCCAAACCTTGCTAAAGTCGCTTTCCAACCCCTCATCCTCCTTATTGGTTTCTCTCACATCGACTTCTTGTCCCAACATTTTATATTTTTTCACATTTTGAGTTTTTATTCAAATTTTCTTAATAAAAAAACTACACTGACAAAAGATCACTATGGGTTGGACGGAGGATGGTGGTTGACAACAATAACAGGCAGATTTGATGGGACAACTATGCTAGAAATCTACTTAGTAAACTGATTTATCATTGAACACAGATAACTTTTAACAAGAAAACACTGCAGTACAGACATATAGGGGAAGAAGTGAAGATCCAAAGTTCTTTAATGTATAACTGTTGGCTGATTTACAACTAGTTTAAGTTGCGAAACATAATGCAGAGAAAAGACACAATCTTTCGTTTCATGTTTCAAATTTCATTATAAGATAGAAAATTTGCATTTTTCAACTTACAAGAGAATTGAAAACATTATAAAGATCCCATCATATATTTCATATACTATTTTATTATATGGAAGGGTGCCACTACCTTCTATTCTGCATTTTAAACTCATCTGGTTTGCTCAACAAAATTGCCACATGAAGGACAACGAGGACTACAAATAGTCATCGACGAGAAAAATGCTCCCTTGACCAATGTAAAAGTTTTTCCCATCATACGGCTCCAGTTCTTTACACTCAATTTGGAATAAATATCCAAAATGCCAGGTTCAAGTGGTTTCACTCGTAGATCTCTAGTAGATTTTTGTTACTCCCTTAGTATGGTTAGCCCCCTTTTTGTTGTTGCTAACGCTTTCTTAGGATGGAAAAAGTGAGGATTGTTCCTTATCATAAATAGAGAGCCCACAACACTATTGCTCATTGCACTCGGTCGACAGGTTGAGGACTTCCCCCTCTCGTTGGTCAAGTGCCTAAAGGCCCTCGGTGTAATGGTTGAGCGGTTTACTATCGCTCACTGCACTTGTCCGACAGGTCGAGGACTTCACTCTCTTGTTGGTTAAGTGCCTAAAGTCCTCAACTTCCTCATCATATCAATTAAGAGGGTCAAGGTGTTTTAAATAGTGAACCAGAGAGGAAAGTCAGCCTATTGGTTGAGTGCTAGGCACTCTCCCCACAAAAGGAGATGCAACACGACGAACACAATATAGAGAAATGAATGGATTTGTTTCGATTATCACACCACTATGTACAATGTTCTAACTTCTAACATCTAGCCAGAACTATGATGGACCCTAATGGAAATCCATGCCAATGACCATGTCTCCAATCTGCATATATCTTAGTCTCCGTGAGAGGTACAGCAGTTGGTAACAACCACTGCCATCAATCACCCACCCAACAAAAAAAATTAAACAATCTTAGAACACCATTATCCAACATAACACATAATAACTCAATAATACATTATTCTGTGAGTAGATGTAATTTGCTCTGTATATTTTTCTGATAAAACTCAAGATCCATATATATTAATAGACTGTAGAAATTTTCAAAAACAGTACCCTTTTGTAAAAGAAGATAGGAGTACTGTAAACAACAGAAATAAAGGATTTAACATGGAGGTTTACAATCAAAGATTCTGCCATGCAAACGGGAGACTATATATATTAGATTTTAATTTTTCTTTCAACCTTAAGAACCAGGAGCATCTAAACTAGAAATCACATACAATACTAGCTATCACCAACCAAGTTCAATGTTTACGAACATGTCTGTCAAAAGAAAATATTTATGCTTCAGTATCATTAGTTTTTGCCCATCAGACAATAATAATATCTTTTATAAAATCCCCAAAAATGTCATCAAAATAAATTTCAAATTCCTGCCCAAAAAAACCTTCGCCCTATTCCATGGATGTTGTCTTCGTCCACCATATACTGTGCCTGGAATGGAGTGGGCTGGCTTGCATGAAAACGATATACAGGCATTGCCCCTCTCGTAAACGTGTTGTCCACTTGCATTAGAAGGTTCCACTTGTGTGGCCAGCCTCTTAGGATTAGGCTCTTGGTTGCGATGCTCGTTGAACATTTCCCATGCCATCTCTAAGCAGGAGCTCTTCTATAGTGGCCATTCACTTATTGAAAATGGTCATCATGTGGGCTTGTTGCTCTTGGAAACCAAGGAGTTGGAGAAAACAATTGTACAATGCCGGATTTGAGAAGCCCTTTTCTTCATTTTGCTTGCTGAGGTGATGCATTGATATTTTCCATGGACTTTATGAAGTTAATCAACACAATGCCCCTTAATGGAGGGTCAAGCTTGGGACGAGAGTTGGCACTTCCACTTGGGGAGGCAGAGCTAGGGCTTTGGCAATAGGCTCAGGGAAGATAGCATATGGTTCAAATTGGGATGCAAATGAGCTCCTAGATGGATAAAATTTTGGAGGGGGGATGATGGGGCAGTTTCCATAAGAGGGGGCTGGACTAAAAAATTTTGGTGCTAGATTGCCAAAGGCGGACATTGTTTGTACATGTTAAAAGGGCTTGGGAGTAAGAGAGAGGAGTTGATATCTTAAAACACGACCTAGGATATTAATGGCATTGTCCAAAGATGGAGGGAGAGAAGAAATTATCACATGCTGAAAACCCATTACAGGGCATTGCTGATTCTACATATTAGGTATCTGCTGCAATGGTGGTCCTTCCTCACCATCAATCTTTATAAGGACTAGTTGCTGTTGACATTGAGATTCAACTCGTCCAGCCTTAAGCTGAGCATTTTTAGAAAAAGATTGCATTGTGATTATTATTATTTTTCTCTGATGCACCCTCAATTTATTTGGTCTGATCCCACATTGGCATTTGTAAAACTGGGCGATCCTTTTTAAGTCCAAAGCCATGAGCTTGGGGCTTTAAAACTGGGTATTTCTAGGATCATTAAAGTAGCTATGGGAGATGAGGAAAAGTTGGTTTTTAATACATAATTCAAGAGCTTTGTGAAATCTACCATCCAGAGTGTTGTACATGTCACTGACGTGCCCATATGTAGGTGACATTGCATTCTTTGCTGAACCCATGTGGCATTATCAAGATTGTGTGTATAATGTTGCAAATTGTGAAAAGGTTGGATGTGCCAGTCAGGGGTGTCGAGCGCTCTTTCACGACAAGGGCTGTTTGAAAGAATAAAGCTTATTGTGGTACAAGAAGATTATAGCCCATAAGAGCTGAAAAATAGTTTAAATATTCTAAAAATATATCCATTTGAAAAGGAGTGCATGGTTTAAAAGAAAGTATGTCGTCGTACTAGGGTGATTTGTGAATAGAGATAAGAACATAGGAGTATTTTGGACAAGGGGGGGTGAATAACTTAAAATGACTGGAATAGAGGGTGGTGGTGGTGGTAGGTGGGGTAAAGCTTGGGAAAAATACCAAGGCATAGCAAGAGATAATTTAAGGATTAACAAAGCAAATTTAGATATATATCTTTTAATAAAGTGAAGCCATAGAGGACAACAAAGATAATTATCCACAAATTCGAAGTGGATATGTGGTTTAGAAAAGGAAGGGAGATTGTGAATTGGGTTAAGAAAAAGATGATTCTTTATGGGTTCTTCTTTGTATGATACTGCATTGGTAGCTTTTTTTTTGATGCCAAGGAATGTTATCTTGGAAATGGTCCATATAGCATAGCATGCGTGAGACTAATTTTTCCATTTCAGTTTCTAGTTTGGGCAAGGTTCCTAGTCTCATCATTTTCTAGTATTTCTTGTCTTGCTCTAGTGATAATATTTATGATTATATATAATTCCTTTCTACAAGGAGATGAGAGACATTATGATATTTTGCTAACTGGATGCCTCCATGCAATGCTAAAAGTTCAGCAAAGTTGTTGGTTTGTATCCCAATTGACAGACCAGTATTGGAATGACGAGATTTGGTCCAAACCAAAGATATTGCAAATTGCATTAATGAAAAAAGAAAGATTACATTATTTAATAGCCAAGAATGTGACTATTCATTTCGTATTCCATGAAGACTCTTCATCTACCTGCAAAGACTCAAGCTTATCGCTACGAGACAAAAACTCTCCTACAATTATGACTAGGATTTAAAATATTATATTATAATAATATTACATCTCCCCCTCAATCTGTAGGGGTTATTGTGAGACCAAGTATGCCTCTGAATTATTTAAATTTTTTTTGTCCTAATGCTTTTGTCAGGGAATCTGTTGATGGCTTTAAAGTAGGACAATGTAGCACTTTACATTGCCATCTTTCAGATGATGTCGAATCAAATGAAATTTAATGTTGATGTACTTGGTTTTGTGTTGGATTCTTTGCCATTTGAATTGCAGAAGTGTTGTCAATTATGACAAGTGTCGACGAAACTTCTTGTTCCTGCATATCTGAAATAACCCTTCTGAGACAAAATCTTTTTGGTTGCATTTGAAGCTGCCATGTATTATGCTTTTGTTGAAAAAATTGTTGGCACTGATTTCTTCTTTGACTTCCAGCTGACAATTGTTGTTCCCATATTCATTAGAAAACATGAAGTAGATTTTTCATTTTCAAAATCACCAACATAGTCAGAATCCGAGTATCTGACTAGTTTGAAGTCCCCTATATGGAAGTATTTGACCCCAAAATTCTATGTTCCTTTGATATATCGAAGGACTCTTTTTGCTGCTACTTGGTGAGTTTCCCTATATTGTTGCATGAATTGAGAAAGAACAACGAAAGAAATATCTGGTCTAGTTGTCGTCACATAGATCAAACTTCCAATGAGCTCTTTGTATTTAGTAGCATCTAGTAAATCTGTGGTATCTTCTGATAATTAATTTCATATTTTATTCTATGGGCGTACTAAAAGGCTTACAATCTGTCATTCGGAAAGTAGTAAGGCTTTAGTCATCATTGTGTAGGTTCTAAGATGGGATAGAGGAATAATGTACTTTAATCTCAGTTCCATCCAGGGGAGTTGACATCCATAAGAGTGAAGATCCTTGAACTTTTTTATCCCTGTAGAGAACCAATAGAAAGCAAGACAAGGGGAGTGTTGTTTTATTTCAAGGTTCACCATATAGACTTGTAACCATAGTTACCAAGTTCAGAAATCCGGATCCGTTTGGAAGGACAAAAAATTTGAAATCCAGAATTCTTGAAAAAGTTAGGAAAAATCCGATCTGGAATATATATAGATATATATGTGAGCATAGTTTTATAAATATGCAAAACTGACAAACACAATGAAAAACATTAATAAAATACTATAAAATGTTAATATTATATCATATTTATGGTTTTTGGACCTTTTTTTTGTGCAGAAAACCTTTATATATATATATATTATTTTTTGAAAAAAATAGGGCCGACTTGGATGAACTTATCCAAGCCGGCCAAAAAATTCGGAACCAGCCCAATTTAGTTCAGATCTGGCTGGATTTTTAACTATGCTTGTAACCCTAGCATTAGGATCCAAACCCATTGAATAGATGCTTCACAATCACTAATTGTTTAACCATCTCCCATATGAGAACCTACAATTCTAATTGAGAAGGAACCAACCAAGAGATTTAAGATATGCAATCTCCTCCATTGAGGTTTACCTTTTGGAAAACCCCTTAAAACATTATTTCTTACAAGTACCTTATAAGGCTCATTATCTTTTAGGGCCCTGATAATCCACTTGACTCCAAGAGCAGTACCTTGAACTTTCAAAAATTTAATGCCTAGTCCACCCAATTTCTTTGGTTTGCAACGTACATCCCAAGCAACTGCATGTAGTTTTATATTACTCTTAGCATTAGACTAGAGAAAATCCCTAAGGATTTTGTGCAGCTTCTCAAACTAATAATTACTAAACATCCAAAAAGAAGGAATAGTAGATACTAAAGAAGGAAAGAATCTTCTGACATACTTGAATTCTTCCAGTTAGAGACAGTAAATGTCCATACCATTTTGAGACCTTTTTGTTTATCTTTATAAAGTTCCATTCCCACACACATTTAAAGGAGTGGGAGAGGGCAAAAGGAATCCTTAGGTATCTTACCAAATAAGAAGGTCATTGCCAAGACCAACCAAAAGTGCTGCCAATCAGGGGGAGAATCTTCCTATCCAATCACAAGAGATTTCTAAAGACCTACTTTAGATCCCGAAGCAGAACAATAGATATCCAACCTAAGATCAACCTGCTGGAAGTTTTCCTCCTCTAAGATAGGGCAAAGTGTCGTATCATCAACAAATAGCACATCAATCAATTCATCATTATTAGGAAGAATGATACCTTTTATAGGGGTCCTATAGACACATCCCTAAGCATGTAGTGTAAAGCTTCAACAACTATTAAAAAAAGTGAAGAGGCTAGTGGGCACCCTTGTCTAATAGAATGTTGAAGCTCCATAGGCTTAGTAAGTTCCCCATTTATTTCCACCACCGTAGAGGTGTCCTTGAAAAGAATGCTGACCATTATACAAAATCAAGTCTTTACAACTATTTCAATAAACGGTCATCAAATATATCATAAGCTTTCTCAAAATAAACTTCTGCCATACAAACTTTCTGCTTGGAAGCCTTAGCTTAGTACATACCCTTCCAACTCGTTATGAAGTTATCTAAGCTATAACTTTGCCTTCAACAAAACTAGTTTGTGTAACTGAGACAATTTTTAGAAGCAAGACAGCACTTCTTTGTGCAATCATTTTGCTAAGAATTTTATATGAAACATCTATTTGAGTAACAAGTCTCCAATTTTTAATCTTGGTGGAGCCTCCTTCTATTTGTTATTGTTTAATACTTGTCATTAAACTATCATTGGATATGTGTTGTATAATTTATATGTTGTACACCCCTTATAATATGGTGGTTGGAAATTGCTTTGGGTCCTTATGGGTGGTTTCTTTCCCTGTGGTTTTATACCCATTGTATTGTAATACCACTTAGCGGTTTAGTTATTGATGTGCCTATAAATAATAACGCACATCGATTATGTTAAGCACAATTGTGTAATACCTTATTGTATTGTGAACAATTGAGTTAATATAGTGAGTGCTGTTTTGGTGAGTTTTTTCCCTAAAAGGGTCCAAATTAATATCTTGTGTATATTGTGAGTGTCTCGTTATTTTTTTATGCTACGTTTTAAGATTTTGTTAGCATTGCTTCTTTGGCATAGGTTTATCGGTATTTTTCTCTTCAGATTTGAGATATAAATGTTATTTACACAGTAACTAACATTACAATTTTATAAATATTTATTTAAACCTTAGTTGATTCTATGGTGTAATTGCCAAGTTTCCTCTATTTTGCTAGTACTTAAGATTCATGTCATTTCTTCTTACCTTGTTTTTTGTCAACATACGATGCTGAATTTATGGATTTATACTAACCATTTTATGGCCTTAAATACTGCAACTCAAAATCATAAGGGCTTATCTAGACATATTAAACATACCTAAGATTTGATGATAAGCATGGCCATAACTTCACTCTCTCCAAATTAGCTCAATAATAAAATCGTAAATGAAGCTCAAGCAATGCATAATTTAAAGAGAAGATTAATAATGAGGAAATACACTTTTGAATTCAGTTCACTTGCATGCCTATGTGTGGGTGGATTTGGATTAAACAACTTCGCTTTACAGTGATGTTTGTTTACTCGAGAGTTATTATGGATCGACAAACCAGATTTAACCTACCAAAGAGTCTTTTTTCCAAAATCTCTTGCTGGATTGTGCCTAAGAGCACATTCTTTTGTTTATATTTCTCCCATAAGTGTCTTGAAGTAGGTCCACATACAAATCCAATAATGATGAACGTGGCATTCTATTGAACATATTTTTTTAGCAAGCAGTTAGTTATTAATGGTGATGTCTGTTTGTGAGGACGTTAATATAGATTGACATTCCAAATATGTTAACTACTCAAGAGAGATCATTCCAAAATCTCTTGCCAGATTGTGCACAAGTGCGGTAGAAGATTGTTTTGCTTTTATTTTTCCCATACGTGTCTTGAACATAGAATTATGTTGAACATATCTGCCTAGCAACTAATTAGATCTTAAAACCATCAATTTCCTATATCCAGCCAATTATTTTTCTATAGATATTAATGCATTATATCTATTTTTGACAAGGGTATCACTTCATGACCTCTCGTGGATATGTCTCAAATTTGATTTGTATGAAGTCAATACATTAAAAATTGGATAGAAATTGCTATCTGTCATATCTAAAAAGAAAACGTGCTCTTAGTTCCATTGCAAGAAAATCATACAGCATGAAAGTTTACAACTCAAGGGCATACAATAACATGAAGACTGGCTTCTTGGATTAAAATTTAAAACATGTAAAGCTGTCAAACCTATTTTTATGTGTAGAAGTGCATCATAGCAAAACTTAATGTAGCATGTTCTTTTTCCTGTTCTTAGTAGGTTAAATAGGAATGCAAATATATAGAATTGCATGCAAGTTGCAGACCCTCCCCCATTCCAGTAAAGGAAACATCATAGATAAATAGTAAGGGTTAGAACGAGTCCTAGAATTACGAACGTTGGGTTCATTAAGTATCCCTCGAAGATTTCAAAGTTTGTATCATATCTAGTTGATGTTAAAGAAAGGAGATATTCTCTATGAAGGCAACAATGAATTTCTACGAGGGAAACAAGAAAGGAAATGTTAGGGTATAATTAAAGATTGGCATGTCTTTTTAAAAAATTATCCTTAAAGATTTCTAAAATTTAATAGTTATCTCGTACCAAGAATCAGGAAACTGTGTAAATTTAAGGGAAAAAAACATATTTTTATTCACTATTTTAAAGGTATCTTATTTTATGGCTATTCATGACAACTTTTAAGATGAAAATTCGGTAAATAAATGACAGGGGTAAGGGGAAGAGAGGCAGAAACGTTAGTGATGTCTATTATTGTTTTAGACTGGACATATAAATGTATTTCTGAGATGGTTTTGTTTTTTCAGGTTGCGCGTGGTGATAATTCTGGTGGTGAAAATATTCCCATGCTTCTTAGGATCCCTCGGTTTTTCGATCCATGGGGAGGCGATAATATGATTGGATTTGGAGACATTGTTTTACCTGGATTACTTGTCAGTTTTGCATTCAGGTAGTCTTTGAATCATAGATCTTTACATGGATTGTTATGTTAATGTAGGTTTAACTTCTTTTCATTAGGGTGTTGTGTTGGTAAATAAAATATAAATGCAATGCAATTATTTTTTGTATTAATATTGTTTATAGGGTAGTCCTATGCATTTTATATGTTTTTTGTTGTCGACCATCAGTGTCTGGCTTTGGTTTGTGCGGCATCATTGTTTTTAGTTTCTAACTTTCGAGTAATCTTCACTTTCAATTTTCATTCATTTGTGTGTGATCACAATCTTGTATGCGAATTTTAATCGATCTAGGTACTCTGGAGTTCAATTTGTTTTCACAATTTTATCTATATACTTAATTCAACTTTCAAAAGGTTGATCATCCTTCTCAATTCTTAGGTTTCCTGCTTCCTTTTCCTGATCTGGATCAAATTTCATGGGCTGGTGCTATCTTAAGTGGGCATTGTTCCTTGGAAAAAATGATTTATGCGAGTGCACTATATTCATTCGTCACTGTGAAAAACATATCGAATTGCAGATTATCCATTGTATCAATAAAACGATTTTTTTTATGTTGAATGATTTAGGGGAAAGGGTTTTCTTGCAGTTTGCATGTGTTTGCAGATGCATGAAGGTTAAATTTTTTTTCCTTATATCTATTCTAGAAGTTAATAGGGAACCTTTAGGTAAATGCACATACTACTTACCAAGAATATTACAAAGTGCATTTATTTAACCATGTTTTGTTGGTGGTATTCAACAGAGATTTTGAATCATTATAGTGGAGGTGGGGATGCTGTAATCCACCATAAATGTCTAGAAATGTTTTTCATCTTTAAGAAACAACAACATACGGGACATTTTATCAGCAGCAATTAGAAGTTACGTCAAAATAAATTCAAGAGTTTGTCAAAAAATATCACATCATTTTTCTTGTATTCTTCATTTGTAAATCCAAATTTATCTTTTGTGATACCTCAACAAAATCCTTGAGTGTATAATAAGTCAATAGATTTTCTAGTGCAAATACTAATTTTCTCAAATTTAAATCATTCTATAGATGTCAAGGGAATGATGTGATAGACGGTGATAATTGTAACTCTCCAGGTCTCAAGATTTTGAGGGAATGTAATATAAATAAAGGAGATTCTGAACATGATCATCATCATCGTGACCATCATTACTGTCAACATGAATGTCGTCCTCCACAGCGACTTGATCAGGAGGATTGTCACTGCCAAATACCAGAGGATTTAAAGGAGTCTCCTCTTGGATCCCTTCAGCAATATGATTCAGATTTTGACGCCTAAGAGCAGCCCTCAAAGAAAGTGGTCCACAAACTTGAAGCAGTTGGGTGGTATCCTCTATGCTTTCTTGGTCAACTTGAGGATTCTCTTCCATATTCAGTTGATTAGCAGCAACAGCCTAACATTAATGCACGGACTGGTTTTTTTGCTCTCTTTCATTTCTTATTGTATTTCTATTTTGACCCTCAGCAATAGGGCATCCATAAGTTACTCTGCAATTTGTATTGATTAATCTCACCCTAATGCCACCCCCAGTTACAACAGTTAAATGGCAGCAGAAAACATAGGAAGAGATCGAAACATCCAAAGGAGTGCAACGTAGCAACTGCATACAAGGCGAGTCAAAATAGAAATAGCAGCAACATTGCACAAAGAAACTGAAGGTAGCACTGACAAGCATGATTAGAGACCAAAAAACCATGTTAGGGGAAAAGCTAGCACAACAAAATAAAAAAATTCCACAAAAAATGTGGAGTGAGTCACACAGACAGGAAAGGAAAGATTGTTCTGGCCAGAATAGTAGAGCCTAGGAACAAGTTAAAAAAAGGAGAGCTGTGGAAAGAACTAAAGGTAACAAAAGGAAATATAAAAGGAGTTAAAATAGAAGGCAGTTCAGAAAATGCCATGAAAAGTGGCGGCTTAGAGATGGAAAAAAGAAACATGCCAAAAAGATAGGCTAATAAGGGGAAAGGGTAAATAATGGAAAAGGTGAAAGAATTTGGAAAGGACAAGAAAAGGCATAAAAAGAGAGGGAAAGGCCGTAAGCTTAGAAAAAACACACTACCCTCTAGAAGCGGATTTAGAGGTAGAACAAGAACATTGATCATCTTTCTTTGATGAAAATGTTCTTTATCCATTTTAAACAGATCATTCCTCTTGGCGAGGTTAAAACTCACAAGCCAATCAGCCGTCTTATTGCTTTCTATGAAGCACTGACCATTGCTATTATTGCCAAAGTGTTGTTCTAGGTTGTCTGCTTCATCAATAAGGCTTTGAAGTCTCCAATTGTTCATTTTTTCTTGTCATGATACCATTAAGGGTTAACATGGAATTTCCTTCAACAATAAGATTCTTGATTTGATTCTCAACAGCCATTTTTAAACCCAATACAAAACACTCAACCTATTCTACATTTTTAGTGTTGACTCTAGTTAACGAAACACAAAAACAATTCCATTGTGGTCCTTGAGGATGCACTTGGATCCTTAAAGTCCTAGTTTGTTGCTAAAAGCACCATCAAAGGTGAGCTTGCACCAGTCCTTTTAAGGAGGTATCAATTTGGTTTTCATATTCTCATTGTGTTGTTGAGGAGAGAGGGAGTCAACACAACTTTGATCTCATGGCAGTTGTGCAAAATAGCTAACTCACCAGGATTAGCCTCTCTTGTCGTAGCCCTACTCTTAGATGAGATTGTCTTATTAAGCTTCCTTTCAATGTCATTCCAAATATTAGAGGAAGGTTTTCTAGTACTTCTAAAAATTATTGCATTTCTCTTATAACAAATCTGCCAAGAGATCATCATGGAAGCAGGGTGTTATAGATCCTTAAGAATATTGAGGGAAACATGGCAGACCTGGAATAAATTAGAAGAACCAGAGAAGAGAGTTCCATCCATGGGGAGTTGAACCTTTCCAAAAGGAGATACCAAAAGTGATTAACATACTTACAATGAAATGACAAATGTGAGACTTCCTCTTCCATTTTCTTACGCATGACACACATGCTTGGCCCATAGATACCTTTCATCTTGAGATGTTCTCCAGTAAGAATTTGCCCATATTTTACGACTTACGAGCCAAAGGAGTAATTATTACAATTAAGAATGGTCCTGGTTTTGTGAGATTCTTCAACCGCCTCTCAAATGTCTCCCACTCATTTGGTCCTAGAAAAGTTGGAAGAAAAATGCAGGAAACCAACTAGGCCCAAAACAATATCCAATTGGAACTGACTACTGTAAACAAGATCTGCCATGGCCTTCTTTTGAATTTTATCATGCATGCAATCTCATCCTCTGTTTTTCAAATCAATGTCTGCTACCTTTCTTACATTTTTACGATTGCATTATGGTGGCATGCAATCCTTATTGGCCCTGAAAGGTTTCTATGCTTTTGGCAATCTCTGCTTCTTCCTCTTGATATTTAGTCTCTTTGGCCACAAGATCTTCTTGTGCATGATGCTTAACAATACTGCTTCCTGGCTCAACTCCCTGCACTACAGGATCTTCAAGTAGATTCTCTATATCTTACTTGAACCCATATACATCCATCATGCCCTTCATTGAAGTGCGTCTTAGGGATAGATAACTTCCAGTCTTGCATTTTAACTTCCTTAACTTTTTCTCCTTTTCTCACTGGTGTTGTCTTTCCTTTGGCCTTCCTTTTATGATTCATAAACCTTCACTGTCCATTTTAGGTTCCCCATTGGCCTTCATAGAATTCATTGCACACTGGGCTCTTGGACTAGATGACCATATCCATGACATCCATGACATATAAAGAGGATGGATTCATAATCCAACAGTTGTATCCAAGTTTTAGGAAGGGGCTTTGTCAAATCCGATTCCATGCATACGTATCCTTGTTTAGTTCGTTAAACCTTTATCATGATACGTTTTCTAAGTTTCACCTGCCTTACCAATTGAATTTTCAATTGTGTCGAAGACATACTTTGACCAAAATTCCTAGGGTAGAGTGTACATTTTGATTGAAACATTCACAATGTTTGGATCCATATTCAACATTCAGTCAGTTCTGAAACTGCCATTATCCCTGGAGGATTTGCATGCATGGGCTGAGAAGAATTGGAAAACGCATGCTGAGTATGAGATCCACACTTGTCTGAGCAGATACTTCATTGTGATCCTTGCTAATGAAGTGGACTGAGAGACAAGTTTTGGAGGGGGAACATATTTTTTTTAAAGTGCTGGTCTTTTCATGAAACACTAGCATCTGGGTTTCAATCCTATGGAGGAATTGGCATGTGTCAATTGGGGTAGGTCCATGCAGGCGAAGTCCTGATGCATTATTGCCTTTGAAGAGAAGATTCTGCCAATGGGATATTCACACAAGACTGCGAACTGGTGTGAGTTGTGTGGTGGCCGACTGTTGGCACTGAACTGCTGACTAGTTTGGCAACAAAGTACAGTTTTGAATGTATACTCTCAGCAATAATGTTGACACAAGGCTGGCCTTGCCATTGTGCCAGTGTTGGGGTTGTTTGGTACAAGTGTTGAGTTAGTCATTGGATGCTTTGATTCTGAAGTTTGGTGGTATGAGTGCCAAAATGAACTTATGTGATGTTTAAGTTTGGTGCAAGGAAAAAGTTCATCATCAGATTGCCGAAGGCGTCATCATGAATGTGGATCCTAAATTGGGAGAGGGCATGACTTGCACAAAAGTGGAGTTGGTTTTGGTGAAGCATTAGATACAGCTAATAAACCTTGAATTGGTGAAGCCCGCGAGGAATAATTCGACGACATTACAGATTCAACTTGATTTCCACTTAAATTCTGATTACATGGATGTTATGGTAGACCCTTCAGTTTTCTTCTTGCATGGATTGAATAAACAGACATTGATTCCTCTTGCTATCCGAAGGTGCCATTATTACTCCCAGCTTAATATTTGTACCTTAGAATCAAAACTCTTGGAAAACAACGAGAACTCTTCGATTACTCAACTGTTTTTTGCCTGCTGAGTAATAACCAAACTCATCGTGAGCTGAACTGTTGGGTGCTAATAACAATTGTTGCACAAAAATTGTCATTTTTTATCATTTGCTCAATGTTTTTATTGTTTTTGCTCTGCTAAGACAATTTTTATTATTAATATTTACTAGTTGCTGCAATGTGATTGCCATTGATTTGCATCAACTTTGAGGGATTTTGACGTGGATTTGAGAGGTAAGAGCTCTATGGTGGGTGTAGCATATAGGCTGGTGACTGTTTAAGCTACAAGGGGTGAAGGGGATGAAGGGGATGAAGGGGAGGGAGGTGATAGAAGACGCGAGAGACAAAATTGTCTGGTAGGATCAGGTGGATCGGCTCTTTATTTTATATTTTATATTTTGATATTTTTTCCATTTTAGATCTATAGGCCCTAGGGTTTGAATTTTTTTGTTTGTTTGTTTGTTTTTCCATTTTATTCTAGTTCTTTCTTTGGTAGGCACTGGCAGCCAGGGTTTTTATTTTATTTTATTGTTTTATAGGGTTTGCACTTGTAGTTTGCATTCAATTTGCAGGGGTATACAAGAATGGTATACAATTTAGGCAACCGTAGGAGTAGGAAGTTTGTTGACCCAACTTGGAAGCATGATGAAGAGGGTCCAGAGTACAATTCTGTCATATGCAATTCTTTTGAGTTTAAGATCAGTGGAGGCATTAGTCCCCTCAATACCACCTTGCACGAATCACAGGTAAAGATGTGTGAGTGTGTAGTGAAGTGCAGCCTAAGGTTCAAATAAAGAAGGCCACTGTCCTTGCTCTTTACGACGAGAAAAAAATGAAAAAAGAGGACAGCTGAAGCACTTGCATCCATGGTAAATGTGAGGTAGCGAGGGCTGATTCTGATGACTTAGGAGCCTCTTCTATTGACCCAAGTGTTTGGGGACGGGGTTAATCTATTAGAGACGGTTTGGGTTAATAGGGACATGGTTTATTTGTTCGTTGAAATACTTATGGGTCCCAACCTTCACTCTTGCTTGGAACCGGGAAATGCATAATGAAGCAAGGGAAGTTGCAGAATTTTTTTGGTATTATATCAACCTACCACTCAATGTGGCGAAAATCCATATTGAGAGAATTTGGTAATTGTAGTTACCATTGTTGGGAAGGGGTTCAAGACACCTACTCATGATTGAAGTGGCCTATTGTTGATCTCTGTAAAAAATACACAAGTTTAGTAGATGAGCAAAAAATAATATGGCACAAAAAGGGCTGCCCTAAAATCATGGCTACTCAGACTTTACTTCACTTGGCTAATGATTATTAGCCAAAACTGATGATAACATTGCCCCCTAGTAGACAACAATGACAAGAATAGGCCTTATTACCCTCACCCAAACCTCATTATTATAAGTTACAACTCATTAAGGGTTTTCCAGAGTTAGTGTTTAGAGAGAACAGAGAATTCCAATGAATGTAATCACATAAATGTGAATAAATCTAAACAGCATTTTTTTTAATATTGATATGGAAGTTTCGAAAAGAGAGAATGCTCAGAAACCATTTTACCAAGTCTGGAAATCCAGATCTGTTTAGGAGGGCAAAAAAATCCAAAAATATGGAACTCATGAAAATGCATGAGAAAATCCAGTCCGTAATATATATGCATATATGTGAGCATAGTTTTATAAATATGCAAAATTGACAAATACAATGAAAAACATTAATAACATAATATAAAATGTTAATAATATATAATATTTATGGTTGCTGGGCGTTTTTCATTTTTTCTGCAGAAAACTTAAAAAAAATAAAAATGAAAAAATAAAATTTTGAAACAAATCAGGGCCGACGCAGACCAAACTTATCTTGGCTGACCAAAAAATCCCGATTCGGCTGGATTTTGTGCAAATCCGGCTGAATTTGGTTACTATGCTGGAAAGTCCTCAGTCACAAAATATCAAATCTGTACTGCGGCAACCTCAATATGTACCACTATAACTATAAGCATATGAACAGAGTTTGTTATCCCAAATTTCAAAAAAGACTGCCTTAGGCAGATAAGTCATTGTTTTTAAACTATCAAGTCAGATTATCATAAAAAAGACAACATACAGAATCCAATGTTAATGCAATCCTGAAAGACCAGTTTGTGAATCATCTTTTTCAGTGCTTCTTCCTCTATTATTTCCCCCCCTGTCATCCTGTCTCCTTTTCTGAACGTACACCTTGAGCCATATCATCTTGATCCGCACCTACATCCAACTGATCAATAATCCCCCAATCACAATGTTATGTATATCTTCAATCAAAAATTTCAACAAACGCAGGGAAGTAACCACCCATAATGCCTACTTCAGGAGAAATTGGTATGTCTTCCATTGAAGAACTAGAAGAAAATGTGCATGTTGAAGAAGAGCCACCAACTCTGCCCCTACTAGAACCTGAACCCTGCTCACTAGCCTGGTGATTTAGTATCTGTTGTTGCCTCCCGTCCATTCTGTTAGCTGCTGCTTGTAAGGCCTGTAGGATAGCATCAAAAGCATCGACATTGCTTTAAGTCCTCTCATCTAATTGAATATCCTGCTCTAAATCAGTGATGGCCTCATCAACCCGCTGATTCTGATCTGCAAAAAAATTTGTACAGGCATCATTGGTTTGCTGTTGGACATCTTGCTCATCAATACACGGTTCAACATCTGGCTGCCAATACTTGTTAGGGACTTTGTTCCACCCATCCTCTTGTACAGTTGTCATAAGTGGTGGCTCATTTGGAGTCTTGAATCAGGCGGAGCTGGAATCCTTGGAAATCTGCCAGTATCAATCAAGTCTTCAAGATCAAATTATAGGTGTCTATTGTTTAAAAGCTTTCCCAGAGCAGTTTTAGGGCTCTTTAGGTGAATATGGACCTGCAAAGCAACATGTAAAACTATGACTTCATTAATGAAGTGGGTAGGCACCCTTCTTTCTTGTTGAAAAATATGAAGGTTTTGTCTCTTCCATGGAAACAGAAAAGAAGAGTCTTTCTTTGTTTGCAAGCACCTATAATTCAGCAACAAATACTGATCAACAATAAATGCATGGACATTTTGGGCTCAAAACAAGATGACCGTAAAAGTACAAATCTATTAGTGCATGTTTTAGGGGAATAGTTCACTCCCCACTTATCACTAAGGCTATGGCACAACTCATTGCTTCCATCTCATTTATCACAGTTGTTTAGAAGTGATTTCAATCAAAGGAGGACCTCTTAGCCATTTGATCTTATCCAAAACTTTAATGTTAAAGTCCATTCTAAGACCACTTGCAGGAGTTTTCAATGCTTTAATTTATTTAGAGTAGATTTTCTATTTTGGGTCTTAGGAATTCTATTATATTTGTTTATTCTCAGTCCGGGATAACACTTACCCATCCAAATGATATTTGCAAAAGGTTTTGGTGCCTTTGCTAGCCCAGCTCCTAGCCAAGCATCTCCGAATATTAGCTAAGGCTATGTTGTTCATAGAAAGATTCCACCATAGATATCATAAATCCTTTGCTGACATTATCAAACCATGAAAAAACAGGTTGCCTAATTACAAGGTGTTTTACAGACTCCTATGCCTTCCAAAGAAAACGAAAGATGGGAGAACCATCAGACTTGGCAGAGAAAGACCTAAACATCAAGTCTATGGGATGCGGCCCTTTCTATTCTGGTTTACCTCGAGGACATCCTTTAACAAAGCTGTAACTCACAAGAAATTTCCAAGGAGCATCACCGTTGAAAGCTCTAAGAATCCAACTCATAGCCTAAATCATCCCCTGAAGTTTGAAATTTTTGATACCAAGCCTCCAACCCTCTTTGGTCTAGTGCATATAGCCCAAGACATTGCATATCTTTTTATTACTTTTACCATCTGACTAAATAAAGTCTTAACAATTTTGTTGCTTCTAAAAAATAGAAATTACTGAACAAACAACATTAGGAATAATAAATAGTGAATGAAGACAACACTTCCTGACACATTTGAACTTTACTACCCTTTGAGAGCTAATTACCCTGCCACTTGTTAATGTTCTTATTTTTTTTTTTCAGAACTCACTACCATGTCTTTGAACGAAGGGACTAAAGAAAAAGTGATACCTAAATATTTGACAATCTTATTAGGGCCCAACCATGACCAAACTTTTCTTAAGTCCCATCAAGGTGGCTGTTACTCCCAGCCAAGTAAGAAGGGCTTATCTTCCTTCAATTGACTGAAAAGGGAAGTATCATCAGCAAATTGAACTTATAAAGTTCCAAAATTAGGCAACAGTATCCCTATGGTAGGAGGACCCAATGAACAATCTGTAAACAAAAAATGAATAATCTCAGCAGCAGTAACAAACAATGGAGAGGCCATGGAAAATCCCTTTCTCATAGACCTCTGTAGTTGAAAGGACTTAGTGAGTTCCTTGTTTACCCCAACTTGAGCTGATGCATCTTTTAACAGGATCATTATCAGTCTAATGAAAATTTCCTCCATCCCCACAGTTTTGAGCATGAGTTTGATTATCCCTCACTCAATTCTATCATAAACCTTTTCAATCTCTATCAAGGCCATACAACCATTTGGTCTAGATGAATCAACCCAATGCATTGTCTTCCGAGCTAGTAATGAGATTATTCTGACATATACCTTCCTCCCACAAAGCTTGTTCAGGTTTCTATGAAATATTTGGTAGAACCTTACTAAGTCTATTTGCTAGGATGTGTGCAAAGATCATGTAAGAGACTTAAAGGGTAATAAGCCTCCGATTCTTGATCAGCTGTTTATCCCAATCTTTGTGAGTAGTTTCACTATACCCCTATTGATGCCAGGTCATTCTATCTGTAAGGCTTCCTTATAAACATGGAGCAGTTCTGATGGCATCCAAGCCCTGTTGATTTGGTAGAGTAACGAGCCCTTCCAACTTATTAGCTTCATTCCAAGAAGCTGTTTAGGGGCAAATCCAACACAAATATTCATATTTCTGTTTACTTCATCCAAGGACTCGTAAGAGGTAAACAAGCCCTTCCAGAAAGAAACTAAAACCTTTTTCACAAGAGATCCTGCCTCTAATGTCAATGGCTTGAATTTTCTCTCTAACGTGCTTAGCTTTCAAGATTCTCAAGAAATGGAGCATGCCTTTATATTTCCTTTGATCCAGCTGAGTCTTCATCTAGGCCTTTCCCCCTAAGTAATGTAGGTTTGATGATAACAAATGTTATGTTTCACCCTCGTAAGATGTTCCTGCAGGTCATAAATAGTAGTAGTGCGAAAAGTAGGTGTGTAGAGAAGGTGGTCATTGGAGTGAGGTGTGATGACACATTGTGACAAGTCCCTTATAAATCCTTGATCTAACCATGGGTACAATAGACAAAATTTCCAATTCTAACAACTTACAATGCATGAAGGGTTTCCTAGGGTCCATGTTAAGTGGAACATTGGTTGACCAAGCACATAGAGAGAATGGAGAATCACAGTGAACAAAATCACATAAACATGAATTCATCTAAATATCATTTTATTAATAGAATTGACGAGGATAGAAGTTGCATGGAGACAAGGTGGCCATCGGAGAGGTGCGATGCCTTCATTGTGATGAATCCCTAATGAATCCTTTTTCTAATCATGCATTTAATTTAAATTTAAATTTGTTTTGATGTTTACTCCTTTTGCTCACAGGGGCTGTTTTTAGTACTTCAACTCTCCTTCCTACGAGTCCTTGATTGGTCGCTCACCCTCACTAACTTCTATATTGAATCGATCCATGTCGGCTTCAAGTGGGTCATCTTTGGTGTCCATTTTATAGATTTATTATTGTTGTAAACCCACCTATCTCCGTTTTGTGCTATCCACAAGGGGTCTTTTCTTATTCTTCCAATAATCTTCAACCAATCAATGCTCTCTAGCAACTAAATATGCTTTGTCCCCAAGTCTTTAAAAAAATCCTTGATGCCATAATCCCCAACACCATACATCTCCCTTCCTTAGACTTCCATTTTAGCCTCTTTAACCGATACAACATCTCGAATGGTTTGGAATGCTTCAAAATGCCTTGGATCTATGCTATAGAATGAGAAGATAATACAAAAATCCATCTTCAACCGTTACCGTTTGGTAGTCTCTCTCCTTTGCTTCTAATGAATATACCAAGCCCTAGGCCATGGTGCCAATGTTTTGTAAAATTTGTGGATCCACAACTAAGGTGTTACCTGTTCATCGCTTTTCCATAGCACCTCACAAGTGGTTATGTAAGACAAATGTTTTGAATGTCCATCATATCTAAGTCTTGTGTTCTTTACCATCCTAAACGTGTACTTTCATTTCTTCTTATATATTTCCCATGTATCAAACATTTTATTATGTGTAGCCCACCATCTTGCATGTGTATCCTTCATGGTGCGAGTCAATGCTATGCATCGGTCACTTTCTTTTGTTACCTTTCTTTCAGTGCCTCCACTCTAATGATAGAAAATTTGTTACATTTTTCAAACCTTCGAATCCTAGTAACCTATTTAGGTTTACCTTGTTGAGCATAAACACGCGCTTGACGACCTTAGGTCTGTCTTCCACATCCACATCATGCATGTTTTAGTTTGAGAGTACCAAGCGCCAATCCTTGCACCATGGTCACTAACTTTTTCCTTTGGCAAGGGTGGGTGAGGCATTGCCTTTTTGCTTGGCTGTATTTTTACTCCTTTTTGTCCCTTTTTGGTAACTCATAGCCTCTTGCCACTTATTGTTCCAACTGTATTCAAATCCTCCCATCGAGGTGCAATTATCCTAAACCAATGAACCTTCTTGGGCCGAATGTGCATCCTCGGTGTTCAATTCCTCCAGGTCGACTGTGTTGACATGAGGTGGCCAATGCTTTGCATCCAACAGGATCAAAACGTTTTGCTTGTTCACAAAACATATCATGCGTTGCTTTAAGTGCATGTTTGTGTTATTTTTATAGTTCCATTGTCTCCCTAGCAGCGATGTATAGTCATCCGCCTCAACGAGCTCCATAACTTTGAAATTGGCCATGAACTTCAAACCCATTATGTCCACCTCAATGCTTCTAAGTATCCCATGCAGGTATTCCATATTCTTGTTTACCATAAATAGCATATGTGGGGAGGGAGCCAACTACGAACATCTCATGGCTACACAAACCTGCTTGGTGAGAACATTCACTTTAATGCTAATGTCTACCAAAATATTGCATAAAATCAAACCCATTGATTGTTGCATCGATGATTAGCTCCTTATCATACAATGATTTTATTTCCATCCAGATAGGGTGCGGCTCATATTCGTTAGTTAGCAGTGCTTCTTGACCCGAGTGCCTTAGCAATCTCAAAATCTTGTCAGTGCACCTTTGTTTTGTAGGAGTGCTAGGATCTCCTTCAATACCACTAGCTCTTTTTTGGGGTGATGGATCAATGAAGGGCAGCTTTTTTTCCTCTGGCGAGAACCAGCTCCTTCCGAAGTTCCTATATCATTTTTGTTGCCTCTTCCAAAACTGCCTTTTGCTGCCTCATATTCACATCAAGGTGCTATATCGGTGCCAATGGTGCACTTTTCTCTCCAAGTCTAGTGCTAGATTGCATGGTGATGTTCACAGGGGGATTCATCGCGATTACAATAGGAACGATTCTTATAGCTGCACCCTTCCTTTCCTACCAAGCAATGTGAATCATGCTTGTTCCTTTTCAGCATTCTAGCTCCAACATCTTACCTACCAAACTTGGATAAATTTTTGGTTTTGTGCTTTTCTTTGCAAGCGCCACAATGGGAAACTTCAGACATTGTATCCCTCCATGGGAACGATTCTTATAGCTGCACCCTTCCTTTCCTACCAAGCAATGTGAATCATGCTTGTTCCTTTTCAGCATTCTAGCTCCAACATCTTACCTACCAAACTTGGATAAATTTTCGGTTTTGTGCTTTTCTTTGCAAGCGCCACAATGGGAAACTTCAGACATTGTATCCCTCCATGCTTTAGGTAGTCACAGTTGTAGAATCCATTGCACTTTTGTTTGCTTCCTATGGGAATTCTCTTTGCTGTCTCTTGTCTTGCGTTCTTTGGCATTGATTGAGCACTATGTGCGCTTCCTACTTTCACACAAGCCATCAATGAACTGACAAGTTTTAGTGTCATGGGTGTTATTCTCATAGATAAGACCCCACTCGTAAACAAGAATCTCCCTCGATTTCCTTAGCATTGGGTGGCAAGCCTTTAAGTGATTGCGCTCTTCGTGCTCTATCTTTGCTCTACTATTTCTTTCGGCGCTAACCCCTAGCAGTGCTTTGGTGCTCTATACTAAGGCAAAATTCTCAAAATTTTGGGGCCAACACAAACCTATTTGAAACCAACAAGGGCTAAATACAATATAGGTTTAACAATTCCACCTCGTCTTTCCTGTCTTGGATTCCTCCTTGAGGCTGCATCAAGGTTTACCGTGACGTAAGGGTGTTGCCGTGGCTTTCAAATTCCTTCACACCTCTTTTAGCATTCCCTTTAACATGGAGTGGTTCAACTTGTTATTGTGTTTTGTTCATTTTTACAAAGTATCTCAATTGACATGTATGAAGTTTCATATATCTGTTTCTTTTTCTTAATGTTTGCATGTTTCTGCTTCATCCCATTTATCATTTCTCAACTATATAACAATTATTAGGAGATACTATTATGCAGATTTCCATGATGTTTTAAACTTGGAAGAGATACTTTTAGATTTATCATGTTGTAAATTGGATTCATGATGTTGAAAATTCCGATTTTCTGTCTTGGATTGCCTTACATTTTGGTCAGATGATGACTAACAGTTGCTTACAGATGCCTTGAGAACTACTGGCATCAGTTTTGAAATCTGTCACTGAATATTTTAAAATATAATCATGCAAATATGTAGTTCATGTTGTGTTTTTCATATGATGTCTGTTTTATTGTTTTCTCTCCAATATTTTCTTTTTGATGTCAAAGTATTTTTTTTTAATTACTAATTGGGAATATCCCTTTTGGATCGAAGGTGTGTTTATAAAAATCATTCTCTACATTTCAATAAAACTGCTTCCTTTTTACAGTTAACATGCTATGTAAAGAATATTTTGTTAACTGGTGATTTGTGGATGCTTATTTATGTGATCATCTTGAATATTGCAGATATGACTGGTCAACAAATAAGGGCCTTTGCAATGGCTATTTCTTATGGTCAACTGTTGGATATGGATTTGGTATGTCATATCTGATAACCCACCCGTTTTTTGTAAACCATGTGATCTTGTTGCACTTATGTCACTTTAAACTAGGAGCTAAGTTACCGGTATGGATTTGTGTTTGGGGTTCACCCTTTTTGGTGGACCACAGGTATGGTACTGCTTGGCTTGGGTATGTCCGTACAAAAAATATCAAAAATATAAATATTATAAACAAAATAAACCATAATATCAGTGTTATAGGCATAAAATAAAAAAAATGATAAAACCCTACTGGTAATTGATAATTCAAAATATTAAATGAGTAGGGACATGATATATCACATGGTTTTATATTATCCATTCAAAATCGGAAAGTAATCAGTGGTCATGGTCAGACTCAAGAACTTCATGAACAAATTATGATATTGCTTGTAATCAAGAGCATAAAAAACAGCAATTGATTCATTAGAACCAAATGCAATAGGACAGCAGCAGTTTGTTTAGTTGTGTTTTTTTAATTTTTTTTGTGTTTTTTCTTTTTCTTTTTTCATTTTTATTATGACTGTTGTACGTGAACCGGCACTGTTTTTATTATGATAGTGGGGTACCCAGATTAATAGAAGAAATCAAGAGGTTCCAGGGAGGTATTTAGTGCAGTACTGGACCCATACCCATATTGGGGACAGACCGGTGCAGGGTTCTTCTGCAGACTAGGACAAATCCATATCTTAGGTATAACTTTTTTTTTGGATGCACGAAAGAAAAATGAGTATCACAAAGACTGCCAAATGGGATGATTGCAGCAAAGTAATCCAGGCATTGGAAATCTTACCAATAAAATCGTCTTATTCATACACTTGAATATATTTCCATTTGATTGAAATTAGGAATAGGCAGACAAAAAACTCTTATCCTAATCTTTGCTAGATATGACAATTTGTATTAGAATGTTAATATGTAAATTTACACTACTATTGCTCCAGTGTTTTCTAGTCAAACTAGCAAAAAGATAAGCTGACGTACCCATAGTGAAAGGTTGGTAGGTGGACATGTGATTGTTGTGTTTTGATACTTCAAGATTCTTATCAATACGATTGCAAAACTGTCTTTGATGCCTTCCACAAGACTTATCGTTTGCATAGGGAGAATACAGTGTATAAATTCACTTATCTCTAACAATCCTTTTCTTTTAGGTAGGAAAGCGGTCAAGAAAATCAATCTGTTGGAATTTATGACGATATCATTCGGGAAGACAAAGAAAATAGTGGTGACGAGCTGCTCCCCTAAGCAATGAAACCTATTTTAAATATGTATTTTGATGTTTTTGAAGAACCCAAAGGACTTACTCCTTTTTGGTAGATCGAACATTTCCATCGAAGAACAATACAGTGCATATATTCACTTTTCTCTAACGATCCTTTTCTTTTAGGTAGGAAAGCGGTCAAGAAGGTCAATCTGCATGAATTTATGACTATATCAGTCGGGAAGACAAAGGAAAAAGTGGTGACAAGCTTCTCCCCTTAGCAATCAAACCTATTTTAAATATGTATTTTGATGTTTATGAATAACCCAAAGGACTTATTTCTTTTTCGTAGATCCAACATTTTCATTGATCTTGCGCCAATCACAGTTGCATAAAGACAATACAATGTATAAATTCAATTTTCTCTAATGATCCTTTTCTTTTAGGTAGGAAAGCGGTCAAGAAGGTCAATCTGCATGAATTTATGACACTTGGTATCATTCGTTGACAAGCTCCTACCCTCAAAAATCGAACCTATTTTAAATATGTATTTTGATGTGTTTGAAGAGCCCAAAGGATGTATTCCTTTGTGGTAGATCCAACATTTCCATTGATCTTGCACCAATATTAACTGCCCCAGTTTTACCACCTTACCACATTATTGCTAGGGCAGAAGTATGGGAGAAATGGGACCATGAGTTCCGTTCTTTAGAGGCCCTCAATTCCGACAAAGGGTTCAACCTGTAGCAAACGGGAGACTCCATTAAGAGAACTTAGAGATGCAAATCTATTACAACAAAGGGTACCTGTTGGCTTCTCGTCACTAGGGTGGGCTGGTGCCTCTTTTGCAATCGTACTGCTAAGTTTGGACTAGTGTGTCTTGGTTTTAATTGGTGCCTGACGTGTAGGGATGAAGGAGCTTTTCTCCTCCATCTTATCTTGAGGTCTCCTCATCTAATCTAGTTGAGGTTCTGAATAAGGCTAACTTTTAGAGGCTTTTTTGGGAATTGCAATGCATCAATGAAGTGGATCTAGAGGAGAAGCATTTAGTTGTGTTACACCGTGGTGTGGAGCTTAGCAAATGATGTATAATCAATTGGCTAGGAAATTGCCTACACAAGAGGTTACCTGCATGCTTTGAGCTTCTGGTGAACCTATTAGTTTCAGTGTTACCTTTGCATTGAAAGGCCCTTCGGGACTAGTAAGTGTAGGAGGACTCGTTATAGCATTGTCCAGAGGGTTCATAGACATCCAATTACCTAATCGCCTTTGAGCTAATGACCAATCTAGGAGGGAAAACTCTTTTTTTGGGTATAGAGATGTGAGACTATTGGGAATGTATATTTTGTAGGGATGGGGTGAGACCCCTATGATTTGGTGTGTTCCCTAGGGTGTCAGGATCGTTTCTGAGCGACCAACACGTATCCACCTACTAGAGATTGTTGAGTTGGGCTCAGAGTTCAATGAGTGCCTCTACTAGCTGGTTATAACCAAGATGAGATTAAGGAATGTTTGGGATGTGTTTGAGCCATGAGCCTCACTAGGTTAAAAAAATAAATCTAATAGATGTTGCACAGTTTAGAGGACATCCATTATCAGAACTACAAAATTGTACTTCTTGTTCATCCTACACTCGGGGAGGGTATTGGCAACAATCTTATTTCAGTGCCATATGCTGAAATGGTTGCCCTCTTATCTGATTCAGGGATGGGTGCAGGGGCAGGGGCAGGGGCAGGGGCAGGCACCCATCTATTCCTAGCTCTACCCAAACTTCTCCATACACGCTGGATTAAATATCTGTGGAAGTTCTCTGAAACTTGAAGCTGCAATGATAACTGCAAGAGACATGAAGGAGGTGAGTCTTCCAAAGAAGCCGGTAAGGTTTCTGTACAGGTGATGAAAATATTATTTGTTTCTTGCCTTCAAGATACTTCATAACATTTCAAGTGACATAACAAGCAAGATCTAGCAAGGAATTTGGAAACTTGTATGTTCACCAATACACCCTTTGATATGTCTACCCAAGTCACCATTCATTAAAAAAAATATTCAGTTCAAGCTGATGCAGGGGCGAGGTAGGTGTGCTCTGCTCAATAATTGAATTCATGTTTCAACTTGTGGAATTAGTGACATTACCAATTGGAGCTAATGCACGGCTTAGAAGCATACTTGCATTGGATTTAAACTACAAGTTGGAAACATGTTGCAACACGCAGTTTTGGATCAAAGGTCATGTTTTGTGGTGTTCTACTCTTGGTTGAAGACCGATTAAGTTTGAAGACACATATTAGTTGTTGACTTAGTATGCAGTTTATTGTTTGGAGCTATTGTCCATTGGGAGTGTTGGAGGAATAGACCATGCTCCCTAATAATATTGATTGATGTATCACCTTGCTACGTTACTGGCCAAAAATTACTAATAAAAGGTTCTATCTATATTAAAGTACATTTTTTTTCCTTCTTTACAAGGTGCAAGCTACAACTCTCATGGCGAATCTATTTTCCCCATGCATAGGCAACTATGCTTAGCACAACACAGGCAACAAGTGATAGAATACTACATGCAAATTGAACAACATAAAATACCCATAATCCATACTCTTTTAATCATAGGGAGAATCTATCTGCTCTAAATCATGGGTTTAAGAATATGTGTATGTAAAGTATCTGAGATGCAGTGAGCTTCTTCTCTACTCCAGAAACCATCAAGCTTTTCCATACCACCATATTAAAGGAATAAGCCCACTAGTTAACCATGCATCCTCGTCATTCACCAAAAGAAAGTGATCTCAAGATATAGGGAATGTAAAGATCAACCAATTATTGTATTCTGCAAAGAGCATGGTACGACAATACATGGTATCGAAGGTTTTTAAGCTCCATCATCAAGGTCTATATACACAAGTCTAAGGTCTAATGAAATTCCCTCCAACCAAGGTACTGAAGGGCTGCCATTACATCAAATCCACGTAAATTATGCAAGGGTTGAACAAGGAGTGTATCTATATATTAAAACTCCCAACAATAGTTTTAAACAATAATGTCCGCTAACAGCTAGGCACCAAGTCAATTGATGCTCCAGAGGCTGCAGACTTGTTCTTTAAGCATGTATTTGAGCAGTTTCAGGCTGTCACTTGCTATCATTTTCAATCATAATTCCCATGTCCCGAGTCATTTTTGACAATTGTTGTAGAATCTTCTTACCTGTCAGTTGTGCTTCTCTACCTAATTTTCATTCATAGGTTGACAATTAGACTGAGGTTGTTGATGGCACCATGGTCCATATTCTTCGCATTTATCGCCGATAGAATAAGCAATGGGATGATTGCCTACGTATTGTTAATGCACCTTGATCCATGTTTTCCACATTTATCCTTTCAAATGGTTTCAGACAATTGTTTCTAACTTCTTGATGGTCTTCCACTTGCTCTTCTGTCTCTGGATACGTCCCACCAAAAGGTGCAAGAGAAATCTTCTCTTTGTGCAAAATTTTCACTAAGCTGCACAAAACAATTCAAGAGAGCCTCCAGCAGAGTTATGCCAACTTCAAGGCACTTCATGGCCATGACCAAACTTTTCATTCTTTCCAAGCCATGGAAAGTTATGTTGAAAATTTATAACTTTAGCATATTGTGTTTGTAAAAGGAGACTAGATATGTAGTAGAAAGAGGAAGACACCAGCTGGTGCCAGGGACAGGAAGTGAACCCCAATAATGTGAGGACGTTGCCACCAGTTATAGTATAGCGTTGAATACCATGTATATAATATGCAGTGTAGTTTATTGTTATGTATATATTTGTCAATGAAATTCTGCTGCAATTCTTATTCAAATAGATAATTGGAGACATTTTCTTTTCTAAGTAGTGTACGAGTATGGGGTTTGGGGCTGATATGGCAAATTTGTTTTTTGCCTGGGTAAAGCTTAGGTATGGCCGTACAATTAATATTTAAAATATTAAAAGTATTAAAAAATATAGCCAAATAAGCAAAATTAATCACACGATATGCATAGAAGAAACAAAATAAGTTAAATAACCACCAAACAGTTGAAAGCACTACTGATAATTCCATGCCAAATGTCATGATATTCATTGGTGGAACTTAAAACAATTACAGTGTAAATGTATTCACAAAAATCAAGATAAATCAGCATATTCATATTGCTCTTCATCAAGAGCATCAATCATTATAACTACAAGCAATTGAAAAAATAGTGGTGTATGATTAGCAAAAGAATGAAGTTTCAGCTCTAAGCAATTGAAAAAATGAAGGTGAGAGCAAATGTGCAATGAGAGATAACAGTAAGTATGCAATTGCCAATGGGAGGTAAGTGTGTTGTTTTTTTGCTTTTGATAAAATAAATGTGAGTGTGGCTTTTAGGGTTTCCCCAAATTTTTTAAAGTCTTTGACTTTTTAAAGTTAAAAATTAAAAAAAAATGTTTTTGATGGTGGATTCTCTACAGTTACACTCCGGGTACTGCCTGCAAGATTGGGTATGCATGGGTTTGTCCTTGGAAGAACCCGGGAGTACCCAACCCTGCCAGGCAGTATCGAGAGGAGTATTGGACTGGTAGCAATATCCGGTATGTGCAGTACCAGGATCAGGCCCCCTGGGTTGAAGGATCTGGTAATGTAGATTCCTTTTATAGCCTTTACAGCCATTGGCCTGAAGATATGTCAATACTAGAACAGTCTCAGCTTCAAGCATTGATGTAAAGAGAAAAAGTACTTTGCAGGTGGGTTGGTTACCTATGTGTTAGTATGGGATACCAATTAAAATCTGAGATCACAAGAGAAGGAATTCTGAAGCAGGATTTTTATTCCAAGGGAGAATGATGAGCCTGATAAGAAATGATGGGCATATCAAGACACGTGATAAATGTCAGCCAAAAACCCACCATACAACCTTGCTGCCTAATGACTTGATTTAAACATGATGTCCCCTTCTCTTGGAGTCTCAAGAAAATCATGAAATAATATAATGTTGTTAGGGTGAAATCTGAGAAAGATAGGAGATCCCTCGTGAAAGTTTTCAAATCTTATTAGTTAAGAAATCACTGAAAGATTGCAGACCTCACCTAAAGGACTGAAGGATTCTATTCCCAATTTGGCATTCAAGTGGGCAGTTGTTCAAATGTGTCTTACAGATGGAACTGAGGTAGTAAAGATTTCTTAAGAAGAGCCAAAGTCACCTGAGGTAGGAGCGGGAAGTTGGCTGGAAGGAATATTTGTTGAATCAAATCAAGGACTTGATGGAGCAGGATACCAAACTGAAGTGCCCTCTCAACCATCCAAGTGAACAACAAAATGAAGAGGGTGCCAAAGTGCAGGGGTACCCAATGTATGGTATTGGGCATCTGGTGCAGACTCCCACAACATGGGCACATGGGCTTGGAGGGTTTGTCGGTGTGTCTATATGCATTACAACAAAATTTAGAATCGAGATTAAATTCTGAAATTTTACTTAACGTTTTAAGTTCGGACTTTTCATTTTTATATTTATCGTCTTTCTTTTTGTTTTAAATTTCTGTATAACTTTTAAAGTTTATATTTTTTCATTTTGATTAATTTTTTATGGGAAACCCCGAGTGTGGGGGCCATGGGGATGCTGGGTGCATGTTTGAAGTGCACCATGTGGGAAATACAAGTCAAAATTGGGATGTGTTACCCAAATGCACTGGATGCATTAGGGCCATGCACTGCACAGGGTGTGCCATCAAGTGCAGGATGCACCTACATCCATGTACTGGATGCAGGTGCGTCTCGTGTGCAACCCAAAAAATGTCACATATGTGCACATGCGCAACACTGATTAACCATCTTTGCGAGGATCTGATAGAGCACCATAAATGTCATGACAAGGTTCTGCTGGACCTGGAACTGGAGAGAAATGATGGGTAGAAGAATGTTGTTTTGCCTCAGACTCGCTAATGTCTGTGCCAAATTCCATCTTGTCATCTTATTTCTGATGTCTTATTTCATGTATATGGAGTCGATGGGTTTATGTGTATCATTCCAGTCCACATGCAAAAACAGCATCGATATGTAGACTGGAAATTGGAATGACAATCTGCCAGCCTCGACAAATTATATAGATGGGGATTTTGGTCTAATTCCCCTAGATTTTGTGTAGCCTGGAACCACTATATGTTCCAAAAGGATTGACTTATATATTTGTTGCTACATTTATTTAACAATGAAAATCTCTTACAAAAGTCCTTTTCAATACCATCAAAAGTAGTTGGCTCTACACTTTACGAACCGAGTAAAAGAAAAGGCTTCAAGTCTTATAAGTTATAACAAATCAAAGGCTTCATGCTATCGACTTGCAGAACCATGGGTCTCAAAGAAAACTGCTTTTGTATTAATATAGCAAAAGAAAAAAGTCTGGAAGCTCTTCCAAATCTCACTTCAAAGTTGTCCTTCAAATTTATTGTAAAAAATATTTGCTTAATATCCCTCCTGTTTCTGACATTGAGCTCAGAGTCTGTCTGTTAGACCTAATCTTGCTAATGCTAGGACAACTATTTATTGTCTGGTTGGTTCAGACAGCTACTATGTGTTATCCCATGTGTGCAGTCGTGCAACTTGCCTTCAAGAAATGTTTTATACATTTATGGGCCTAATCGTCTAAAAACATGAAGAAACTTGAATTACTGATTATTGGGATTATGAAAATTAGATAGCAGGAAATTGCTATACGTGAATAAGCTGTTTTTCGTGCTATAGTCAAGATTAGTTCCCTTTGTACATTGTTTGCCGACCAAAACATGATTTAAAAGTATAGTAGCCTAGAAGCTTGTATCCTGACCCCTGGTAACCCTCTCGTGTCTCAGAAAGGCAACCCCATCTCGGGGGCACATATGGGGACATCTAGAGACTTCAACGGATGTCTCCATATGTCTCCCAGAAGCTTCTCTCTAAAATCAGGAAACTTCCTACAGATGATCTGTAAATATGTCGTATAAATTACATAGATTTTTTGTGGTTGAATTAATAATTTGTTGAAGAGAGTTAAAAGAACAAAGAAAAATACTAATATAGGCATGCATTTTTCTGATTTCTAAAATAAAATTTATGACATGTTTTGCAATAGAGAACGTTCATATCAAAGCCCAAAGTGGTACGGATAAGAAGATAAAACAATAAGAAAGGTTAAGACGTTTAGGTGTACAGAAACTTTATACATTGATTGAAATGGGAGAGTGGTACCCCATGTTAGTAGCTTGTGCTAATAAACTAAAGTCTTGCCTAATTTGTATTTGCAATTTTTTTGTAACTAATGAAAATACATGAAGGAATACTCTAGTCATCAGCTTCTGCGAAAGGACCTTAAAGTTTATTTAACCACTGCTGACAATACAGGTAAATTAGGACTGTAACATAGCATGAAATGCAGGAGCAATAATCATATTGGATATTTGCAGGAATATGATCTCCAGAAACCTTATGGACGCTAAGGTTTTCTGACTTGATCTTGTTCAAGAGGTCTTGATTCAGCTTGTTTTCTGATGTCTCCTGGCCTTTCATGTGTGTGCTTCAATATTAGTATGTATTATGCATGTACCGTTAAATGTTTCTAAGTGTTTATATATATATATATATATATATATATATATGTATGTATGTATGTATGTATATATTATTTTGGCACTTCCCCGAAGCCAGTATCCTCCTCGAAAAATTGGTGTACCCATCACGTTACCTGCCCTGGCTTCCTGGTAACTATGATTAAAAGAATATGGATCTTACCAAGAGCTTCTGGTTGTGCATTGAAAACTGTTTCTCAATTCAAAGTATTGAGCAAGTTGAAGTATAAATAAGCCCTTGTTTTGTGAAGAAATATATGGAGAAAGAATCTTGTCTGACTAAGTTGCATAACTTATGAGGATTTGTAAAAGATGGCAGAAATGGGTTTTTGATATGTAGAATGAAAATGATGATCAAAAGCATTTATGAGTTGAAAGTAATGGAAATAGGAAATTTAGATAAATGGTATGAAGTTTGTCATGCAAAAGAAAATAGGCAATTTAGACAGGAACAGCAGTGAATGAGGCTATAATAAAAACATAAAAAAATACAGGTTAAGTTTATTTATTGACAGGAATTTAATCATAGAGGAACTCAAATCCGTCTACCTAAACCATTTGCAGGTCTTATGATCACCTATGTTGCCTTGTACCTGATGGATAGTGGCCAACCTGCACTGCTTTATCTTGTTCCATGCACACTAGGTATGAGTTTTTCAGTTTGTAGCTTTTACCCAAGAGCTTTTGTTTCTTAATTTTTTAATATTTCTACTGAAATACAGGTCTTATCACAATTTTGGCATTGTTACGGGGAGAACTGAGAGATTTGTGGAATTATGGAGAATGTACACATTCAAAACCAAGGGAAGAAGTACAGAATGCATGATGTGACTCTTGGCTTAAGCATGATTCAAATATATAAAAATGTGATGTAAACTAGCTATATTTCTTAGTCATAGTTTCTGCAGATATGCATATATTCCAAAGGGCCTTTTTCTAGTAACAGAATGATGTCATTAATTAATTAATACTTCTGTTCCAAAGGCACCACCAGAAGCAGTTACTTTTGGATGCCATGTACTAAATAGCATTTTGGTTTGACTTGAGCTTTTTCAACAATGTCTGGAACTGTCATTCTGGGCTTGCTTACATCGATGTGATTCATGGTGTTTAGATTAAGCCTTGAGCAAAGTCGAATGGACTAATTCTGTACTCTCAGATGGCAAACAGAAAATGACAACTGTGTTTGAGAGCTTAAATGAAGTTGACTTTGTTAATTTTGTAACACGAGGCCTAGAGTAAGATAATTTGATATTCCATATGCATTTCTTTAATAATCTTTTTTGCAATGCAATTCTTTTTGTTGAAAGATGTGATTCTCCCAAGTCTAACTTCCAAAATGTTTCTAAAAAGTTTGACACCTTTTTTAAGATTTTATTCTATTGCATGTTGTTCATTGACAGTTTAACCTTGATCGCATACTTGAAAAGCATCTTTGATTTATTGCATCCCAAACGAGAAAGGTTGTTATTTTCCTTGGACCATCTATGACTTTGATTAACGTGTGCCTTTTGTTTTATTAATGTCCAAGTAGTTCGGGTATAGGTGCCAGGATGATCCATAATGGGGATGTTAGAAGATCCAACGATGCTAATGTTTGGTTGGGAGGAGTCAAAAATTTAATCAATAAATATATTTTATCATTAAATGGTAATGCCCCATTAGATTTCTCTCCATGCTACAAATCACGGAGGCCTGTGAACTATCACTCCTCAAATAGTGTTAATCATGCTTTTGTCAGTGCAATTAATTTACAATTGCATGAGCGTGTTAAATTAGAGAGGGGAAATGACATATGGATTGCCTTGTCCTTAGCTGTCATTATGGAGATTACTCTGGTCCAAGGGCCCCTTGAGAATGGTGATTTATTCTCAGTTTTCAATCCTCCTTCCTTGGTGGTAGTGGAGCTTATTCGGGGCATTCTTGGCACAGAACAGGGAGGATTTGCACTCGGCCTTTTTGAGCCAAGCTTGAGGTAAGAGTGACAGACCCTATCATTTGAAATTTTATCTTGGTCTTGCTTTAGATAAGAGGAAGAACACAGAAATCAGAAATCCTTCGGTCAGTAACCATGGTTTTAGCCAAATTTGTAAACTTTGAATACACTGAAAAATGTAGAGGATTTAATTGGCAGTGTGGCTGAGAAGTCTAGTCTCCAGCTAATAAAAAGGTACAAGGAGTGATAGATCTCAATAATCCTCTGGTCATCTTTCTTGCCTGCTTTGTCTTGAACAACCCAATTCTTAAAACTTGCCCCGATGAGGATATGGGATATTTTTCCGGATATGTTGGATGATATAGAGGAGCCTGATACTAGGCATTTGGCTTGAAGGGTGGAGCGTCCCATATTGAAGTGGTGCATCTTAAAACAACTGGCTTTGGCAAGCATAAGAGAAAAGATAGAAGGGAGAGGAGTTGATGCAAAGAGGGTCTCGGTAAAAGTTGACAATGATTTGGCAGAAATGAAAATCCCTGACATTCTTTCTTCCTATGAATGTTTATCTTGCTCAATTTGGTGAGAGCTTCCTGCAATAATTGCTAGTACCTGATGTATTTATTTGGGGTTTTTGATGTGTTATCTTTTGTTAGTTTGTAGGTGCCCTGCTTCTTTGGAGAGTTATTATAGTTGTTTTAACTGTTCAGATGTTTCGCCTTATTCTTGTTTGGCGGATTTTAAGCTTTGCCTCAGTGGCTTTGGGGCATCTATGCCAATATGCCTTTGTTTGCTTTGCTGGGTTTCTTATTTGGTTGGCATCTTGTCTTGGCTTTTTGGTTTCTTGGAAACTTTATATACTTTGTAAATAGGTAAGGGCCCTTTCCCTTGATATGCTATTCAAACAAAAATGTCTGAGTAGTTTGGGAATTAACAATTGATTACAACCAATTAGATGGTTACAATTAAATCAAAATAATATAAATTCAATAACCCTCTTAATGACTAAACTAGAAACAACTTCAAGTTTGCCTTGATATTTTATTGAGTAGAGGTTTAATCATTATGTCAGCAGTCCAGTTGAGTGGCACAGTAAATGTCGTCATTATCAATCGTGGAAATGTAGTGATGATGACCGCAACGTGTTTTGTTATGATATGGCATATTGGGTTTTTAACCAACTTCAAGACACTTTGATTGTCGCTGTGGAGTTGAGTGGAGCAGGTACAATTTTGGCTATTTGTACATCAAGAAAAAGCTTGTGTAATCACTTTGCCTCACACACTGGACTGTTAGCTACCTTGTATTCCGCTTTAGTGGAAGACAAAGCGACAATATGTTGAAGTTTGCCACAAAAAAACACCTAAATTCAAGGCAAAAGTAGAATGAGTAGTTGATCTCTGAGTATCAAATAAATTGATCCAATCAGAGTCTAACTTTGGATACCTGAAATCTTTCAACATGTAATATAATATACCAAAGTCAAGTGCTCCTTTGACATGTAAAACATGTTTTTCTGCTTGTAAATGAACTAGTTTTTGTTGTGACAAAAATCTAGAAAGGTAACTAGCAACAAAATTTTCGTGTTGGTAAGATTTATCAAACTACCCATTGTGTATATCAATATAATTTAAATTCGATACCATTATAATGACTAAACTAGAGACAATCCCAAGTTTGTCTCAAAATTTTATAGAGTGGGACCAAGAAGTTTAATCATGATGCAAGTAGTATGCTTGAGTGGGACATTAATGAAGATAAATGTTGTCATTATCAATCAATGATCGAATGTAGCGATGATGGATGTCAATGTGTTTTGTTTTGACATGGTATACTGGGTTCTTCACCAACTTAAAGACACTTTGATTGTCACAACAGAGTTGGGCAGGTACAATCTCGACTATCTATAAATCAAGGAAAACAAAAGTGCAATCACACTGCCTTGCAACCTACATTGTTAGTTGCATTGTAGTTTTCTTTAGTAGAAGACACAAACATTATGTTGAAATTTACTATGTTATGAACCAACTCCTATATCCAAGGCAAAAGTATAACCAATAGTTGATCTCTAAGTATCAATTAAATTAGTTTAATCAAAGTTTGTTAAATTTGGATTACCTGAAATTTCCCAACATTTGATACGATTTGCCAAAGATAAGTGTTCCTTTGACATGCCATAAAATGTGTTATTTTGGTTGCCATTGAACTACTTTCAAATTTGACAAGATTTGAGAAAGATAGCTAAAACAAAACAAAGATTTGGTCGAGTGGATGTAAGATAGATCAAACGACCCACCATCTATAGAGTGATTCATTGACCAACAATGAATCATTATATGTTGACAAATTCGGCCCAACCTCCATAGGTGTAGTTGATTGTTTCCTTTTGTCATTCTAAATTACGCCAAGAGTGCTTTGACATGCTGTATTTGTCATAAAATTAGTATGATCAATAGTGAAGACTCTACACCCAAGTAGTAATGTAGGTGGCCTAAATCACTCACATCAAAAGTAGAACATAAAATCATACATCCCTTGCTAAAGTGGAGTGGCCCCACTACCAACGATAAAAAGATCAACATAGAGAATGAGTAAAATCACTATGTCATCATTATCGCTTTTGACATAGAAATTAAGATCAAATAAAGTTATTTTGAATTAAAAATAATGACCTTGCAAACTTAATGGTCTTTACCTAGTATCAAGTATCCTTGTCTATACCATATAAACTTCATCGTTCAAATCCCTATTCAAGCAATTGCTCTTCACATAAATTTGATACACCTTCCAACCAAATTGGACAACTATGGATAGAGCCAATTGAAAAGTGACCATCTTTGCAGGATGAAAAGACTCCTCATAGTCTATCCCTTGCCATTGCAAGTTGCCCTTAATAACAAGATGGGTTTTGTACTTGTCTAAAGTATTATCTGCTTTACGTTTCACCTTATACACCCATTTGCATCCAATGGGATCTTTATGATGCAACCAATACCCAAGTATGATTCTTCATTAGATCATCATAATTCAACTTGCATCATTTCTTCCCACTCAAGTTTGCCATGGACTTCTAAATTCAATTGTGCTTCATTGACCTAGAATATGTTTTGATGAATACACAAAATGAACATGCTCATTGGAACCAACAATTTGTTTACCCACTCTACGAGAGCATCCCTCTGATTGAGGAAGATCATCCTCGTACACATCTTGCATCGTGTTGTATAATTCCTCTTAGGCCTTCATTTTTGGGATACTTGTGGTGTCTGAACCACAATTTGAGCTATTGCCAACTCATATCTCCTCCATTGATACACGTGTGGTAGTTGAGCCTCACTTATTGTGGTCTTCAACCCTAAGGACAATTGTAGGTCAAGGGAAGGAACATGATCCTTGTGCCCTAGGAACTTGATTCATCTTCCTCCAATGGAATCACAAAACTAGTCCTAGTCATATCAATGATTGTTTGTTGGCTAGTATTGAAAGAAAAGTAATCTTCTTTTTCTTTTACATCATTATCTTAATAATAAGCCTTAGATTGCTCACTGTAGCCAACAAGAAATATATGTTACTTTTGGAATCTTACTCTCCCTTCCATTAGGCCCAAAACATAAGCAATAGAACAAAAAATGAGTAGATAATTTACCATTGGTTTCTGCCTTGTTCATGATTCTTCATGTGTAACATCATTCAAGGCTTTGCATGGACTTCTGTTCAAGAGATATATTGTCATTTGCATTGCTTTACTCTAGTATCAATATAACACAATTCGGTTGTGCATCAGGGATTGGGGCTACTCCATAATAGTCATGTTCCTCCTTTCAACTATGCCATTTTGTTGATGGGTGTACAACGCTGACAATTACCTCTGAATTTCCTTCTCTGATCCTTAAATTGTTTGTAAGTAAACAATACCTCCAGTATTTGACATAAGAGTTCTTTTACATCAACCGTGGATTTATGCTACTGCTTTGAATTTGATGCACTAAAGCACTCATATTTCTTCTTCATATGGTAGACCCACATTTCCCATGAGAAATTATCAATTAAAAGAAGAAAATACTTTGCTCCGAGCATAGTTGGTGATTTTCAGTATGGTTCGAACAAATATGCATGAATGTTATCAAGAACCCCTTTGGCATGCCAAGCACCTTCAATAGGAAATGACTGTCTTTTATGTTTCCCAACCAAGTATCCCTCACATGTACTCGTCCTCCTATATAAAATGCAGTTCTTGAACCATATTAGTTTGGCTAAGTTTGGCTAAGCACTAGAAATTCAAATGGCTATACCTTTCATGCCAAACGGTGCTTTTATTGTGCTCCACAATGAATGCATGCAAATTAATAGACAAGATTGACTATCCTGTACAACCCATCTTGTCAAGGGCAACCATTCTACCTTGTTTGATATCTATGACAATATATTGTTTACTGTGAAATTTCACATCAATGTTAGGATTATATGTAAGTTGACAATTGATAACAAATTCTTATTCATTTTGGGAACACACCTAACATCCCAAACTATGAATTTTGTACCATCACTTGAAACAATGTGGGGGTTATCCATGCCATCCATTCATATGACCTACCATCTCCTAGTGAAATGGATTTTGTATAGTCAAAATCAACAATGAATTTTAAATACCAATCCTTACATCAAGTAAAATGACGTGATACATTAGAATCAAAGAACCAACAATTGCTAGCATCACAATTGTTGTCATGTGTAAGCCATGAAAGCATTTCTTTCCTAGAACTGCACAAGCTTTTTAGAATGAGAGAGATTATGTTGTCTTTTTCAGTGATACTACTTGATATCCCTAACCTCATGACAATAGAGCACCATAACTTGTGTTTAGGTGGGGGTTTTAAGTTTGTTTTTCTTTTGCCTTTATATTGAGAAATAAATGCACTTTCAAAGTGTTTAGCACTAGAGTCATCGAATTGTCAATGCCTTTGTTCCTTATGAAGGAGATATGAATTGACCTTTTCAAATGTGAGTTTTTGTGAGCAAATTTTGAGATTCCATAAAAGACTCGAAAGGTGGTACATTGTTCATCACCACGATGACCATGTCTTCCTCATTCACCTTATTGGTAGTTGTCAATTGGTCCTTTATGTCTTTCGACTTTAAGTAGGTGCCCTGACAGTGATACCCTTTAGTACTTTTGTAAAAAACACATTTTGGATACAATGTGACTTTTTTTCATATGATTAATGCTTGTTTTTTAAGGTTTCCCAAAGATATCCGAAAAAGGTTGCATTTTTAACCTCTAAGATCCAATCATCAAACATGCAATTTTAGAAGCAAAAGTGCTTTTTCACGATGCTTATAATAATTTTCAAAATTGGTAGTAGGTTTTGTCTCAATTTTTAAGATGATTTTATCAAAATCACGATACTAAGAAATCACAAGTATATCGACTCTAGACATTATAGTTTTGAGTAGATAATTTTTGAGTCGAGTAAGATTAGGTTTTGGATGTTGGCCATGACTACAAGTTTTGAATTTTACGAGTTCACATTGTGCTTTTACCAAAAAATTACAAAATGTAGAATTTTGCAAACTTTGATAGAGATTTACAAGGACTCGCAACGTAGATTGTGGAGGTTAACAGGGTTCCTAGATTCCCAAAACTTTGCATGACAGAGTATTTTATTTTATAAAATAGCTTTTAAAAGAATTCCAATTTTTCAAAATATGGGATTATTTTATAATACAAACAATACTCGTTAAGTTTGCTATCCCCATGATCAATCTATCTGAAATGACCCCAAATGCCCTCAAAACTTTTTTTACCTTTTTAACCTCATCTCTAGATTTACTTTGTTCTATCTCTTCAACGTTGTCTCTAGATTTGCTTTGTTTTGATAACAATATTACTAAATGAGAGAGAGAACATATATCAATTAACTGGTAAATATAAATCCACACCAAAACACCAAATCAGGGTCCTTGGTAAAGCACTTACATTTTATTTAATTTATTGGTCTCGAAAATTGACTTGAACTTCCCTATTCACCTACACTTGGAGTACCCAAATAAATACATATCCCAAAGAGAAATAGAGATATTTATTACAATTTTACTTGAAAGATCACAAGGTGATATATTTAATATACTAAATTTAAATGTATATAAATCTTCACTCTTGTATATTCTTTCCCAAAACGCCAAGCCCGAATGATGAGTTATTATATAACTTGAAACATTGGCAAAGACAAATGAGAACACACTAAGAAATTAAAAAAACAAAGTAGCTAAAGAAATGGATGGCATAAGATATGGTTTTCAAGTATTGTATCTTCTCATCTCCCAAGTATCATGAGAGTCTAATGAGTTGGTTGCATGAGAGTCTGATGAGTTTGTTGTGGGTCTATTGATTACAAGTTTCATAAATCTCGTCCTTGTAAATTCTTATAATGCTATCTTGAAAGTATTTAGGTTTTCCTTGTATATCAAATTTCATTCTCTTTGTTTATCTTCTAAATTTGAAATATAGGTTGCCACACTTTTGTTAAAATGTATTCTCCTTGCCTTGATTTGGAAACATTTGATTTGATCCAATTGAAAATCTATCCCCCAAAAAAATGGAACGTGGAAGATTGTCGAGTAACTCGAGCAACAAGTATATTTATTTCTCTCTCAAGCTATCTTTGCCACACATTTCAAACTTTAAATTTTGAGATGACATGTTGAAGATTTAGATGAACTTTGTTGCCAAATAATATACTATTTTTTATATATAAAAAAACCCTCTTTATTTAGTTGATTAATTATTTATAAAAATAAAATCCTAAAAGAGACTATAGATTTTTGTAATCAATTTTCAAAACTTAATATATATGCGATTTGTTTATAGAAGATGTGTTTATTGTTTAATTTGATTAAGGAATGAATGGGAAAATCTTTTTAGATGAAGTAAAACATGTTTGAAACACTTTCTAATTCTTCAGGGATAATTTTAAGAATGGATACTTAAAACTTATTATAAAATTTTGGCGAATCTTAAAACTCAGGGATAATTTCATTAGTGAAACTTTGGTAAAATCACACCATAGGTATAAATTCATTGACAATTTTTATTAGCTCTTTCAAAAAAAATATAAATATCTAGTGAATTAAATGTCATGTTCAAATCAAGAAATAATGATGAAAAATCTAAGTTAAACCTCTTTCCCCAAACAAATTCAAGGGGAAAATATGCTTGAGGTGGAATAACGATTATGATCAATGGATACCTTAAGCTTTTCAGAATAACATTTTGCTTTGCCCTGTGAAATTGGGAGCAATATAGCCTTTCCAAATACTTGCTTGAATGAATAAATTCAAGCAAGGACATGAGAGACAGGACTAATAAGATTTGCTACAAACCCATCCCAAACCTAAAGCCTAAGCAGGTGTGTGCGACTCTGAAAAAATAAGTCATCTCCACATAATGCCCAAACACACATTCACAAGATTTTTGAGGTCTTATTGATCTTACTAAACAAACAATCCCAAACAAATGCAAAGATCTTGCTTATATCATTAGTAAACAAATAATCCTATGTGATAACCAAATTGTGTCTAATATTAAAGGTTTTGATATAAGATAAAAAGAGTTTTCACACTGGGAGCAAAAATTTAATGAAAAAAATAATAGGGCAATAGTTCAAATCCCTTAAAAGATAGGTATAATTTATTAAAAGTGTGAAAACATTTGTAGATATGTACAACTTGTATTTCTTACTTGGATTGTACTTCATTATTGGCTGCTTAGATTCTTCCTTGGCCTCCTCTTGCAATCATCGTTTACTTCACGATTCCCACAACATGTAGGGCTTGTATTTATTACTTGGATTGTACTTCATTGTTGGCTGCTTAGACTCCTCCTTGGCCTCCTCTTGCAATCGCTGCTCACTTTGCAATTCCCACTACCACAAAGGAATAAAACTGTAATAGAAATGAAGTTATATGAATTTAGGTTTTAGGGTTTCATGGTTTTAAATAATTTGAAACACTTATGTAGATTTATTTTATAGGAGGTAATTTGCATTAATTAAAAAAGCAATGGAGAAAAAAGTTAGAGGATGAGAAGTCTAAATTCGAGATCTTATTTATGGTTCCTTCTTTTTAACAATTAAATTTATCATTCTTTTTAAAGATTAAATTTGTCCTTTTTAAGTGCTAAATTTGATGGCCATATGACTAAGTATAAATTGAGTACAAACTTCTTTAAGACTCTCTAAAGACCAACCATATATTAAACTGAGTGTAGAAAAAATAGTGGCAAAAAATCAGAGTACAGAGTATAAATCAACTATGGGGCCATATGACAAGACAACTATGAAAAGCGAGGATGACATCACTGAAAAAAATTCAAAATATTTTCATAGTTTTAAAATTATAAACTATATAATAAGGTCTGTCAAAATGTCTTAACCACATCCATGTTGGTCTTTCAAATATTTATTTATTTCAATTAACAAACCAAGCCAACTAGAATATAATTATTACTTTAAACATTTAAAAACAAAATACAATATGATCATGAGGCTTTGTTGCATTTATTCAATTTGTTCTTTGTGCATTGTTTAAAAGAAGTATCTTGCATGTCATTATTTTTCAGAAGAAATTAATTACTTGTTTGTTTAAAATATAAAATACAGTACGATCATGAGGCTCGAGGACTCTTTATGTGCAGTACATATGGTAAGATCATGTGCAATATTTAGTTTAAATTGAGTACAGACCACAACTCACACTTTTGACACGATCAATTTAATAGACTCAAAGTTCTTATTACAAGGGATTGATTTCTTGAGGTTGTATTCTCTGTAAGTTACACCTTGAAGGCTATTACAAAATGTTTCTCTTCAGAGATTAGAGATCATTTTTCTCAGGATGAACTATTAGAGTATATGGTTGTGATGTACCCTCAATATTGAAATTTTTTTAGCTCATCGAATTTTTAAAATAAAATCAAAACCTTGGCCCAACGCTTTTGTAAGAGTGTAGAATTGAATGGTGAACACATTGAAGCCATTTTAGATTTGCCAAAGCTAAGGGAGTAGTCTATTTGATTTGCCACAACAATGTTGGAACAAATTAAAGTTTTGACCATGCTTTCGAAGATGGCTCGATCACTAGACTATGGACTACCTTAAATTTGAGTGAAATACTATGTGATGGTATCTCAGAATAGTTTAATTTTTCTAATTTATGTCGAATAATGATTTTGGACTAAGTGGAAGATAAGAGAATTTTTAGTGCACTGGTATTTTTAAAGTCAAAGTTAAAATATAAGCTTGACAAAAATTGGAGACTTGCTTCAAGCTTTATACAACTAGATACAATGTCCATGATTTTCCATTTGATAGAGCTCTGATAATTTGGTAGTCAACATCTAAAGAATAGGATTGACTAATAATTCTTCAAACACATTATAATTTTGCAATACTAGATCTAAGTCTAATAACTTTTGAAGAGAATGTTGTATGCATCTAAATTCGCTTGCCTACATTACTACCACTAATATTCCTATTAGTCAACACTAATTTTGTTTATCTAATTTATTTCTTTTAATCTCGCTAATTTATCCTCTTTTTAATTATTTATCTAATGACCCCCTTCATTATTCTTCGTCTACTAAGCTATAGTCTTATCCCACTTCATCATTAATTCACTTAATCATCTCTTTATCCTATCATAATCCCTATTATTTGTGAATTTTAAATTCTCATGACTCACCTACCCACCTATCCACCTACTAGCCATGTCCCTAGGCCCTCCTACATCTCTATATTCTCTAGAATCTCCTAAACACCTATCTAATCCATCCCTAACCATGTTTAACCCTCCTAAAAATATTCTAGAGGTTTCTACCTCTAGAACCTTCTCTCCTCTAAAATCCTCCAAGGAATTTTAAATTCCTTGGATAATGCTCATCCATTGATCTCCATAAGCTAACTCCAAACCTTCACCATTGATATCTCCCTCCAAAATATATTTAAACAACTTCTCTCTTTCATTGGAGCTAATGAATAAAGGAGCAATAAATCCATGTCAATATGATCCTTCAATCACAAACATCCAACATCCTCAATCATGCCATCATAATGTCCATAATGTAAGTCAAGGTAATCAATCATCGCAATCTTTTTATTTTCATTCTGTTTGATCTTGGTTTAAAGCATTTATCTTTATGATTTAAGTGTATGATTGAATAACTTGTTCATCTAATTGCAATTAGTTCTAATGGCTTTAGACTTTACATAGTGGTTTGAGATTTGAGTGGTTTAAATTAGTTACATTTAATCTATAGAGCTCAAGTTTTAGGCTATATTTTGATGGCCATAGTGGGACTAATCCTTCTCAATCTAATCATTTTGTATCCAAGAATTACTATTGGTAGCCTGTAGGTCTAATTGGATAAGATAAAAGCCAATTTTTTGAAAATTTTGCACTTACAGATAGAAGTTACGACTTTACATTGGTATTCATGACTTTGACCTATGTAGTGATTTTGTCCTGAAGTCATGATATGGCAACATCCTATCCTGCTCTGACTCATCTAGTTAGGCTTGACTCATCCTAGCTTGACCTGACTCACCTAACTAAACCCAACTCGCCCTGGCCTGATCGGACTTGCCTAACCCAACTCGCTTATCTCGACCTGACTCCTCTCAAATCAACCTGACTCACCTAACCTAACTCGACCATCCCAACCTAACTCATCTCACTTGACTCACCCTACCTTGACCCAACTCCTGACTTGGCTCGACTCACCTAGCTCGACTCGACCATCTCGACCCAACTCATCCCAACCTGACCCAACTGCCAACCCATCCTAACTTGCCTACCTTGACTCGACCATCCTAACCTGACTCACCCTAAATCGACCTGAATTCTAGCCTGACCTGACTTGCCTAACCCAACTCGACACATCTCAACCTGACTCACCTATCTTGACCTGACTCATCCTGGCCTGACTCATCTTGATCCGACCTGAATCTTGACTTGACCCGACTCGCCTAGCCTGACTCGACTCGTCCCAGCGTGACTCGGCTCATCCCTGCTTGACTCGGTGCGTCCCTCCTTGACTCGTCTAACTTGACTCGACTCACCCAACCTGACTTATCTCCATCTTATTTCAACTCATGTTTTTTTAGGATGTTTTATTAAGGTTGGTTGGACTAACACATTGTTTCTTGCAAGCGTAAATCTAGTGAAATATTTTATCTTTCTAACATCATCTTTTGATCTAATATTTTGGTTTTTAGGTTACCCCTCAAGATTATTAATCAAACTACTAATCCTTATCTTGTACGTTACCACTTTTTGATTGCCACTTGAAACTACTAATCGTGTGCTTACAGGCTGCTTGTTAAAGACCCCTTGTGATATTTTGAAAATAATTTTTGATCATTTTGTCTTGTATATAAGACTGTCATTATTTTTCTTTTATATTCTTATCTTTTATATTGTAAACATAATCATGCATCTTAATTAATTGGTTAATTAATCTTTTATTATTCTTATTTGTATCCTGAGAGATACGATTGGTGTATGCTCTCCCCCTTGCATCTTTATTATAATTTTTAGGGGATCAAAAATGACCTACAAATCTTTCTATTTTATTTTCTAGGGGCAACGTGATGTGAAATTGACACCCACACACTTGTCATAGTTTTAGAGGGATAATGACTGTGGATTTCGCCACCATGTATTAACCTAAACTCTGTGTTTTGATGAAGTATAAATATCAGAGATAACTGTTGTTAAGCTAATCGATTGAATCCATACAAGTCATTCATAAAGGAGAAGAGTTGACTCTCTGAATCAGGTATTAGACAACACCCTATATGGACTTGAGCCCCATTGTACCTTTGCATATATAGGAGACACACTTAAAGAGCCTGTGTAAACTTAGCATAGATCATTTAGTCATAACAGACATCTTGCTGTCAGAGTCAGTATCAGCTCATAAGTAGCCATCAGATGCAAATGATTCTATAACGAATCACATACCTACAACCTCACCCATGAAACTGTTGGATGGTGCGAGCGTTGTAACAACCCCTCAAGTTGTACTTAAAAAAAAATAGGAATTTTTTTCTTTTTAAATAATTAACATTCATCCCATAAAATAGAATAATACAATATACCAAAACCATAACTAAGAAAAATAGTACTTCTAATTCAAATATTGCATATAATATAAATTTTATACAACTCTATAGAAAGCCAAATACAATAAAACACAAGTACGTTGGTATGAAAATACATCTGCTAAAAAAATATAAGTACATAAAATAATTACATTATTTCAAGCATACGACCTAATACAATGATATATACCAAGCTCTCTAGAGCTCAAGTCAAACCAACTCACGTATCGCTGATAATCTCAAGTGTCGTCTTTAGGTAGTACTATAGTGGAGGAGGGAGAACATCATCTGAACACTTTTACACACCAACCACAGACCAATGATCCCCCACACAATCCCCTATTAGGAAATGACCCTTCTTTCATTGATAGGTAGATAGAACAGTGTAAGAAATCTAATGAGATGTGCTAATACCCTGTGTGCTATAAATTTTTAAAAAATATACAGTGTATCATAAAGAAATCTATTCTAACATGATATCACATAGCATGAAAATCAAACATATGAATGACAATGTATATAACATTACTTTAGACAAAGTTTTCAAATAATATATGATCATTTAGATTGATCAATTCATAACACACCACTTGATCGAATTATCTATTGGTGGTACTACCTAGACTAGTGAAATCCATCTCACTACCTATTAGTATCATCAATATATATGTCATAATATGTAACTCAAAGACTTATCCATATTACATTCTCTTGGCAATAATATCACATTATAAAATAAAGACAAAGCAAGATATACATATAATCATCTACACATGATTGAATCTTACATTAAAATAAATCTCAAAATAAAAATAATGATATCTATTTATATCATGTGGGCAAAACACACAATAAACTATAGGCTTCTACTATCTACAATAATATCTAAGTAACTACACCTCAAGACAACCATATTATCTTAGTCTGGTGTTCTTTAGACATGACTACTAGTTTATCTAAAAACAATAATACAAAGTAGTCATATAAACATGGAAACATATGCTCATATTTAAGTAAGCATAACTATAACAAATAAGTCATACAATTCATATAAATCTATCTCAACATTCATTTATACTATTAAGATTGTATGTAGACTTAAATGATATCCTACTAAATGTTAGAACACATATTA